>JAWWEW010000112.1:31609828-31756135 GCA_035583185.1 Anabacerthia variegaticeps | reverse complement strand
TAAACTGTAATTCTGACTTACAATATCTCTCGTGGTAGGTCCATTTCTCCTGCCAGTTTGTTTTTAAACCAGCACACTGTCCAATACATCAACACTTTTGAGGAAGATGACATAATGATTTCTCTCTCTGGGAGATCTAGGTCCATAGCTGATGCGAAGTTAGATATTTCAAGGCCTGTAGGCTTATAATTTCGAAGTATACTTCACTAGAAAGCTAAGAAACTATAGGGGGTTTATAAATTAAAGACTAAGATAGCTATGTAAATTAATTCCATAAATTAAAAATTGGAGGCCTCATAATCTGACGTTTTAGCTTATTGCTATCATAGATCAAAATATCTCAGACACCAGAATAAGAAGGCTATTTATCTAGTTCAGGTCATAATTATCCTGAAAGAGCATTTTCCACAGGCACATGGAAAGTACTGAAGCCAAATGTTTTCTGGGCATGTATCATTTTATGAATTTCAGATAAAGAAAATTATTCAAAAGATTTGCTATGTCAAAAGCAAGATACACATAAATTAAAATGTGAAATAACAGCTGAATTGATGATGACAGGATGAATCAGTTCCTTCTTGGTGAAGTGAAAGCTTATTAAAAAGAACTTTTGAGTTAAAATATCCATTTCATTAGATCAAAATGAATACATTTCCCCCCAAAACAGAAGCTCAAAATGCAAATTCAAAGAATTATGAACAAGGCATGAAATTAAAATTTCTGAACAAGGAGATGAATAAATCTATGTTTGATTACATGTAATTCTCTATACATGGGCTATTTTCTGTCTTACATTGGACCAGCTGAAGCTTTGTGAGAGGCAGCATGTACAGACTGCATCTAGTCTTTCCAAATGGGCCACACTGCTACCAAGATGTATCTGCACAGCACAGTTCCACAGACTCTCCTTCAAAAATCCTGGTTTGCACACCTTTACATGCATGGGGGGAAGACAAAAATGCACCATCATTTCTGTGAGGCATGTGAGGTGCAATACAGCTTCAAAGAGAAGAGTTTTTCCTAACCTTGGTTTTAAAGGCTGACTGTGCTGACCAAGTCTTTCAGCTCTTCAAAGAAAATGTGGTAGACCAGTATCAAGTTATTATTTTGGGCTGTATGCTGCGTTTCCATTGTGTCTGCTGTTAGGAGAAATTATGCTACAAGAGCAGCTTAGTCTTCTGTGGGATTTTCTCATTTTCAAAACATATTTTTAAGCCTGAAAGAACAGGCAGCCTTTTTTTACTGAAAAAAAAAAAAAAAAGTTCTTCATTCTAATTATGAATATTCCCATAAGAAGATCCACCCCAACGTGACAAACACCTCAATACTTCTCAAGATTTCCTTTCTTTCTGACAAAATGCTCACAGCTGCAGCCCATCGCTCCCTGTGCCAGGGCATTTGTCAATTAGTTTGAAGGAAATCGCCCAGCACACAAAGCTGAGCTTATGATCCGACAGGAAATTATGGTCTATTATACAATTTTATTCTTGTCTGTGATTGACTGCACATCAAAGGGCCACTAGTGGCAGCCACTGACACTTGATAAGGTAAAAATAGTTTTGTAAAAGCAGATGGTGGAAGCAAGACACCAGTAGATCAGAAATGCTGAGTCTGAGTATATTATAATTTAGATGAGAAATAAACCAAAAGGATTTTAACACACAGTGTTTCTTTGCAGTATACTAACATTACAAACTGTAAGCATTTTCAGCTACAGTGGAAATCTGCCAAATTCTCATCACAATTTCCCCTCACACCCTATTAAGGGTGGTATGGGTATCAGCACCTGTAAAGAGGTACATTTTTTCATGGCATATGCTCCATATATGCTCTACCAGCATATGAAGTTATGAATATGAATAATTTTGTATGCAAATAACCTCAATGAGCTAAATAAGACTTTTTATATTTTTTTTACAATGTTTAGGGAAAAAGTGATTGTGGCATCTCCATCTTGGTAACACATTTTTTAAAACCTTATGAACCCAATTGTGTCAGCTTAAGCAAGGGATAAATGTAAAAAAAGAATAAAATCAAACCAAGAGTTTATTTAAATAAAGTCATTAAATGTTTTAAGCCAATCACCCTGTTGAAACCACACCTTTGTAATGGCATGTGGAAACTCTGAATAGTGAATGAAATTAAAAGTGAAATAATGTGGCAAGCTAAAGGGCCAAAAAATTACAGAACTAGGTAATTTTGTCAGAGATTTAGAAACTCATTTAGAAGAACTTAGCAGCAAAATTAAATTAGCTTAAGAATAAGAATTCTGAACAAAAACTGTTTTAAACTCTGTATGTCAAGTCTCGGGTACAAATATGTGTCAAAGTCCCTGGAATCCTCATTATATAAAAGAGAAGTAAAATATGGACTTATTTCTTCTTCAAAATTACTATCCTACAGAAAAAAAAAAAAAGTGCTTTTGTTTTGGTTCTTTTTCCTCAAAAGAATTAATCATAAATTATGCAGCTGGATCACAAATGAATAATTAATAATTCTCCAATAAAATAATAATTCTCATTAGAGAAAGAAAGATACATTAGTAAAAAATATATTCATAAGACTTTGAGCCATTATGTATTTGGGACACACATATGGTGGCAAATGCAAAACAGCAAATATTTATCATTATATAGATTAAGTCCTTGTTTTCTTTCTTGAAAAACTCCTGAAGACATAGCACATGATTTCCAGAGAAATAACATTTATGCGGGGGGTTCTTCAAATTTGCCAAAGATACCGCTATTTAGTTAATAATGCATCTCATATAAGATTTTTCTGCATGATTAATGCAACTGAACCAGCAACAGCAATTAACAGTTACACTGTGTTAGTGAAACTGTCTCCTTGCCATAATAAACAACTTCTGTAAGGATATAACCTCCAACAAGCAGGGAAACTAGAAGTGTATTAAAGCAGATTTAAAAGGGAGTGTTACCTTCCCCAGAATCCAGCTTTTCTGAAGCCAGCATTTCTAATGTACTTTTCACTTCCTGGCCTAGTAAGAGGCTAGAAGGCTTTCCAGAATCCCAGAAGTTTCTGGCTTTCAAGTTGTAGGAACCTGGAGTGCAGGCTAATTCTAGGCAACCAGTGTACTTGGGCTACTCTGAATCTTCAAGAGTGGTACTCTGGCCTGTCCATGAAAAACCCTGAGGTACTTTCATCGTTAAAATAGCCAGGACTGATGCAGAAATGGATGCCTTGTAAAATACAAGGGAACACCAAACACCATGATTTAACAAAGTGATACTCTTTGCCTTGAAATGCCAGGAAGACCCAGGAGAACTCAGAAGCCTGACGACTGTATCCAGACAACACCAGATAATTACTGAGTGACTCATAAAAGATTACTGGAAAAACATAAGTAAATTTCAGTGTACAAGAGAACAGTGTAAAAGAGAATTATGAAACTAAGAGAGAAAAATTGGAAGAAAAAAAGAAATAAATCAGAAGATGAAGAAAAGGCTTCTCTGGGAATAGAATCATAGAATGATTTGAGTTGGAAGTGACCTTAAAGATCACATAGTTCCAATGCACACCTTCCCCTACACCAGGTTGCTCAGAATCCCATCCAGCCTGGCCTGGAACACTTCCAGGGATGGGGCACACACAGCTTCTTTGGGAAACCTGTTTTGGTGCCTCACCATCCTCACAGTAAAGAATGTCTTCCCAGTATCTAATGTAAACCTGCCTGCTTTCATTTAAAGCCATTCCCCCTTGTCTTCTCACTACATACCCTTGTAAAAAGTCCCTCTCCATCAGCCTTGTAAGCTCCTTTCAAATACTGGAAGGCTGCAATTATGCCACCCCAACACCTTCTATTCTCAAGGCTGAACAATCCAAATTCTCTCAACCTTTCTTCATAGTGCTCCATCCCTCTAATTATCTTGGTAGCCCTCCTCTGGACTCACTCCAACAGGTCAACATCTTCGCTGTGCTGGGTAGCCCAGAGCTGGATGCAGCAACTCAGGCGGGGTCTCACAAAAGCAAAGAGGCAGAATCACCTCCCTGAACCTGCTGGTCATGCTGCTTTAGATGCAGGCCAGGACATGATTGACTTTCTGGGCTGTGAGTGAGTGCACAGTTCCAGCTCATGTCCAGCCTCTCACACACCTGCACCCCCAAGTCCTCAGCACAGCTGCTCTCAATCTGTTCATCCCCCAGACTGTATTGATATCGGGTTGCCCCAACCCAGGTGCAGCACTTGGCCTCGTTAAGCCTCATGAGGTTTCCATGGGCCCACTTCTCGAGCTTGTCCAGGTCCCTCTGGATGGCATCCCATCCTTCGGGTGTGTCCGCTGCACCACACAGCTTGGTGGCATCTGCAGATGAGGGTGCTAGAAAGGACCTACGCTCAGTGCCATGATTTGGGGAATAAACAGTGGTCTCAATTTCCTTTGTGTAAAACAGGTAACTTGTGAAGTGACACGAAACTTGTTCTTACTCCAGGCTGTGTCATTTAGGAATCAGAAAAAAAAACAGAAGCTTGCAAAGATCCCCTAACTCACATTGCGAGTAAGAATACAGGATAGATATCTGTAGAAAAGAATACATATCAACATTTTTCCTTTTTTTTTTCTTAACTATTCAATGAATAGCGTATACTATCTTTTAAGAACAAAGAGTACAAGGAAAATAAAAAATAGTAAATAAGAGACTGCAATCACTCCAGTGGAAGACAGCATGATGAACTGAGTCCATCTTTCAGTGTGTACTTTCCAAAACCTTTCCATCTCCTGCCAAGAGTCATATATTTTACAAAGTTAAGTATTGATATTAATTTGTCATACAAAAGTTCCACAGGGAATAGTCAGTCCTATATTCATAAAATGCAAATATCCGTTAAAACAATAAAAAGCATAAAAATTAAGTTCTTCAAAAGAAGCCTGTAGCATTGGCCAAAGCACTGAACACAAAATTAAAGTCTCTCAAATCTTGCAGAAATCCTAAATTAAGATGTGGTCAAAAGGACATTGATACAAATATTATTTTGAAATACCTTCTGTTTTCCAAAGTAGTAAAACTGTATAGTTCAAAATTATTTAGTTCTTTTTTCCAATATGTTCTGCTGTCTTGCAGCTCAGTACAACTCTGTATCTTTTTGCAGCCTAAATGAACCATGAACCTAGAATTCTGCAGTTCAACTGATTCAATAGCTTTCCTAGGGAAAAAAAAGAATCCTTGTACAGTTTATAATACTCCAGTAGAAGAGAACACTCCTCTTTATTGCTCCCCTGTAGATGCCATTAAGAGAAGCTCACGCCAATATAATATGTCCAACTTGCATTCTCCTAATATTGCTGGGATTACTCAGAAAGTGTCACCCCCTTACATTAGTTTTACCTAAAAGAGTAAATTAAATACATATATATATTTGTAACAACATCACCACGCCTCCAAAATACTGAATTAAACGCAGATCTAAGAATTATTCAAAAAAGCAGACAATAACTAAGACAAAAATGAAAAACAGCTTCACGCAAGCTAACAGAATTTTGCAAGTCTTGGTTTATATATTTATATTGATGCAAATTGAAATTTAATACTGTTACTGCAATGATTTCTTGACGGTCATAACAAAAAAAGACTTAGAAAACTGCATGAAAAAATGTAAACCAACCCAAGCAACCTATTTTGAAGGACATGGTTGTTATATCTTTAATTACCACACATGCTTTGGGTTCCCATTCACTGACTCTGCCAGTGCAAGCTTTGAGAGCACCAAGAACAGCCTGAACCCAGGAGCAGAGCTGACCACATCAGCATCTCTGCTCTCAGGCAACATCAACACTGCTTGAACAGCCCCCCTGAAAACACATGAGCTTGTGAAGCACAAGTGAAATGCTGAAATACTGTGCAAAGATTATCTGCTAGTACCTTTAGAAGTCACTTATCAGGTCTATACTACCTATGTGTAGATACTGCCTTTATATATACATACATTATATAGAGATACACACAGTTAACATACATGCTGTGCATGTATGTTCATGCTCGTAACTAAAAAGAAAAAGGCTAACAGCTGAAACCAATCTTATTTTCTGGATTTAGAAAACTTCCCATCCATAATTCAGATAAAAAGCTCATCATACTATGTATGTGGACTGGTTTGCTTATTCTACCTCTATTCTGACAGTAACTGAAGGAGACCTGAGCACTCATTTTTGGCACCACTCAATCTGAATGCATCAAATCCAAGCCTAATTGTTAAAGAATTGTTGAACTGCTCTTCACTATTGTGAGAAACACAAGCACCTGTGCAGAACGAGATGGAACACCCAGTGCTAAAATCCAAATGCTAACCTTTTCTGAAGAGTTTTGGGTGACATGGAGGGGAAGTCTAGCCCCATACACAGTTCACTCAGTCACCAGTAGTAAATGTTCCTGTCACTAAGTTACATAAAAAAAAATATGCTTTGATCATTTTAACATTTCAATTAAATCTCTATTTAATCACACAGTTTAATAACTGTGAAAAATTATAGAAAAATTATGCAAGAAAGCATTTTATTTTAAAACCAAAAGCCAAAAAGCAATACAGCTGATATAGTATCAACAATCATGACTCCATGAACCACACTTCATGGAGAATACAAGGGAATCAAGAGCCACAAGATTCATGCTAGGTACTGGAGAGACAGACATAAAGGCTGCTCTAGGAGTGCTGTCATCCAGCAGGACATTATGATGACGTTACTAACCTATTTATTTCTTTGCATATGCTTACTCTAAAAAAGTCACCATCTTTTTTTTGTCTGATCTGTGTTATATTTAACATCAGCATCCACAGTGATTGCCGTAATCCTGACAATTTCGACCAGTTTGCCTGAAGAGGTTCTAATCTAGGGAACTACCACTGCAATTCACTGCATGAGACACCCCATTGTGTTCCCGTGTGCAGAGAACCATCAACTGCAGTAGGGATAAAGCTTGACTTACTTGTAGAAAGAGGGATTTCTTGCAAAGGTCCCAGTAAGGCTTGCCTAAGGTTGTGGATAGATATTAATTTATCATTGTGCATTGTTTTGAGGAACTGTGATCAATTATTAAATTCCTACAAAGGAAGAAGGCTCAGAGGAGATGGCCAAGGGCAATGTGCCCCCAAGGCTCATGACAGGATGTAGGGAGTGACTGGTGACAGCTGCTCAAAGAGAGCTGAACTTGGCTGCAAACAAACAGGCCCAGAGGGCAGCTTTGGTCTAGATAAATATATCTGAAATCAGTTCAGAGGAACAGCAACGGGTTATGTTAATTGAATGAACCAACCAATGTTCATCCCCAAGTTAATCCAAAAAGAGCAAATTTCTTCCTGCATGTGCTAGACCAGCACAGGGGGTATACATGCACCGCTGTCAAACATAAAGTATAAAATAATAGAACAGTAATCAAAAAGAGCTTTGGATAGCAATGGGTTTGAGCTGATGTCACACTCCATGTATTCTCTCCTGGCCACTGGGGATGCCCAGTGTCGCGACAATGAGCACATTATACAGACTGGCAGCAAGATTCACATGCACATTATGATTCAGCTATATATAAAAACTCTGCTAACTCAAAAGCCCATGCAGCATCACATAACTTCAAATAATCAAAATTGTTGTTAAACACTAAACCTTCCACACCTAGAATATGTAAAAGAGGATGGTCAGTACTGGGTTCCAGTAGGAATAGTCTCCTATACTTGACATAAAATATTCATTTATTTACTCATGCCAAATTAACTTTGAAAATCAAGATGACTACTATCCAGCAGGGAAAAACAGACAATAACAAATTGTGTCTGAAGGATTATTTTCAATACTGCAAAATAAGATACAAGGAGGGCTTATTTCTAGCCTTACTGTGTTTTTTCCAGCATTGTGAACTAACAAAACCTTTACTAATCAATATACCAAACATACTAAATAACAAAGTCAGAAGTTAATACACTACAGATAACACAAGTGAAAACAAGCTCAATATTGAAATGTGACCCTGTGACCTTCGTTTGGTTCTGCATCTGTGTCATAATGGGGATTTACTCTCCCCTGCCTCTTCACTGAATAGGTGGTACTACAACAGGTCATTTTCAGTAAATTATTTTCAGTATTAGAATTCATCAAGTTAACTGTGGTGCTAACTGGAACAGGGCTTGTTCCCTAAATAATGTTACTTTGTTCAACATGTCATATCAGAGTAAGTTAAAGCCCTTTAAGAAGGCTTTTACACTGAGGCAAAGCATACATTAAAGTGATGAATTGGTGGGAATCCTGATCAGAGAGAGGTAAATTTGTATTTCTTGCTTGAATAAATTTTACTGGCTTACATTTGGTTTCTAGATTACAGGAGCATGCATTTGGTGACAAAACAGGCCTACTCAAGCATCTGTATGCTCAACGAGCTCTCAATCATTGTCACAACTCAGGGAGTAACTGCATTTTTTTCCAAGCAACAATTCTTTGCAGAAATAAATCATAGCAATAGAAAAATAACATAGGGGAAATGACTTGCTATATTTTTGCTAATTTTATCGGCATATATACCGCATTTGACATCTAAAAAATTAATTTTTCTAATAGTCCCTTCTAGTTGTAGAATAAGTCATCTCATTATCTGCTGGCCTCTGGCACTAATACCCAGCTTCTTTTACAAAACCTTAAAAACTCCTACTGTGGGGAAGCTAAATACAATAAATAACAAGAACTAGTACAGAGTTCTTCAGTAAGAGATTTGTTTTGTGCTAGGAATTTCTGAATATGATTATAGTCAGAAATATCAAATTAACTTTAAAAATACTAAATAACTTATGTTGTCAGAAGGGATTACAGATGTTTTCTTCAGCTGTCGTACCAAATCATTCCCAGCATAATGTTTATCTAAGGACTGATGTATATCCTTGGGAAGGATAACTGAAATTTTATCATATAAAACACAACCAATCGCATATTGAAACAAAACCTGTTCTAGAATATTCCCTAATTAAAAATACTTATTGCCCCTCTGATAATACCTACAGTCATGGTAACAATATTTAAACACCAGTTCCTTATTGAAGGCCATCTCTAATATTTATTTTATGTAGCCTTTCTCTGAATATATATGCACACACTGGCCACACAGTCTTGACGTTCAGATTCCTGTCAATCTGAATACAGTAGGTAGCAACATCCTTCATCTACAATTTTAATCCTTGTGTTTTGAAATATGTTTACTAATGCCAAGGATGAAAGACATGAAGCAAGCAGGTACAGGGGGAACGGAAAAGCCTCAGGAGCTCCACTGAGACCCCAAAATAATGCCTAAGGGTAGAATCAATCTTTATGTTAACAGAAATGTTGGGGCAGCAATTGTCTCTGTCAGAATGATCATTTCCTCAGATAACAACAGGGTGAAAGCAATCACGGCGAGTTTTTCCTTAGGCAATCTGCATAAATGTGCAGACAAGTTGTTCAGGCCTCACTCCTCACTGTCTACTAACTCCTACAAGGGAACACACACAGCTGCCTTGGGGAAGGCAAGGCAAAACCAGAAACTTGAAAGAAAGGTACCCTTCTCAAAGCAGATCCAAATACAGGGGCATAAACTAATGTCACCTCCTTTAATTATTTTTTCCTCTTTTAATAGAAACTCAAACCTATTCAATCTTAAGAAAATAAATTGCAAATTCAGTACATTAAATAAATACAGTAGTTGTATTTTCCAGTTATTTGATGTAGACTTTCATCAATATGGTGCAAGGCAGAACAAAGACTGCATGACAAAGAAGTAAAAATAACCCCCAAAATCTTACATAAATACTGCTGAATTTCATCAAAATTATCACATCAAAGAATCTGACTTTAGTCACAGATACCATAGCTTCATTAATCAGCAGTTGGAAGTACATAAATCTGCATTTTGGGAGGTGTAACTCAAAAAGGAACTTTCCAGAAGCTTAACATCCACATTTGTCACAGATACAACTTGAAGAAAAACAGGGAGCATGGGAGACTACTGCTTTCATTTTCACAACATATGTAAATCAAAAGTGCTTTGATATTGAAGCTAATGTAATACAGATCTTTTCAGTGTAGGAAACATGATTTATCACCCTAAGAAACAACACGCATGGACTCGAAGCGCTACACCTACACTGACAAAAGAGATATTCCCAAAAATCTCTTGAGTCACAACCTGTAAACAAAGAAAGTGTAACTGAAGAGACCATAATCACTTTTATGGTCTATTAGAAGATAAATTGCCTTTCTAATTAACATTATTCA
Source organism: Anabacerthia variegaticeps (assembly GCA_035583185.1). NCBI lineage: Eukaryota > Metazoa > Chordata > Aves > Passeriformes > Furnariidae > Anabacerthia > Anabacerthia variegaticeps. The sequence goes on along the minus strand of JAWWEW010000112.1, from coordinate 31,745,894 downwards.
CAAACAGATCTTAGAAATATTTTGCATACTTCTGTGAAAAGAATTACGTAAATAACATGTATTTGCAAAATTCTTGACTTTGCCAAGACTTCTGTTTATTCATCAGAGCAGTCTAGCAGGTCTATGCAGTAAAGAACGTAGGTTTTAAAAAGCATCATTCATGTGACAATATAAATTTACTCAAAAGCCAAGTTTTAAAGTTTTTTTTTTCTCCTTATAAATAATGTAGACAATAAAAAACGGATATGCATAACTAATATCTGACCAGAGATATGTCTTTTCAGGTGACTAATGTGTGCATAAAGGATGTAGCTGATATATTGTTTTATATGCAATTGCTGTTGCAGGTAAACACTGCATATTTTATGAGTTTGAATTAGTGGAGTGACACCACAGTTTAACTGAGATGAGCTTCTAATTTAACAGTATTTTTTGAGCACTCTAAAAATCAACATGCATGCTTACATTGACTAGAAAAGTACTGTCCTTAAATGGTGTAGTAACTAAGTTTACCATGCAAATACATAGTATTTTGTTACTGCAATTTCATCATTTTGCATATTTAAAAGTGAAACTTCTAACCAAAATCAGTTCTCTGGATACCCCTCTCAAATCAACACAGCATCTGTCCCCCTAGCTATAGAAGGAACACAGATGAATAGGTTGGCCCTGTGTAAGAGCAGTGATGTTGTACCTAGTCCAAAGATGTGATTGTGACATAGTTTTAAGGAGACAGGATGCCTAAAGGCTGCTACAGACAAATAAAGAGGAGACAGCCTTGAAGGCACAAAAGCTCTTCCTCAGATCTGAAATAAAAGCGGCAGACTTCAAAGTTACATGGAAGTTGACAATGATGGATCTGTTTTGATGACCTTGGACCACCTAAAAGGGTTAGATACACACACTGCATTAACAATGGAAAGGTTATCGGCAAAAGTGACAGCTGATGAGGTCCTAAGTAGCTGATTAGTTAAAACTTTAATTATTTATCCATGAGAGTATTTGATGCATTTAAGCTACCACAGACAGAGCAGTCAGCCAGGCGACATGTGTACTCAACGGAGATAAACTGGTGGGATAAATGAAGCTGTTGAAAATTATTTCATTTTTTCAATTAGAAAAACTGATCTTAGATCAATCTTACCTTTGTTAAGCATTTCCTGAAACACTGCATACTATTTCCCTATCTGATTCATGCCTATTAATCTTAAAAATGGCCACAGCCATGCATACATCCTCCATACAGGGAAGTGATACTTGAAAAAATGTTAGGGATTATTTATACACACATATTCAGATTATGTGACACGTAGCAATTCTTTGTGACTACTGCAACAGGGTCTCATTTATCTTACTACCCCACTGTATAAACCACAATGTTTGGGTGAGTTGCACCTCACTAATGCATCATATACCTATGCCAAACTACGTGGACTTGGATCTGCTGTACATGCTATCAGTCTCTATCTCCAGTATACTTAGAGAGAGACTGTCTGGTCTAAAAAGCAACTGTAGAAACCAGGATGTCTAAATTAATTGGATGCCACTTTCTTAATATTCAACATAAGGTATAAGACGCTTACAAAGCATGTCATTCAGAAGAAAGATAATCCCCTAGTAAACTTCAAAGAAATTGATAACAATTGCTGATCTCTCTATAGCCTTTCCCATTAAAAGACCTGCAACGTTAAAGTAAGCATTTTACTATTAGATGGGATGTACTGGCAATATTCCAACAAAAATATTAAATGTGCACTGTTATATTTCTCCTAATAATATCCCTCTTCATTTCAGCAGAGTCTGATATGTATGTATAGCCCTTAGCTATCTGCAGTCTTTACTCCCACTAAACAACAGTGGTTTTGAGGGTTTTTTACAGTATAAATGCCAACTCCACATAACAGAGAAAGAACAGAAACATTGGAGAAATTCCATGAGTTATAAATGGTCCTCAGGAACTCTGTCTGAACTCAGTGTGAATGCAGAATTTCTGTTCCCCTGTTCACAGCATCATTCAGTGGACCATAATTTCTATTTAAAGAAAAAGAAAAAAAAAAGCTGTGAGAGTGTTGCAAAATGAGATGACTTATCCAGTTAAAGTTTGGTACTTGCCCACTTTATGCATAACTAAAATTCAATGCTGGCTTAAATACTTTTTTTCTAAAACTAGCTACAATTAGTTCTATCTCTTGGTAAATTTATTAAATCTCTTGGGATTTATGTAGATGAAGTGCGTCAAATAAATATAAATCAATCATTACTAAACCAGTGGTGGTGTTTACTGAAAACAAATTAGAAAAATTTTAACTGGAAAGAAGCAATCTGCCTCTATGCACAATTAAAATAAATTCCTCCACTGCATTCCTCTGCCCTTCCCTTCCCAATATTCCTTCTTTCTCTGAAGCTCCTTAACAAATGCTTATGAAAAGACCTTTACTTAAAGATAGAAATTCTTTCATGTTTATAGAGGCCTGACTTTGACCTAAAATATTTCAAATTACTAGATATGTAAATGCATCTGTTGACCTATCCTCCAGGACTGACCTAAGTCAAACAGGTATTAAATGGCCAAATCTGAAGGAAGGTTACAAATATTCTTTGTGTTTCTAGTAGTTTTGACCCTGCACTTTCTTACATGCACAAAGTTATTTGAATATTTCAGTACTGTTGTTGTTCCCCATCTCTTTCAGGGTGGAGAGCAATAAAACATCTTCAAGAAAAGAGAAGACAGAAGCATTCAGACCTTAAATAGCAAAAAGCAATCTCACCAACTAAAGTACAGTTTAAATACTAATTAAAACATCTGAGCAGACCAAGATCAAAAATCAGTGAATTTCTAATCAGACACCAAAAAGATATCTAAATAAATTGGAATGCCTGGCTCTAATTGACAATATAAACTGGACATGCTTGGCACAACTGAAAGAAGGTGGTCAGCAGGAGATGTATAATACCCAGGAACTAGTTATATTAAAATAGACCATTAGAAGCACCTGTGAAGGATTGTTAATGAATGTTCAAGACATGAAATGAATGAACATGCATCACAGAATTTCTACAGGTTGAAACAAACTGGGCTAAAAAGGAGAACATAGCTTAATGATACTCTCTTAGTCTTTCAACTAACATGACAACAGCGACTGAATTTGTAAAAAACGGTCACTGAGGTGCAAGAGAAGAAAACACACAGAGTTCTCTTTGTGAACCCAGTCTCATCAGAGAGGACTGCGATGCCTAGGTTTTCAAATACCATTAGTGATCATTTCTAATCCTGAGTGTAAAGGACTTGTCCTAGTAGAAATACAAATTGTGATCATAATGCACTAAAATTAAACAATGAAACTTCTTTACTGTTATATAATAAACATAAGAAACACAAATAATTACAGTAAAGCAAAACTAAAGGAAATGAAAAGGAGCTAAAAGGGTGAAGCACTCACATCAGTAGACTCAAAGTTCCAAGACTCAAGCTCAGAGTAAATGTATGTCAGTTCTCACAAAAACATTAATCTTACTTTAGAGAGTCAGAAAAGTTAAATGGAAAAATAAAAGGTTATTTGAATTAATAACATACCTTTGAAAGATGGATGTTTGTTCATGTGATGGAAACATCAAAGAACGTGCCCCCATAAGTTACATATTTTTGGGATTCCAATTGCAGCCCAATAGGATTTTGAGAACTGACTTGCAAATGATAAAAAAATCAGTAAAAATTTCTTTAAAATACAACTTAGGCAAGAAAACTGTTAAGAAGTCTGTGCAACAGACTGTCTCAAGAATGACTCAGCTATTACAGAGAAAAGCCCAGATCTTGGGGTAATTTGTAGCCTGTGTTCATTATTCTAGAGCTTAAGTAGATCTATCTTGGGAAAAAAGAAATCCAAGGAACTTCATCAAATGGAAAATACGAGTGAAAAAAAACTAAGATGAAAACATAACCAGCAGCACTTTTCCATGACTTCTGAAGAAGATTAAATACATTAATTGCAAGCCTATCGATTACTAGACATGAGACAAAATTTAAGTCAAGCTCAGGCCAAATGTGTCCACAAGGTTTTTTTCAGTGGCAGACTATGAGGGAAAAGGCGAACACAAGAAAATTACACGTCTCCTGGTACAATGAATAAGCATCTACAGAGTTTTGCTGGAAGGAAGTATTGTAAAGATCTCCTTCACTGATGGAAAGGATGACCATGAGAAAAAAAAAGCAATCTGGTCAAAACATGCATTTGGATTAGCGGAACTTTCCACAAGGTCCCTTATAAGAGACTTAAACAACCTAAACATATGATAAAGAAAAATGCTCTTGTATGGATTATGGACTGATTTCAAAGCAAGAAGTAGTAGACACAAATGAGTAATCAGTTTCTATAACACAAGGGGACAACTGGTAGAATCCTGCAGTAGTTCATGATGGACCCTCTGTTCTTCATGGCAGTCATAAATGAATAGGGAAAGTCTTGAAAGGTAAGGTGACAAAGTTGTTTACAATATAAAAGGCTTCCGATATAAAATGAAAACCAATTTACCAAAATCTTAATATTGAGAGATTTGTTGATTAGATTTTACTAAAGCTTACAACATACCTGGAAAATATAGGTGATAATTGTTAATGATGGGGTCTAAAGCAGATGTTACCCTTGAGGACAGAGTTTATATATAGTTTTTTTTGAAACATAAAATTAACTGCAATTAAAAAGGCAGATGAAAAATAGGACTTATAAAAAAAATTAAAAAGGATAAAGACCACAACAAAAACCTTCAATTTGCTACTGTATCATTAGAGCATTCTTTCATAATTTGACCAGATGCATGAAATCTTTACTTCTCCATTTCATGAAGTAAAATAAGAAAAGTCATTGAAAACTACAATAAGGATAATCAGAGGTTTAGTACCTATTGAAGGAGAAATTAAACTGACTGTAAATTTTCAAATTGTCACACTGTAAGAGAAGCTCAGAGATACAAGGCTACCTTGTTTATTATAGGCAGGGAAAACAGAAAAAGATTGTTTGGCACTTTTCTCACTATAGTCTTTTTTCTTACTATCTGCTACAAGCTACTCTTGGAGATAAGATTCTGACACAGATTGACCTTGGTATGATTCAGCATAATCACATCTGATGTTTCTATCATTGCCTTTGTAGCTTATGACTTGAAACAGTTTAAAATTTTGTGACATTCAAACTAAAAATAAAAAAAAAGTTCAGAAGCTGTCCAAAACCAGTGCAATTTGAGAACATACAGATGCAAACAGATCAGGGATAAATGGCTAACTTAATGGCAAGTAGAAAGGGGGAATTTGAAGTAAGAAGTGGACGAGATCACCAAAACACAAATGGAAGAAATAGGTCCTGATGGGCTCTTGTAGGATCAGAAATGGATGTGAGAGATTGCAAGAGAAACAAAAGGACATGGGGGTCTTAAAGCTAATACAGGCTAATATGATCAACAAAATCAAAAACAAATGGAGTACAAGAAAAATTACTTGGAGGGTCTGAGAAATGATGAAGAGATCATTTTGAGATTCTAGCACTATACTGTGATCAGGAAGATGGAAAGAGCAAATGTTGGACTGAAAGTGGATGTATCTGGAGTGGGAAAAAAGAAGATCAAGCACATGCTCAAGGAGATAAATAACCAAATGGGAAAGTGATGGAGAATTAATTCATGGATACTGAAAACAAGGATATGTAGAGTTAGTGGGAACCACAGAAAGCAAAGGACAGTTTGGAGAAGGAGGAAAGAAGAAATATAAAGTGGACTGTAAAGAATGACAGGTGAGTTATGGTGGTCACAGTGAGAAGTAATCAATTATCTAGAAAGCAATTACCGTAGAATTGCTCAACAGTGCAATGATTCAATTAAACTGTGAAGTAACTATATGATGAATCAACTACTGTATGAAGTAAATATGGAAAGAAATAAAGTAGAATGAATCAATAACATAGATAATCAGTAATGGAGTGATAGATACTCAGTAATGGAGTGAACCAGTTATATCAATAAGAATATATGTAATGAATCAAATATAGGAATAACTAATTATTAGGGAAATAAAAATAGTGATAATTAATTAATATGACTAATATGTGAAGAATATAGCCACTAAAAAAACATGCTGAAAATATTAGTCTGCTCTTCCCTTTCACACTTTCCTTCTCCAGATGGACATAAGTAGATTTAACTGTAAACTTCCTTTCTTTTTGCTCTTCAGATTGCTTCTTATTATCTTGTATCTATGGTAGATTTTGTACAGCCCTCAGCAGTAGCTAGGGGAGCTTAAGAAGGAACGTAACTTGTTATCACAGGTCACAGTTGCCATCAAACATATACCCTATTTTTGGAGACCTTTAAAGAACAGAGATGCGTAAGCCATAAAGTCTGTACACTGCAGACTAGAGGCAGACATCTCCTAATACCATGGTATATGGCCCAATGTACAGGAACATTACTCATCGAAATTTCCTTCCTTTCCTTCACAGTATGTAGCCTGTGTCATCTGAGATGCACCACGGGGTGACTTGCACAGAGGGCTGGCAGATAGGGCACAGAACACATGGGGGAGCATTCACTTCAGCATGTGGTGACACCTGGAGGCCAGGTAAAAGGCAGGAGAGGATCTTGAATGGCACACATGGCAGTGTGGAGGAAAAAGAATCAGGTCATAGGTGTGTACTTTTAGGGTAAAAGTCACTCACTATCTCTTCGCTGCTCTCTCAACTTACAGCACTGCACTGTCTCTAAAGACTGCATATCTGGTGATCCAAATGGGAATAAACAGCCAAGCACTCCTACTGGTACCTAAATTAATGCATCTTAACTTATTGCTTAAGTGACCTTAAAACACTCATTCATGACAACTTAGGTATTTGAATTTCCCAAAGCTGCCAGACAGTTGAACTGAATCTGCCTCAGTCTTAGCAGCCCAGAAATGCCAAAAAGGCTTTTCTTTCTTCTTTCATTTTCCATTAGTCTTTCTTGAATGTGAATTATCAGAACAATGCCTGTATGGTTGGTAAGTATTTGCTAGCATTCCTTATAATGACAGGCCTTTGGTCTTTGGATTATATGATCTGATATGCTGATAAAAATAATAATCCAAAACATGCAAGGAAACACGAAGGCTAATGGGAATGAGTGTACAGAATAGAACATATTAGCATGACACACTGTTCAAAAAGTTTACTGCCCCAGTATGACTGAATCATCTCCAGTCTCTGGAAAATGAGAACATGACAACATAAACCCAAGAACAAGTATTGCTAATAGATCTAACAAAAGCAAGGAAGCAGCATATAACTGGAGCATAGCAAGTGCCATGTGCATATTTAAAAAATTGATAAAAGTGTTCTTGGCAATTACAGACTCATTAATCTTACCTTACTAGCTGAAAGGCTTTATAAGAAATTTTGAAGGGAAGTATAATTAAACGCATAAAGGTAAAGAAAAAATGAAACAAAAGGCAATATAAGTTTACAAAGTTGTAAAGCTCTGTGCCAAGCTAAACAGGTTATTTTCTTTACAGACTGGAAAATGAAGATTTAATTGGTCTGGAATTCAGTGGAGCTAACACATGGCAATGAAAGTGTAGAACTTGTATTACTCTCTCTCTAATGTAAGACCTGAAAAGTTAAAAAGGAAAAAAACCCAATGTGTTATGCTAGAATAATTTTGTTATTACAGTTCCGTAAGTATTTGCTTGGGATTAACACTTTAATTATTTGACTTTGAGTTCATTTTTTTTAATTTGTACTCTGTAAAGTTGGAAGGTACCATCAGTATAGCATAGGATTAAAGGATAGCAGAACATTCCGCTATAAACTCATGAGTTGTCATGCAGGTGTCGCCAGAATTCATGCAGTAAATATCCACAGAAAGGCAATGAGGCTTTTCAAGGGTTAGGTTTCCCCCGTCTCTTGAACTTCTTTCCTAATTATCAACATTATTCTGAAAATATGAACATCAGAAATGGCCATTGCGTGCAGTAATGGTTCTGTAAATGTCATATATAGGTGCAATTAAAACTGATGATCCTCTGTGCACAGGAATTACGTCTGTTCTATCAGCCACCACATGACACTGAAGCTCATGTTCAATTGTACAGTGTCCTTGATGACCCTTACATTCTTTGACTGTTTTCCAAATGACCATCTTGTAAAGGTGGTACAAACTTTGCTTTATGGACACAATGAACTGTGCATTAATTTTTACTTAAACTGATCCTGGTCATGTTCGTCAGTGTTAATGTACCATCCAAATCACCTTGTAGAACTGATCTACTATAGCTATGCAACTAATACACCTTCTCCCCTCACCAGTGTCAATATTTGAAGATTTTATAAACTGTGATTTTCTCTCTCATCATCACTAAAGATTACTCTAGTGTGCTCCTGAGTGCTAGCAATAGCTTTATGGTAGAACTGAAAGCACCTTTAACTCTTGCTACAATTCAAAACGGATCATTCATTTATTCAATGAAAAGTGTATCAATAATTAACTCATTAACATATGAGTCATTTGCCTCAAAAGTCACTGAACTGAAGACCAATTCCTACACTGGTAGCAGCACCAGGAATAGGCCATAGTACTAATGAGTGGATTGTGGGTTTAGAAGTGAGTTAACGTGCTGCAGACCCCAAGAGACTATTTCTGCTAGAATCATCTTTCCTTGAAATGAGTATTCTTAGCTCAAGGCTGAATTCCTTGCACATACATGAGCAGGTAGACTAGTCAGCTCAAGGCTACACATTTTCTTCAAAATCATGTCCTTAGACTTTGCAAACTCTGTACATCTGTGCTAACTTTGGAACTATTAGCTTAGAATTCAGTCATTTCTTTTATACACAGTGTTTGCTGACATAACTTTTTAAAAGCACTATTTCTAGAAAATTACTTCTTTCTACCTTTTACCACTCAGATTTTTAAATAAAAAAGCCTCTAATGCTCTTAAAGAGAGATTAAGGATGTCAAAATCACCCTGATCCTATGGTTTGAAGCCAAGAAAATCTTTTTATACTGTTAAAATACCAGAGGCATTGCACAAATGAGCATGAAAATGTTTAATCTAAATTGCTCTTAAATTCTGACTACTTAGCAAACTATTTTCAGCTTATAATGTAAACATTCAGTGACACACCAGTAGAAAAATTTAGGTCAAATCTTTCTTTTATATTTAACTGTTTTTTTGAAATTTATCTGTATTTAGGAAAAATGAAGTAAATGATGCCATAAGATTGTGAGATACTTTGGCACTACTATCTTTGTGACCACCTGTCCAGTCAGATTTTTGTTTCTCTTCAGTTTGATCGTTTCCCTTTCATTAGACATATTTATTTTTAAAGAATACAATAATAGAATCTTCCTTAAACAACAGTGACTTGTTCTTAGAAACGAGGATTTATTCTTGCCATCACTGCCATCTGCAGCAAAATGAGCACTGTCTTTTAATAGATAGAGGGTTTAAGAGGATTTTAGTTGAACTCCATTAATTTTGTTGCATGAACAGGGACCTGTTGTGTTTAACATTAAACAAACCTAAATGTAAGGAACAGTTGTTATCCAGAAGAACCTGAGGTCTAATTATTCATTCGCCAGCTATTTCAATTCCTTACCTGCAAAGTAACACAGCCTTTTTTCCTTCCTGGATTTAAATTGATACTAGCACTGAATTGCTGGAAGAGGAATTAAACTATTGATACCCTCACACTAATTAATTCCGCACATATGAATTCAATATATTGAGATGAGCCATAAAAGCTGCACCAGGGAAAGCAGTGGAGCACAATGGCCATGACTGCATGACTTCAAGTCAGAGAACTCTGAGATTAAAAAGTACGGACAACTGCCTCAGGGCAACTTCACACAAAAACAATCAAAACACAGAATAAAAATACCATGGATTAGAAGTGGATGAAAATTTCCCAGACTGCAGCACTTTTGCTTTGATTTGGAATTGCATCACATGATAATAATTTTTTTTTTTTTTTCCAGTGGACTGCAGGATTTTCCCATGGTACCCTGTTTATTTGCTCACAGACAGTGTCAGGTAAAACAAGCACAAGGGGCAAAGAAATATCCTGATATTTGTTCTATACCAAAGTTTGTTCAAAACTGTATATACAGTTATTTTGGTAAATAAAGTTTATACTGTTTTACACAAGAGGGAATTTCTATCTTCTTACAGAGAGAGACATATTTTCTATGGGCTGTTTTACAATATAATTTCTGAAGCAAGTTTCAAGCATTTTTTTTTTTTTTTTAATTACATGTGCCATGTATTTGGAGTACAAAACTGGAAAAAATGACATTTAGAAAGCCAGTGTTACACATGTAGATTACTGCATCCACTGACTTATCAAATTATTTCTATATGACACTGAGAAAGAACTGGGTATATAATTTTATTCAGTCTTGCTACTTGCAGTAGTATTCCTGTTAATGAAATGAGCTACTGCTATTTTTGCATTTTCATATATAGAAGACACACAAAATGACAGCCCTCTTCATAATAAGCATTTATATGCTTACCTCAAGACCAACAAAAATCCCTAGTATTAGTGAAAATTTGCTATACAGAGAACCCAAAGAGTCTACAGGTTTGAAGCTGAGCTTCCTTGTTCTATAACATGATTTATTTAGAACAGAGATTAAGTGAATTTGAGGGACAGCCCTGAAGAAACTTATTTGCTGCCCACAATATTGAGAGACAGAGGACTCAACCTGAGAGAACTAATTTTGGAAAATATACTTTTAACAACAACAACAAAAAGACATGTACTAATTTATATTTTACTGTCTACATGTACATACTGTAAGACAAAGGACAATGTAGAAATATCTTTTAGCATATCTGAATGATTAGGATATTTTTCTTATTAGACTACATTAATAAAGTATACATATAGGCTAAAATATTTTCAACCAACTAAACTCCACGAAAAAGATTGAATGTCCAAACATATTGTCTCTCACATAAGCTGAATCTTTCCAATTAAAAGTGCTGCGATCCTTCTTTGCTTTTAATTGCATTACATACTTTCTGAGTAACGACTTCCATTCCATTAAGGGACACTTTCAATTCAAATCCGGCTATAAATTTGGGTACTTAAAGATTCAGATTTCACGAAATCACAGATTAATTGAAATGTTTCAGTAATAATTCCAAAGTCTAAAATATTCTTCTTTGGGTTTTACAATATAATTTCTAGAGTTTTTGCTATTTTGTGAAAAGCTAATTCTGGGTTTGCTTTCAATGAGCAGGCAGTAAAAACGTAATTACATTTACTGTAGCACAAAAATATGGGCCAACAAACAGAGCATCTCTACTCTTGTTATATAGGACTTATTGGACTGTCATTCATTGTGTAGAACTTCAAGCACTAGGAGAGACAGGCCACCTCTTTTCAAAAATAGCTTCTTACTATGCCTATTATTCCCCTTGTCTATCCGCAATATAGGATATATAAAAAACAGTGAAACAGCTCAGCTTTCATTCAGAAAAATGAATTAAGAATAAATAATGATGACACCAGAGCTTTACTTTGGAATATGTGGGCATATGTTAATATCCTAAATTGTAAATTACAATGCCTATTGCAGACACAGTAAAGACCATTGCATTTACAAATGCAGAATTTCAGATGTAAATCTGTAATGAGGCTGACCTCTACTTTTTCTTTTTTGGCTATGTAAAAGGAAAAAAAAAAAAAAAAAAAGAGAAAGCAAATCGCAGTAGTCATTCCTGAGCTAAAACTGCATTATTGAAGTTTTGAAAAAACAGAAGTAAGGATATCAGTATTTTATATACATTTTATTCTGGCTTTCTCAACCATTTTCTCAATCCAATGAAAATGTGAAGCAATTGATTGTTAAAGTATAAGTCAATAAGTGAGGACTTTTGTGAGATTAGTTATAAAGATTTCTAGCCCACATTCTTGTAATCCAAGGTTATTGCTTGTATCATCATACTGACAGGTTTATCTTAATAAGAAATGTTTTGTGCTAGGAGAATTTATGTTTTTATGCTCAATTACAATTTTATGTTGGAGGTATTAAGTAGGCAATAAAAAGAGCCTGCATTACATCTATTATTCATTTTTCACATCCACAGTCATGAAGGTAAGATACCCTTGGAAATGTCTTTCTCTTGTCTTTATTAAGCAAACAATTTGTATTAATTTTGCTTATCTCAAACCTTACTATTTTCAGGTGGGAAAATGGTAGGTCATAAATTACATAACCCTATAAGAATGTACTTTTTTGTGATGCCTTCAGCTAAAACTGGATTCCCATGACACGAAACACAGTATAAATGTAAAACAAAATAAGACAGTCTCTGCCACGAAAAGTTCACAATCTAAAGTCAACAAAACATAAACCAGGAAAACCGAAAATCCAAGACTCTGTGCACGCCAGCAGAGCAGGTTTGGAAAAAAGCAAAATTTATTTCTAAGCAAAATGAAGAATATAGCACCCAAGTATAATATACTAATTGCAAATTTAAGAAATTATACAAAAATAATAATAAACATTTGAAAGGTCCATGTATCTATTTTTTTTTAAAGTGACTACACATTTTTCTTTTCTCACCCCCACCAGTGTAGTAGTGTACATGTTGCTAATACAGATGAATAACATGAGACAAAGCTCAACAATCACAGTTTGCTGCAGGTTAAAAAAAGAGCCACAATAATTATGCTTATTATCATGACGGGTTAGTTAGAGTCCAGTAAAAGCTCTAAGTGTCCTTTGTGATCTCAATTGAGTTGATACCAAAAAGAATGCCCAAGGAGAAATATCAGGGTTAACTTACTTCTGCACAACACACTGAAATACTGCACAACACACAGTGCAAAAACTGTGCAAGTCCCTATCCTTCATTTCAAGTGACACTCTCTGGATTAACTATGCCCTTATATTTTCACCTACTCGGCTAACCTATAGGAGTTACAGGAAAGAGCCTACTACTGATTATTAGGTAGGCTTTGACTTTACCATCTTTGGTTTTTGCCTGAAGAATTCATTACACAAACACAGAATCTTTATACAAACACAGAATCTTTCAACAGTGTGGTGATACTTGTGGTCACTAAGCCCTGACAAGACAGCATGGTGAAACCTGAAGCCTGAAATGGGAACATTTAGAGGAATAGAGTAACTCAGCCATTCATAACTCCTCGGTAAATTGCATTGCTTAGATTCTTTAAAGATGTAGCCATAACGAGGATGGATTAATGTAATAGGAAAGGAAAATATACTTAGAAAAATTTATTTATTTGAATGCTCACAGTGCTACAGCCTCATGACTTTTCTATGTAGTCATTAATCATGGGACATTCTTGCATGATGAACTAATATAGAATATATTCTCATGGCTACAATGACATCCTGTGAGGGACAAAATGCACCTTCAGCATTCAAAAAGACCAAAATGCAAAAGACGTACTTTGAAGCCACAAGTAAATATAAATAAAAAAACCCAAACCATTGTAGGAAGTATTATATTCTATAGCCAAGAGGCTCATCTTAAAATCTGGAATGATTATTATGTCTTTAAATCCATATTTACTGGTCTTATATTTATGTAGTGATTATTTAGGCACTGTATGATTCTATGCATTTTTCCCCCAGCTTTATTTATGTTTGTCCCAAACTTGATAATACAATGAAGAAATTAAGACTCACCGTTTGCTTAATGTGACCACCAGCTGGATTAAACAGTAGCCAAGGTTTACCAAGAGAGTAAAAGTAGGAGTGAGTTTGGAAGGAAGTATACAAAAACAATATAAATTTCTGACAGGGTGGAAACCTTGGTATCAGCAGCTGCCAAACGGGATTTGGGATTGCCAGAATCTGCCCCACTGGCATTGCCACCCTGCCTGCCAAATGCTGCCCCTACCTGCCCTACAGGGAAGGATCCCACAGCACAGGGTGCAACATGCAGAGGCTCCTGGTGTGGTCTCTTACCAGCATGTTGATCAGTGGATCACAGGGAGCAGTGCAAGCCATGTGGGAAGGAAGGGTGGAGGTGTAAATATAGGATCTGGCCCTCAGAGGAAAGGGGGTGCTTGTAACCCACCCTGTGTGGCCCTGTGGGCACCATGCACCCAGCTGTGAGGTGTTTGTGTGTGGAGAGAGGAGAACTTCCTGGGAACCAGTACAGAAGGGTGTTCAACAAATTGTAAGAATATGTTTACAGTCTCTAGGTATCTCATGTTGTGGATTATCTGTTGTATTGCTGACATTGAGTAGTTCACTGACTGCCAGTTAATTACATCTTGTTAATAAATCAATAAACCTCTTCGATCCCAATTCAATTTGGGAAAAATATGCACAGTTTTTTGTTGCAATGAGGCTATTCCATTTTGCTGTAATTCCTATGAAAGCAAACATAATCTGTTCTAAGAAAGCTGAGTGCCTGCCTTTCTTACTAAATCATAACTCACTTTTGAAATGGACATGAGCATCAGCGCCAGACGGTGTAATGCATCACCATCTACACGGTGGTAGATCACAGACAAATGGGGAGAGGTATTGTGGGAAGTTTTCTGAAGGTGAAAAAACAATCCTCTCTAGCCTGTATGCCTGAAGTTAGAAATAAATCATTGTCTGTGCCCAGCGACAATGCATTCTGCAGAAAATACTGCCTGGGTAACAGCCAGGGTCACTGCTAGCTTTGCTTAGCTACACAGGTGGTGTTCAGGAAAATTTGACCTGGGGCATGCTGTTCACTTCACTGGAATCAGCCTTCAAAGTTGCCACTCACAAAGGAAGCATTGCAAAGAACTCTGCAAGTTTGAATTTGCTTCCTGATCTCAAACACTATTTTGCTCTATATTACTGTTCTTCTGAATAAACGTTGTTTAGGACAGGCATTGATTACAGATAAAGAGTGTGCAAAGGGTGGCCTCACTGTGTATGAATTATAGAGAATTGAAAAAACATAGCCATAATATTCAATCTGTAATTATCTATGTTCTTTTTAGTATATTTGAGTGCCACTAATATATCTAGAATTCCTAAAAACTGTATCAAGAATAATGTAGTTAATAGGACAAGTGCACAAAATTTGTATGCCTGAGATTTGAGTTATATCTAATATTTGTAGAGGTAAAGAAAACTTTTTGAATTTTAAATACCTTATTATAATAATTGGGTGTTTAAAAAAATATATTCTTTAAAAATACAGTCAAATAGAACATATGATATAAAAAAAGGGTAATGCCTTCATCCTCACCAACTGCAAAAATAGGAAGAGGCTGTAAAAAACTCTCAGAACCTTGTCCCACAAAAAATATTACATGGGTGACATAGAGTTTCCTGTGCAGTTTCTGTTTTTTAATCTTTCAACATTTTATAAGAAACTGGGGGGGGAGGCAGAGGGAAGTAGTTAAATCAAAATTTTAACCCATTTCAAGAGGCTAAAATTTGCTAAATGACTGTAATACACTACCACATGGCTAAGTGCTCCCTCATCAGATCCACAAAACCACCCTCAGACAGATTCATTTCCAAAAAGCATCACTTCCAGAATTCACAAACCAACAAAAAATCCCCCCATGTTTCAGGATTTGAGCAACGCATTCACATTATCAGCATTTAACTGGTTGGCATCGTGCAGAACCACTACCAAAGGACATAGTCTCAGCTCCAGTTGGGATGTGAGCTCTGGTACAGCAGCATGAAAATTTATGCTTTCAGATACAAAAACTGGCAGCTCAGTAGGGTTTGGATAGTCACAGAATAGAGTTCCCTATAATTTTCCCTAACTCTGTCCTACACTTTCCACAAAAGCAGTGTCTACAGACATAAATAAGGCACAACTTTGGTCTCAGATTTGTACAGAGGCTCTTTGTCCAGAAGTCATACCTGTTAAGTCGTTCTATTTTGGAATCAGAAAGAAATTAGGATTCTAAAAACTGATCTCCATCCTTGGGAATACTATTCCTAAAGACTCACTCTCTCGGAGAGGGAAATGCCACTCTGTGAAAGACAATCCTTGAAGTTCCACAATGAAAGTTAGATATGATTACTTCTATTACATACTATGCATAGAAAATAGGTGTTTTTTACAGTATCCATCACTGCAAGATCTCATCCCTCCTCCCTTCCTTACAGAGTGTAGGCAGAAGTTACCAGATTTTAAAAATGCAGGAATTTGGAGATGGAAGAAATTCTAGATATATCATTCAGTTTGGAAGTAAACTCTCTCCCACAGAAAAAACCCAAACCAATCCAAACCAAAAAAAACTCAAACCAACCCAACCAACCAAACAAACAAACCCCCCTCCCCCAAAGAAAGGAAACAAAACCAACCAACCAAAATACCAACCAAACAAGCTGTAAACCTGTATAGATATATAAATATTAAAAGCCATAACCATCATGATCTCTTTGGGCTTTCCCACCTATTTGAATGCAAAATGCTGCATTATATGCTGAACAGCAGACCGTGAGATGTGTCAGGCCCAGAGCACACTGCCCCCAACCTGGAGTGTGGTCCTCTGTGTTTAAGGCTGGACCTCTGGGAAGGGAGAGATGTTTCAGAAGCCTCTGCTCCTTGGAGATCCTTAAGAAAATGCTAGAAGCTTCAGGAGCAGAGACTCCTCCATACAGGTATGCTAAGGAGCCTCACCAGGGGTTCCACTCCTCTGGAAGCAGCTTTTAAGTTGAGGTGCTCAGCTCCATCCCCTGCTTAAGCTGTGCTTCTACAGCACTGCAGCCAAGCCTCTCTGCAGGACATGCACTCCTTGCATCTGGACCCCGACTGACCCACTGCCTGAAATTCCTGGCTTTCGTTGTCACTGTGGACTCCTCTGGTGATCTGTTGTGCTGGTTCAGCCCTGGTTACTGTCACTGGACCTGCCCTATCCTTCCTGTTTGGATACTGCGGCACAGCTCCCTTGCCAGCAAGGCTACAGCTTCTGCCTGCCCCGTTGTCATGCCCAACTCCCATCCTCCCTTGCCCTGAGGAGCAACCTGACAACATGTCCTTGGGGCATGTTTATTAGATTAGGATTTTCAGGGGACACAGGCAGGGAACATCTACCACTTGAATGAATTCCAAAAAGTCTGGGAAGAAAAACATTTACAAAAGCATTTCACAGAGCTCCCGAAGGAGCAGCCCATCTGCACCTGTGCACAAACAGCAGTGCGGCTATCCATGAAGGTTTAACAGCAAGAAACTAGGTGTCGTTTATGCTGAGGGTTTTCAAGATTTGTTCTCTTTAAATTAAGCACTCAAATGTTTCCTTAAACAAACCCTAGGGATCAACATCTTTTTCTGTGTTTAGGGTAATATAGTTTATCCAAGCCTATATAAGAAAAGAACTGAATCTGAACATCCCAATAACTCAGCCAGCATCCTAATTTTTAAACCACCATTTTAATCTATATATTTTGTGGGGAGTGAGAATGACAGACAGTAGGAAAACTAACTGAAACAATGAGCTCTTGACCTGAAAAACTGGAAAAATTAAATGATAGCAGAATGTTCCTTTTTTCAGCAGGAAAAGGATTATGTCTCTGTACCAATAAACAAGACTGTGAGATCCCACCTCTGAAGAATCCTTTGCCTTGCCTCTCAGGGAAGATTTGCACCACAGACAAAAGTGCACACGGAGAGCCCTGCCCTTGAGCCTCATTGCTGGAAAGCCCAGGACAGGGTTTGGCAGTTTCCGAAAAGCTGTTGCAAAGAGATAGGACTAATCAGCTGTCCACATCCACGGGGTATAAAATGAGGTGTAAAGGAGCTGAATTGCAACAAGAAAGACTCGGATTAGACATTAGGGAGAATTAAAAAAAATGGCAAGGGTAGAGGAATAGATAATCTCTGCTGAAATAGATAATCTCAGGTGATTGTGGAATCTCAACAGAGAGATCAAAGAAACATCAGTGAAGAAACACATTTGTAGAGTTAACTGAAGAGAGATGGAGCAGGGGAAAGGGAATTAGATGACAAGCTGAAATCTCTTTCAGCTGTTTTTTATGATTCATGATCTCTTGGTTCTTACTTTGGAGCTGATAATGCTTACATGATGAGCAATCACCCTGCCTGAGTTTCCTTTGGGGAAAAAAAGAGTCCTGTTAATCGAAACCTGCCAATAGTGCATCCAGCTGAGGAGTTCTTTATTCTAATATTCATTAAAAAATCCCATTCCTGTGCAACAGAAACTCATGGAGTGTTCTGTGCACATAAATACATTCAATTGAGAACCAAAGAAGAAAATCACTCCCTTACTAGTCCTCAGAGAAACTGGTCAGTAATCAAACCAAACAAAAAGAATGGATAGAAGGAAAGAAAACTCCTCTCCAAGAGATACATTTATAGAAAATTATGATATAGCAATTAAAAGAATACAAGAACAACCATTACTGATAAACTCTAAAATCCCTGGTTCAGTCTTCCAAGCACAATGACAAATTGGCTGTTGGCTACACAGTAGTGTGACATGGTGAAATGAAAACACTTATCATTTGTTCTGAAAGTCTTGAGTTTAGCAACTATTTTTAACACCAGAATTACTAAAACCAGTTTCAACTATCCATAGTACACTAACGGTACATTATTTTTGTAGTTCACTTGCTAAAACCAAGGGTATACATAAAGTGCACAAAACCAATGCAGATGTTACAAATGGAAGAAGTGAGTTTTACATCAGGATGATATATGCTATCATGGCATGACAGACAATGGACAAGATCAAAGAGGGCACATCTGAAGTTTTCCTTCATGCGACATCTAGAGTTTGCTATCAAAGCTGCCAACTGTGCTACTCTATCAGACACTGAACACTGTCACAAAGCATGAGCTGCACAGTTGTCCACACTATCACTTTCTTACTTATATCACTTACTTACTTATATTATATACTTACTTATATGAAAACTGAGAGAATGATTGTACCTGTATTTGACTGTTAAATATTGCTGGAAAACAGAATGGAGATAACTTGTTCTTTGAGACACAAAGAATTGAGCCTTACAAACAAAAAGGTGTTAGGATTATTGATGCTGTACAATGCTGAAGCTGGCAAGTATTTTCCTGTTTTTAATACACCTGTCAATAGCGAGATACTGGGCATGCAAGGACACATAAGCCTAGGTCACAGCTGGCACTTCTCGCCATTCACAGCCAGCTACATCCTGGCTCTCCAATATTCGTTACTGGCCACCTTCTGGTGTTTGCAATTCTGGCTTTAAGTCCCAAATCTCACAATCAGCTTCATAGGCTACAGTAACTTGTGCAAAGACTTTCTGATTTCATACATCTTCATGGATTTGGGGCATGGAGTTCTTTTCTTTAGTAACTGTGATAAATCACTAAAATATTGTTTCCTCTAATAGAGAAAATCAACATAATAAATTAAAATAAATACAATTTAAAAAAAAATAATTAAAGTTAAGCATAAATATGCACAACCTGATCTACCTAAACTTAAAAGAAGACGTATCTTACTCAGATCTCTGATAGGGAATTGCTCCACCTCTGGAATTTTTTTGCCTCAAACCAACAGTAATATCCTGACCTTCAGACATATTCTGCATTCTTCCATACAGTCAAAACTACTGTGTTCCTACCATCTCAAGCAGATGTGATATTCCAAGAGAGAAGTGTTTAGCAAACTAGCTGATGGATCAAGCCAATACTTCACAGTAAACAGATGCAGCAATATTCTTCATATTTTGCATAGTGACATATTGGCCATGTCTTAAGTCCTGGAAATACAGTTCCTGTCAATATTAACAGTGGATTAACACTACAGCACTGCAGCAGCCCAGTGAAGATGCATTGTTCTAAAATAAGTACAGGTAGCTCCAAATCTGTCAGAAAAGAAGGAAACGCGTCTTAGAAATACCATATGTCTTCTTGTCTTAAAAAGACTTTACTCCTACTACAGTGCCCTTGGCCATGTAAGGAGGTTTCCAGAAGCAGGTAAAACCAAAAGACCAGGCTGAGCTATGTGACAGAGCTGCAGGAGGTCCACCACTGTCCACATGCCCTCAGAGGTGCACTGGCCTTGCCTGAGCTCTGCCGTAGCCATACCTGTGTGAGTCACACGATGTACCCCCTTCTCACTTGTCATCCCATATCCACCTTCAACCTTTTTTTCTTCTATTTTCATTTTGCTAGCCATGGGGAGTGCAGGGCGGGAGGAGAGTGGTTGTCATAAACTCTCTAGCCCCTTGGAAATGGAAGGGTTTAGTTAATGGCACAGAGTACACACCGAGTGTGACTGGTCACTCCCACCTCCCTTTTCGCTGTCCAGATGGCACAAACCACCAGGATTACTGACCCAACTTTTGTAACAGAAGTCCCCCCATCTGCTTCTCTGGTTGTTTCAAATGGCTTTGCAGACAAACTACATTAAACTAAGAAACTACCAGCTCAGCTGCTTTAAACATAAATGCAAGTTCAAATGAAAACAGGAAAAATGCCTAATCTTTATTGTGGAACACATATGTCACCCTCTGCTAAGAAATGGTTTTAGTCATGTGAAAACTGATGCATTTTATGCATTCGTAGACACCCATGGGATTTTATTTCCTCTATATTTAAACCATCTGTAGAGCAGTTTAGACACTCAGGACATAGCCACTTCTTTACACACAGTTTTGACAGCTACAACTTCAAAACCTACTGGATCATAAGGAAAATCTAAGAAGAGGTTATTTAAAATACAAAGTTGCTGAATACATTTTTCTGTATATTTTCAGGAGTGTACAGTTTCTATAAAAGCACAGATTTTGCACCTGTGATAAGAACAGAAGAACTGTATATATTTTTAATACATCAAACATATTTTATATTAAAAAATATTTTAAAGTGAAAATAAATACATATTCTTTTTAGATGCTATGATTAGTTCTTTTAAGAACTAGAATGTAAATAATATCTTTGGTTTGCAATGTTAAGTTAGTTTCCTCATACAGGACATTTTCTTCTAGTTTGAGGGAGATAGAAATGTTGTAGTCTAGACAGATTCCTCTTAGCCTCACTTTAGACAGAAAAATGTATTGTGAACAGCAGATCCCAAACCTTCACAAGCTAAGTAACATTTTCTTATCAAAGGAATTCATCAGATGTATTAGCATGCTTCTACACTACATTATGAAGGATAGTTAGGAACATGCTCTGGTATTGATATTCTTATAGTAAGAATGTGCTGCTCATTCAATGATGTTGCATATAAAAGCAGCATTTTAATACAATTAAGTCAATGTGCTTTAGAGTTCATATCCTAAATATCTCTACTTTCAACACGAAAAAACATTTCTATCTTCATTGTCAATAACTTTTATGTTCTAAGTTTACATCGGTATAAGAAACTAAAACACTTGACTTAGCCTATGCTAAACAACATATATTTCTTTTAAGCAGGTTTTACATTGAACGCTTAGGGCACTATTTTGATAAAAAGACTTTGATTCTTTGTGTAAAGCACTTTGAAAGAGGTAAACTTTTTTCCCTGTAAATTGCTGTGGGGTTTTGGTTGGGTTTTTTGAGGGGTTTTGGTTGTTTGTTGTTGGGATATTTTTTAATACATGCATAAACATCTGTGCATGTGTCTCACTTTACTCCCCCTCCCATTTCCCATAGTCCAGCTTTTTACAGCAATTCTTTACTCAGTGGAGAAACATCATACTGTCTGCTCAGATATTCAGAATTCCCACGGCAATCTGCTTGCGTGTCTAAAATACCACTGAGATGGGCCATGCCCCACAGCAGACACATCCAACAAAACCCCCGTACCAAGGGGTTCACAGGCATGACTGGTGAAGACAAAACCATCAGTGATCAGTGTGGAGGTCTGCAATATAAAGAAACTTTTCTTAATAGCATTTTGGGTCCTGTCTTCATTGTTTTTCATGTTGTAAATTTACAGTTAAATTTAAATCTGGCATTTAGGCTGAAAACTATAGCTCTGATGAAAAACTAGCTTTAGGGCACTATGACAAAACTCCAGTAAAAAACACTGACTCCAACAGGTTCAGTTTTTAAATTCCCTGAAAAATCTGATTTGTTTCATATTTTACTCTTGGCAAGACAAAATCTTTTATATTCAGCAAAAAATACAGTCATTTTTGTGATGTACTGTTTTCTAGAACTTACTTATTTCTACTAATGAGATGACTACTTTCTCTTTGCTTTAAACAAAATGGATGCTGGTAAGATGGTCTCATATGCAATTAACAACTGTTTTGCCTTTTGTTTGATTTTTTGCAGTATTAATTCCTAAACGGTGTTGATGAGGTTCAGGTTGAGCTTCTAAAAGATATTTGTGCATAAAGTGACTCCATAATGTTGTTGGCAGTGGGGAATTTGTTGTTTGTTTACAGCAGCTTACTCATTACTAAATAATTATTTCTTTGAACATAACTGAAAACAGTACCCATGCCACCCAAATAGTTTCTCCTTTCCCAGGTAAATTACAAGTGGGTGCAACTTGAAGAGAAAACAGTATTAGCTTCACCACTACTAATACATAAATTATTTATACATGCAGAGGGTTTTTTTTCCTAAAACTAGTAATGTTTTCCAGTGATTGTATCTGCATTTTAGTATGGAATATTTAAAAAGAAAATCTGCAATATTTTATATAGGGAAATAGCTTGCATGTGTAAAGCCCATTTTCCTCAGTTTGTTAGATGGTGTAACACACATACAACTTCCTCTAAAAGAAAACTTCACAGATCTTTTCAAGCTGTAGGATTTTTTTCTTAAGAATGACTTTCGAGGTTTGCATTCTTACAGCAGAGCTGATGAAAATATGATTGCTCTTCATGACTCCTCCTCTGCTGCTGGGTAGACACATTAAAAAGACATAGCTGTCTATCTCAATGTACACATGCCATAGTAAAATGTGTGTTATTTACTGATAAAAACCACATGACAGCAGTTTAAAAACTGGATTTATTCTGTCAGTCAAATTAGGGAGGCAGAATATCCTCTACGCCAAGTGATTACTGTTTGGGTCTAAGTGTGGCGAACTGCCAGATCAATTATAATGGCGGAGAAGAGGAAATATGAAGACAGATTGGCTCAATTCTAAGCAGAAGCATCACTAAAAAAGAAACTCAGGGACACTTTAATGCAACATCTAATTACTTAAAAGTGCATCTTTGCCCTACACTGCAGTTTTTGTTTATATGATTTCTTTCTACACAGAGTATTAAAAGGGAAATCAGCATACAGCTGGACAAATCAAAACACACTGATATAACCTGTACATTGATGTTTCTGAGATGCAAATTTCCGAATGTCAGTTTTTTCAGCAAAAGCCTAGAAATACAATGGAGAAACATCCTCAGAAGATATCAAAAAAAATTTCAGATGTGATCACATTAATATAGTACCATTTCCCCCTTTGATCTGCAATTGATTTCAAGGAGGGGAAAGGAGGGAGGAAGGCTAGATTTCTCTTCATACCTAATGTTTTCCTCTGGCATTCATTCTTTTATGGATAATTTACCTTTCCCAATAATGGAAGAAAAAGGATAGTAGTGGGGCTGGTAGATTATAGCCAGCTAAAACTTACCTGTTATGTTAGCACTCTTATCATAAGAAGAATTTAAAAAAGAAAAAAAAAAAAAAAAGGCAGATAAACATGTTCTGTAACTCTCTTCTTATTCTTATTTTTATTAATAATGGAATTTGTCCCTAAAAGCAACGTGGGAAACAAGGGTTTCCAAGAAGAAGAACAAGAGTTTAGTATTCTGGAGGATAAATTTATCAGCTTTGTGGTCTGATGAGTCTTCAGATGAAACTTGAAAGACATTCATCCAATTCTAATAAAAGTTGCTAAGGTTAATGCTTCACAAGTGGTGCAAAATCAGCATCTGATCATTATTTCATAGTGCAAAATGACATTGTTTAGAATGAGACATACATATAAGACCCTGCAGCCTTCACAGTCATAAACAACATATCTGGCCACATTAAAAATGATTATCTAAAAATGGGTACAGTACAGTAATATGAACTAAAGAAAAAACTTTCAGGATCTCATTGTGGAATAATTACATTATGTTGTTTATACATCAAAAAACTAGATTTCTCTTTTACAAAATTTTGCAATTAATTAAAATTCACAGAGGTGCAGAAATGTGACACTATGGAGTTGAAGAGATTTGCACTAGAGCAAAAGGAAAACTAGATCCATTATTTTGCAGCCTGCTGCATGATGACTAGTAAAAGGATGCACAAATTATTGGGTCTTAAAGATATCTTTCAGTAGACTTTGAAGAAGATTTATGATGAAAAAAGGCTCTGCTGAGACTCAGAAATGGTAAAAAGGCAAAAAAGATAACAGTATGAGAGCCTTAACATTTTTGAATCATTAGGGAGAATTGTTCATCTTTAACAGGAGAGAGATTTAAAATGAGTAATATTGCTATAAGAATTTGAAAATAAGCACAGGAGAAGCTAATGCTAAGCACTGCCAGCTTGTACTCCATTTGCCATTTTCTAACATACCATTATGAAAATGTATTTATCACACATAAATCTTTCTTAACAATACAAAGCATTCAAAAGGAAATTACAATTTTATACAATATATGTAACTGGTTAACTGATGACTTCAAATCAGGAATCATCATGCCCTGAAGTACTCTTTGTTAGGGGGCCATTTAGTGTGGCATAAGAAAGTGGAAGTAAAATGCCATTCAGTTAACTGTAGCTCTGAGTAACTGTTCACTTTCAATCCAGCCTGTCAATGTGTGGAAATGATATTTCTATCTTAAACACGGAAGAAGGTGAATACAACTCCCTCTGTTTCCAGTTTATAACTGTAGTACATAACATAAGAAAGATCAGTGCTGGGATGCTGTCATTGTTTTTGCTGTCATTCATTTCAAAAAGATACTGAAAAAAAGATTAAGAGAATGAGTTGTGTAAATGATTAAAAATTAAAAACAACCTCCATTCTAATTAGACAACAAAACTGCAATCTATGGGCTGCTTTTTTTATTTTTTCCATGAAGATGTTAAAATTGATCCATCTGCCAATAAATGGAGATGAGAATTGAGATGAACACACACATATACATATATAAAATTGTTTTTCTGCTAAGGATGATTAACCACTGAAATAATTTACCAGACCACATAAGAGATACTTCATGATTTGAAGCCGTTTAAGTGTGACCAGTCACCTTTCTTTAAGAGATGCTATAGTCCAGACAGAAATTTTAGGCATAAATCAGAAACTGGTAAGCAGCATCCTTTGACCTCTGCTCAACAGCTCAAACCTGATGACCACTAATGGTCCTATGCTGGTATAAAAATCTATGCATTTTAAATGGTTCTCCACATTACCATTTGCTCTTTCTAATGTATCTCAGAATCCAGAGAGGTGACACTTCTCTTATGACTGCCTTATCACTATCACTTATCACTAAGTCCTTTCTCTTTAAAGGAATTTCATTTCCCTTTGTCAAGAAAAATTCAAGATGTATTTCTCACAGTATGCAACTTAAGCTGATCCAATAATTAAGTCGAATCAGCAGAGCAACTTCTGGAACCACTCATGCTCAAAAAAGATGCCTCACACTTCAGGCCAATAGTAGAGCATGTATGTGCAGAAGTTGAGGATGGTCATCTGCTTTCTAAGGCAAGTGGGAATGAATACCCCTCTGAAGTATCTGACAAGGTCCACAGCTCGTGCCCCTGTGAGCCAGGAGCACTCTCCCACTGATGTTTTTCATTCTTATCACAGGGGAAACTGTAACTGGCTCTAAACACAATCAGAGAATCTGTCTGCACTTTGTTCATGGACTGAAAAATCCATATTTTCTCTATTACTGGTCTGACTCTCTTTGTTCTGCCTCTACCTAAATCACTTGGAGGGTACAGTCAGGCATAGTGCTGGCATATACGTGCCAGTGGATGATTAGGCCAGCAGAGCCCTTCCTGAATCTATGGATGAGGTGTCCCAACAACATCAAGGATATACAGTTAAACATTCACACATAAAATGTTGTATTTAAGGTCACATTCATGATTTTAGTTGCATCTACTTATGCGTCAGATTTACAGGCTAGATAAGCTCTTTAATTATAAGATCACACCATAGTTCAAATATCAGTCTAATGTTGCATCCCTATGTTCCTGAAATTTAGTTCATGTGGAACTATGATTTATGTGACAGGTTTATCAAGTCTCATACACTATGGTGAACAGTCCAGTGTTCCATGGGACCAAACAGAAAAAGAAATTATTTGAGGAACAGCATTACTTTTTAATGCAAGAACTCAAATTGTATTTAATACAGTAATTCAAATATCTAAACATCTGCTGCAATACTACTTTGGATTTCTTCCACAGCGCTAAGTTGCTCACTCATTCATTTCAGTCAATCAGTTAGCCTTTGCAAACCATATCAATATCTGAAATTAAATATATTGCTATAGTCACTAAGCAGATTTCGAATTGAAAAATTAATGTAATTGTCAAGTACTAATAACTGCTGAAGCACTGATTTGGTAGGACCTTTCTCCTCTTCCCAAAAAAAGTGTTTTAATCCATTACATTTGTGTAATTCAGACAACTGACACTTCTAAGAGTTCTTCTGGGCTAGATGAAACAAACAAACAAACATTCTTCAATAGTCAGATAAAAAACCTAAAAGTCCTAAAGAAAGTAACAACAACAACAACAAAAAAGGACTACGGAAAAATCAAGTTGTTTCTGCAAGCCAAAATACCAATAATTCTGCCATTGACTTTTCACAGATGGTTTGTGTTGAAAAAGTGGCATATGTGCGTCTTTTTCTCCATGGATAAGTTCCACAATGAAATAATTAATAGTCTCCTTGTTCTGATAACTCTCACCCTCAGTACTAGAATAATAATCCTTGAGCAAAAGACCTCAGGGTATAACCACAATTCTCAGTGGGTGGCAGGGCAAGTCAGTAGCTCTGCAAAGAAACTTGCTTTGAATAGCAGATACAGAAATGTTAATTGCTTTAGTAGCATAATACAGTCACATGAATTTTAGAATCATAATACCGTTCCATGAATTATAGAGCACAAAAATATTGGAGATTACTACTCATTTATTTATAACTACTCAGTTTTTCATTTACTCCAAGCAGTTAGAGGTATTTTTCCTCCCTGAAATTAAAGACAGCAGAACACGTCATGAACAGATTTTCTCTTCAGTAATATTATTATACCACCTGCTCACTCCTAACCTGTCCATTAGCAGAAATCCAAATTCCCTAGCCCTGGCCACTAAGCCTCTTTGATGCTCCCATTTGCCTTTCAGTCAGTTGATGAAGGAAAATCAACCTCTTCTAACTACTTGGTAACTGACCGTTAACAATCCAGAACCATCAACTTAGAGACAAATTCAGTTTGAATGTGACCTCCAGAGGTTATGCAGAAAAACTCTCTCCTCAAAGCAGGGCTGACTTCCATGTGTGTGCAGGTAGCTTGGGTCTTTATCAATGAATGGAGATTCTACAACCTATGTGAGCAACCCAACCCTCCATCCACACTGGAGTTTTTTGCCCTCTATGTTTAACATAATTGGTTCCTGTGTTCTCACATAGCATAAGGTATCTTGGCAAAGGAGGCAATTCCTTTTTTTGGGTGTACCGCAGAAATGGTTGCTCTTGGTTCATTCCCTGGGTTCCATCTGTCAGAGGGAACGTTCTGACTGTCCCATCTGACCTCCCATTCAACAGCTGACTGAGCATTTCAATACTCATTTCAGTCAAAAATGAGTGGTTTGGGAAAAAAACGCAGCTATTAAAATTGTTTATGCAATTCCATACCATTGACCTTTTTTTACTTTCCCCCCTCCCCATCTTTTTCAACATAAAAAATGAATGCAGTTTTCCTTCCCTGTGGTTTCACATTAAATCTTTTAATAGATATTTTTGTTTGTGGACTTTCCAAAGTTGTAGTATTTTCATAGGTTATACAATGCTTAATCACACAGCCAGTCACAGAATCACAGAATCTGCTGAGTTGGAAGGGATCCACAAGGATCATCAAGTCCAACTCCAGTCCTTTCAGCTTCATTTCCAGGGAAAGTGTATTTCAGTAATTGTGCTAGTTTGGGCTGGAGTAGAGTTAATTTTCTTCTCAGTAAGCAGCTGGTAAGGGACTGTGCTTTGGAGTTGTGCTGGAAACAGCGTTGATAACACAGGGATGTTTTAGTTACTGCTGGGCAGGGCTGAGACAGAATCAAGGCCTTTTCTGCCTCTCACCCCACCAGCGCCTGGGCTGGGTGTGCACAAAGAGTTGGAAGGTGACACAGCCACGGCAGCTGACCCAGACTGATCAAAGGGATACTTCAGACCATATGACATCCTGCACAGCATATAGAGCTGGGGGAAGAAGGAAGAAGGGTTTAGAGTGATGGAGTCTGTCTTCCCAAATGACCGGTATGTGTGATGGGGCCCTGGCTTTCCTAGGGATGGCTGAACACCTGTCTGCCCATGAGAAGCTGTGATTTCCTTGTTTTGCTTTCTTTCTGTCCATGGCTTTTGCTTTACCTAATTAAACTACCTTTCCCTCAATACCTCTCACGTATACTCTTCTGATTCTCTCCCCCATCCCACCATGGAAGAGGAGTAAATGAGCAACTGTGGGGGTTAGTTGTCAGCTGGGATTAAAGCACAAAAGTAATATAAATTTTTACCAGTGAATATTTAACTATGTCACCTGGAAGATCTACAGAAACATGTCACCAGGCTAATTCCTTAGCAGATGAACAAATAAATCAACATTCTTTATAATTACATCCCTTCACTCAGAGCTATGATTTATTCCAGTTCCAGGATCAGCTGCTCTTCCTTGAATAGTACCTTGTAATTTGGATGTTTACATCCTGGTGACCCTTCTTGAGGCAAGAATGTACCTTCTATTTTACCAGCTGTTTACTGAAAGGATAGTCTACTTTTCAAGCTGTGCAGTGATCCAAAAAGGATTTCACTAAAGGTCCAGTTCTTGTAAGAGAAACATGAACTTACTAGTACTGAAAAATGAATGCTTGCATGACTGCCAACATTTGAATTAAGTGACATGTGGTCAGGCTGTCCTCAGTACACGCAGATTCACACACATGCCAGTCATGGTGCTAAGCAAGCTATTTGGGGGACTGCCAGAAAATCTTAAGGACACAAACTTTGTGTAGGAGGTATGCCATCCCAAAGAGTACTTACTAAGGCACGAAAAAACTTAGCTTTTAAAAAGATGTGAGCAGTTGCCAGGTAATACAAGCTGAATGCATTAATCTGAAGTAATATTCCCATAAAGGCAAGTCTCTGGGAATTCATTTCGAAAAACATATCTCAGGTATAATGCATTATTCTATCTAATGATATCTAACTCCCTTCCTTTAGTGCCAAAATTAATCTCCTTGTTATCATTCACCATAAAAAGTAATACTTAACTCCTATTAAAAAAATATTTCTAAGAAACAAAAATACTTCCTTCAACAGACAAAAGTTAACTATCAGTGTTATTGACTACTCTTGCCTTCTCCATAAAGGTGTGTTTGGGTAGTATCATAAAGAGAATCATTGAAAGTAGTACAAATATTCCAGAGAACTAAACACAGGAAGAGAAATTCTACCAAAATCAATGGATTTGCATGACTTCATATCAAGTACAATCTTGCCCCAGCAGGATGGAATCCCAGTGTACCAGGAAAGCTGAATTTGACTTTCCACACTATTTGAAAGTCTGAAGGGAGCCGTATGAAGGACTGTATAAGGGACCCCAATACATTACTTGGTGTCTTTTTCACATGCCATCATTCAGTATTTGAAATGACTCTTGGTTCAATTACTTCACTCTCCCATTTACCAGCTTAGATGCAGTAAAAGAGCTTTCTATTTGAATTCCAGCTGCAGTAATTGAACTAATTCATCAGCCTTAACGAAGCCAATAGCTTTGTCCTCCAATCTCCTTCCCCTCAAACCCATCAACCATAAGTGAATATAGCTCAGTGATCATGGAACTCTGAACATATTTCTTTTTCTTTTTTTTTTTCCTGTATAATTGACATATTTTTTATTCTCTCTTTTTTTTTTTCTTTTTTTTCCTTTTTTTTTTTTTTTTTTTTTTTTTGTATGTGTGTGTGTGTTTTGGTTTTGATCTGTCTTACTTTATATCCCCTATATCATTTTAAAGTTACTAATGACTACAGCATAAAGTCTGGACTTCACAAAGCACAAACTTCCTTGTCAGCTTCAACAATTATTTCAAAGACTGAGATACTGGTTCAGTAATGCTTTGTCACTCAAAATAACTCTTATTGTCTCCCTCTCTACAGGGAAACTATTCTTGGGCACTAACCCTTCACTGCATGTGTCAAGATCTATGAAGTCTGTGAAAAAAAATCCATTATTAAAGTCAAAACATGCATGCATTATGTAAACAATCCTTTGAAATTAGGAAACTGTAAGATCCTCAAATCATTACAGTTTGCTACTTCACTGCCTGATTGAGTAGGGAGCATTTCTGTTCATAAATCTTCAGGAGAACAGTTTTCAGCTTCCTCTATTGATCACATTGATCATCATTCTGTTCTGGAACTTGAGGTGATCAGATTTTTCCCCTTTATGGGAATGAAGCAATATTACTCTAGTTTCACCTTTTTCCTCATCTTGCTAGAAAAAAGTGTTTCTTTCCTGCACATGGAGCTCTGTTATCCAGTTGCATCCACAAGTTGTTGAAAAAAATAAAAGAAAAAAGCCTACATCTGTTGTATGAAACGAGTCTCCGTAAGTGCAGCAGAAGGAAACTGATTATTGATACAGAGAAATCTATTTAACCTCTTTAACTTTTTCTGAACTTCAGCAGTTCGCACAAAGTTTTTACATACTCCGTGTAGACTTTTTATCAGGGGAGATGATGGAAGGATGGTTTACTCTATGATTAGCTGATTTAAGTATTTCTTATGATGTTCAGGAATAGAGCTGGTGTCGAGCTACAGAATTAATATATTGACAGATCACTCACAATAAAAAACAGCTAGTGGGGTTTTGTTAATATTTTATAAACCATGATAAAAATAACAAAACTAGTACTTGCCATTATTACTATGGGTACCTTTATGTTAGCGATATTAATTTAGAAAATTCAGATTGCGAAGGCAAATAAGGCACTGAAGGAGACATCAAATGAGGCACAGCGAATAATTCAAGCACATCTAAAAATGTGGGCTGTTTGATTCTGAGTAAACAAACTAAAATAATGTTTTGCCCTTTCTTCCCTTTAGTAACTTTTGAGTTCATTGGTTTTCAAATTAATTCCAAAAGAGAAGTAGAAATACCAAAACATATAATTCCTAAAGTTTAGTTAAACTTGAAAGATCAGAAGACATTAAATCATTACTTTCTGAGGAAAACAGGCAAACAAAAGGTGGATATTTTGCATTCAGTGGGGTAGAAGCCTCCTTTTACAAGCAGTTTGTGAAAACTACCAGGACAAAATATGGTAAGAGATGTCACAACTGTGGTGGAACTAAAACAATTTGCCTTTCTTCTGAATCTCAAGACAGTTGCTCTAGATTTTTTTTTTGTTATCACAGGAAATCCAAACCACACAGAAAGATTAGTAAACAGAAGACCTTAACTAAGTCAGCTGTGAGCAGGTTCCATGCTGTGAGCTGTGGTTGCATCTGAACTTCAACAATCAACTGACGTTGGCACAGCTCCTTTCCCCTGTCCTCATTCCCATTCATTCCTAAAAGTCCTCTTCAAGAAAGCAGACAGAACTATCAACCACACAAGTCTGAAATGAAAGACTGTATCAAAGCCTTCTTAAATTATCATATAGTTATGACTGATAATGCAAATGCATTTCAGTGTAAGTTAGACAGGTTAACTGCAGCATCTCTGGAAGTGAGTTAAGGTCTACATTGCAACTCCACTTGACATATGGCAAATAACATACTTTGGCTCAGGCCCCAGACAATTCCTATGTAGCTCCGCTCATCAAAGCACTGCCTGTTGTATAACAATTTTTTTCAGAGAAAAAAATGCATGAGCTTTTCCACTGGCAATTATGATCCAAAAAAGTTTTACATGAATGGCACATGTAACTGTGCCATTCATTACAATATGAACTAATTTGGTCCAAGTTATTACTCGTACAGTGTGCACAGGATACAACTATGGCAGAAGGGCACCTTGCAGAACTGAGGTCATGATACAGACATGAGGCTGTTTCTGGATGATGCTGAGCAGAAGACCCTCATCTCATTTCTGCTGGCTTTTATGTTTGATCCTAGGTCATCACACCTCAAAATGGCAACACCCAGTGCTTTGCAGGGGGTTGGGAGGCAGTGAGTGTGGTAATAGAGTAATTAATTACTGCAGCTATCTATTAGTTCTGGTGATCTCCCCAGGCATTATATCAGGCAGAGAGCAAAATGAAAGTAGTTAATAGTAGTATGTCAGCAATTAATATTAAGGTGATTTTGATGGAATTCAAATCTTCACCATGACAAATGTCTTATCATGCAAGTTATTGTTTCTAACTATAATTTAAAGGAATACTTTTTAAAATTAAAAAAGGAATCTCTGTTAAATACAAATACCTAAAGATATGCTGGGCACAAAAGATTTCTAAACGTTTGACATATTACAGAAACCCTGAGTTGATAGCAAAGATAGTTACAGAGATGAAATTTTAAAGTGGGCAAAATTGAGATCCAATTTAGGTAAGCATTTAAACTGGTATTTAACTGGAATGCATTTGAATTCCATGGGGCTCAGGCCTATGTTGACCTGTTTAGCAATGTTTGCCTGGATTTCTATTTTATATCTGAATTATAGAAGAGTAAATATATAAAATCCTAAAACCCTATATATGTATTATTTAATCATGGTAAAAAGAAGTACTTTAAGCGCTCTGATACACTGCACATTTAATCCAGCATCTGAGAAGATGATGCCTGCAAAAAGCACTGTATCAGGTCATGGATCAGCAATACATGTTAAATACTGTCTTCTCCTAACTTGTTATTAAGTACCTACATTTACAGAGTAGAATCAGGCATTTCAGTAGGCTATTCTACTACTCAGATATAAAGTGCCTTCTCTTAATAACTCACCTAAACCTTCATTTCTTAGCTTCAGGCTACTGCTTGACTCTAGAAAATGAATAATTAACTTTTTATATTTTTATGTGCTCAACTCTCTCCTAGGCAATTTAATTTAGGTACTTCAGTCCCACATGTGTCTTCTTTGAAAAAGCTTGTATAAGTTTTGTTTGTTTCCTTGGTGTTTTCTTCAGTTTTATTTTATTCCTTCTAAACTGTAGATACTGTGGAATCAATATAATGCAATTAATATGCAGTATGTTATCTAACTCCCTGTGTTCATCATTCTTTTATCCCTCATTTGGTAATGATAGAATTTCGTTTGAGGTGTAAGAATTGCACTTTTTCAATCAGAATGGAAACCACTCTATAGTTCACTTTGAAATGTAAGAACTTTCTCCTTAAAGAACGAAGGCAGCTTTAAAATGGTATAAAGAAACATTACCGCATAGCATTTCACATCAAATAGACACTACCCTATCCAACTTCTAGAAAGTCTGCTCAAATTACTTTGCATTGAGCAAATCCATATGGCAAAGCCAGTATATTCTTACTGAGTTAACTGTCATTACAATGAAAAGCACATCTTTTAAAGGAGCTTATTGTTACTTAAAATGCTAAAAAATATGAAAAAGACATAGTTTAAACACTAGCAGCAATGAATTCTAATTCAATTTAAAAAAGTGTTACAAGATTTCTGAATATCAAAAATAGTAGGAAATGTGGCCCATTATATAAAACATTAATTTTCTTCAATGTGGTTATTTTAAGCCTTCTATAGCATAATCAGTACAAGAGAGAAAGCTATTCTATTCATTTCTTCAAAGGTTAGTGACATCTTGTGCAAAATGTTCTCCTCTTACTAGGAGAGCCTGCAGGACCTGGGCCTGTTTAGTTTAGTTTAGGAGAAAGATTAAGAGGGGATCTCATCAATGCATATAAATATCTCAAAGACAGGTGCCAAGAGGATGGTGCCAGACTCTTTTCAGTGGTGCTCAGAGATAGAACAGGGAGTAATGTACATAAAAGAAACCCAAAAAGTTCCACCTCGACATCAGTAAGAACTTCTTTACACTGAGGTGGAAGAGCACTGGAACAGGCTGCCCAGGAAGGTTGTGGAGTCTCCCTCTTTGCAGACATTCAAAATCCCCCCGGACTCATTCCTGTGTCACCTGTGCCACAACGCCTTGGCAGGAGGATCGGACTGGATGATCTGCACAGGTCCCCTCTAACCCTATCTATTCTGTGATTCTGTGAAAATGGGTACTTTCTTAGTCTGTTCCCTTACAAATCTCCTTGTCTCAATTTTACATCAATGATGGTGTCTTCATGGCCACCGTTCTCTTTACTGGGAAAATGCTGTGTGGAAAATTTAAAGACCAACAACTTACAAAATCAATTTTAAAACCATTTGCTGGTCTTGCTGACTGACAGTCTTTCCACTCTTAATGCCTATCTACAATTAGTTGGTTCAAATCAAGAAAAAAATGAAGTAATTTTCTTTGCTTTAGGCATTTTAAAAAACAAATCTCTTCCAAAGAAGCTCTCAAGCCTGATCCTGAAAGTATTGTATTTGCAGAATGAACAGGGCCTGTAACAAAAATTGCAGGATTACTCTGAAATATACACTGAAATGAAAATGCAGGCCAATGGGAAACACAAGATCTCAGAACACTAGAAGTGCTTTATGATGATACCTCAAAACTAAATAAAACATTCAGCAAGGTTCAAAAAGAGTAATTTTTTAATCAGTTCATGTAAATGCCAATCAACTAAACTACCTCAGAACCAAAAATTGTACGAAAAAATACCAAGATAAGTCTTTCAAAGACAAACACATTATCAACTAATGATCTGGAAATCAAATACAGTAAAATACAACAAATTGCCAGTGGTGTTGTGAACTAGGTGAAATAATGTACAAACTGTAATTTCCAAATAACAGGACACTCAGCTGCTGGGCAGGAACCTTATTCCTTATTTCCACATCATCTACTTTTGTGAGAAGTATATTTTTTAACAATCTTTCATTTCATGTACGCTCTGCATTAAGTTTTCTACATGAAGCAATAGCAGTTTGGCACTTACATACTTATGGCCCTAAAATGTAACTTTTCCATGCTGTAAGAAGTTTTATTCACAAAATAAATTTACATATTCCCTACATCTTCTAAGAAAGGGGTTTGATATGAAAGAATTTCCTAGTATGGGATGAGAGAGATTAGCATGTATTCATTATGATATAGTTACATGCTTAAATGCTGCTTCTCAAAAAGTGCAGTTTTTTCCTGCCAAGACTTATTTATATATATAGCAACTCATATTACTTCTATGTATGATGCACATATTAAACATCAATTTAAGAACAGATTTTAAAAGCTTTTGGAATTCGAAAGCCATGTCTGATGTTCAAAGACATACATCATCTAGGTATATAATTGAAAAAGCCAGACTTCCAGAAATATTGAATATATCTTCAGTAGACTTTCCAACATAGTTCTCTATTGAGATCATAAAGTATGCCAAAGCATTTTGCAAATACTAATTAAATGTAGGTTTGCTCATTTTACTGATGCTGAAGCACAGAGGGATTAGATAAACTACAGGAGAGAAGTCAGCATCACAGCCAAGAAACGGTCCCAAAACTCCTGACTTTCAACCACTAAATGTTTTTCTCCACACCATGCTCAAACACGAAGGACAGCAGCCTGCTATTCAGAACTGCTGCAAATGTAAGCATGTAAAAATGACCTTTATTTTTGCATTTCCTAAATTATATTAAAAAATACTATCAGGTTCTATATAATGTAATCTTGCATTTCTTTCTAGTAATAGAATGAAGCACTTTACTATAATTTTTTAAATGTAAAGTGTGCTTGTAGCTTTCAGGCACTAGAACCTGTTGTAAGCACAAATTAAACTTTAATTAAATTACTTTAATAGGAATTTTGAGTGTTCTGCATGCACAGTTCAGAATTGTACAATTTTATAACAAGGGTGAAGTGATCAAATGGCTTGAATTTAATAGTTACCATCACATTAAATAGATTTCTAATTACACTATGGGTTCCAGAGAGAAAACTACAATTAATGAACATATGACCCAAAGTCTTTCAAATTTACTGAACTGTGGGAAGTTTGGCACATAACATGCCAAATGCAAGTGGGACAGTGAACGAGGAGAGTGAAGTGGAGCGTGTTGCAAATTCATGTAAAATTTTATTAAGCTGTTAATTCAGCCCCAGTATGGGTCAATAGCACAGCTGCAGCTGGAGTCAATAGAAGCTGTTCTTTGAGTACTGTATATAATGGTAGTTAGCCAAGGGCCTGTTTTTACAGACCCCTTCAATGTCTCACCTAATTATCTAGATTCAGAGGATGGTGAAGTACATGTAAAAAGCAAACAACTGGAGACAAAATTGTATGCCCAAAGGGCAGAGGAACACAGTGTAAGAGAGGGCATTCTCTAACTGTTCTCTCCAAGTTTCACTTGTGATTCATGGGGCTGGTTCATGGTGTGATCCTTGGGGTTGTTCTGTGCAGGGCCAAGCACTGGGATCAATCCCTATGGGTCCCTTCCAACCCAGAATATTGTGTGATACTATGATACTTTTGAAGAAGAACCTAACCCATGAGAACATGAGTCACAGTGTCTACAAAACTCAGAAAGATTCCCAAAGGTTCTGATGGAGACTGTAATATTATTTTTTAATTTACCTGCTTCTGAACACTCCAATTCACAAAAACTAAAAATTATACAATTGCCTCAGATTCAGTAACATGAACTCAAATATTGGGAAAAAGAGTAATGAGTAATTTCATAGTGACTGACATTTTTTGTCTTGAAAAATTTCTAATCAGCTATTTCTTATGTCTTTTTTTAGGCTTGGATCTTAATCTTGCAATTACACAGCTGCTTGTCTTCATATGAATACTTTCAAACGTGTGTCAGAAGAAAAAAGTTCTTAATTTTTTACAATAATAATATTCTCTTTTCTTGCTTGCTTTAATTGCTTCTTTTCATCTTTCAAATGTTCCTGTGCAGGCCTTCCTAAGCAACCATTGCGAACACCCTTCACTTGTATTATATGTGTAGAACAGCATAACACTCCAGGAAAAAAAAAATAAATTACTGCAGAGTTGTTTTTTAAAGAACTAGATAATATACTATAAATAAAACCAGGAAACTGAACATAAAAGTTAATAAGACTGTTTTTACCTTAAAAATCTAGAGAAAACAAATAGAAAAAATACAAGAAAAAAGTGACTAAGATGTACATCACTAGACCCAAACTCCAAAGTATTAGGTTTTGCAAAAGTAAAGCTGACTCAATTTTTCTGTCATTAATCTGTAGCTATTTTTCCATAAGTGTATATTTTCCACTTGAGAAGATCCAGGGGGCATGATTTCTTTGCTCTTTGGGAGATCAAAATATTTTTATCCTGTGTCATGGTATTACAAAACACAAGCAACGTCAAAAGAAAAACTTTGTGTCTTCATTTCAGAATCAGAATAAACATACTGACTATAATACTAATACTATCACTACTTTTTAATTTTCTTTTATGTTCAGAGTAGACCTGCCTGGCTAGAGAAAGACAGTTATGTCCTCATGAGCTTCCTGTTTTAATCAAGAGATCCAATGCAGATACACAGCTTTAAGGACAGAGCCCTGCTATGTGTAAGAAACTGGCTTATAGAGTTCGCTAAAACTGTACAGTCTATTCCCAAAAAGGTAGGAATAGATAAGTATTGGGTAAAAGGAAGAAGCTCACAAAACTCTGCAACATGATAGCTTAGTAAGATCCACTAGATGATAAAAGATGGACTTCTCTCATTGCAAATAACTATAGACTTGAACTCATGAGATAAAGAAAGTCACTAAGCTTCCATGGACTTACTATTTTTGGTTTGTCATCAGTAGTGATTTGACTTGATATTTTGAAAGTTTACCAAAAAAAAAAAAAAAAAAGGCAAGAAATTGAAAAATAACATTAGTAAAGCCTTGAAAACTGGATTTTCTACCATAACAACTGCATCTGTGTAACAGATGTGCCATTAAATGGTCTTTGGTCACTACAGATAGGTTGGCAGACCTATCTTTTTGCATTTTAAGCAGTAAGGCATACCTTCATGTGAGTGAAAGAATTACCAAATTAACACATATTGTTGTTCACAAGTACTTGTCTGAATTTGCTGTCAATAAGAAACCTTTAATAAGAGTTATTCTACCAACTTTTTTTCTGTTTTGTTGCACATCCCTCCTTTCAAGGCGTCATTAGATACATAGCAAAATAAACCTGAATTGGAGCTTACATTCTGTGACAAATTTTTAGAGAACTCACCTAGTATGTCATAAATACTTAAAACCATCAAGAGCCTGTGACCAAAACTGAGTGTATACAGAGAAAAGAAGTTCTAAAAACACACGAGCTGTCAGAGATGAACAGCAGTCCCTATAATTTAGTGTTTCCTTAGAGTAAAGACTTTGTTGGATGAGTTTGTAGCTGCCACTCTCATCTATGCAAAGGAGTTGCCTGCTCCTGAACTGTGCTGTCAGCCCAGTCCTACAAAAGCAGAGATGGAATCCGCATGTGTGCTGAGATCCTGGACACCAGGTAATTGTTTCAAAATTTTTGAAAGATAAAACAGTTTAAGACATGAGAGAGGTATCTGAATTTACATCCATCATGATTTTACTATAATTTTTCTTTCTGATATAAATATTTACAAGTATGAAAAAAATCTCGTTAAATTTAATATGAAGTATATTTTTAAGATATTCTTGATATTTATTGGGTGGTTTGAGAAACTGAAGGGAGAAGGATACTTCTGATTCTCCATCTGGGCTTATCCTTATGGCCATGATGGCACATTGTGTTACTCTAGGTACCTCATTCAAACACATACATTTTAGTTTGCATGTGAACTCTAACTTGTAGAAAGACAAATATGGTCCCTGGATTAAAAAATAATATTAAAAAAAAAAAAAGAAAATATTCTATCGAAAAGAGGTAATACCTCCCTT
This sequence comes from Anabacerthia variegaticeps, assembly GCA_035583185.1. Taxonomy (NCBI): domain Eukaryota; kingdom Metazoa; phylum Chordata; class Aves; order Passeriformes; family Furnariidae; genus Anabacerthia; species Anabacerthia variegaticeps. Next base: position 31,706,798 of record JAWWEW010000112.1, on the reverse strand, counting down.
CAATCAGACCTAAAGACACTATACTGGTATGAGTATGGGATTGCCACATGGAAGTGGAGATGATCCTCTCCATAAGTATGCATGCCAGTAAGGAGAGTATTATGGCCCTGATGGGCCCCAGCCGTCCCCGCTGTGAGAAGGACTGACCTGGTCTACAGCCGCAGTGGCAAGATCCCATGCAGATGTCTCCACCATTCTTTGAAAATCTAGATGCATTTAGTTGCTCAAGATTTGCAACGCCCCCTGATATAGTGGATGGCCCTTCTCTTCACTGCGGCTTTCTGATTGCTCTCTGCCACCCTACCTCTTGAACAGCACAAAGCTGTACCATAATTAATTGACAAGCTACAGCAGCGATTGTGGACAGGCATAAAGCATGTCCTGCAATCCCCAGGGCACTGTAATCAACTGGTCATATGCCCGGTGCTTCCAGCACAGGAGGTGCAAAAGGTTATGCCATATCTACCATGCCAGGGAACACCACAGAAGGCACAGAGTGGCATACCATGTTTCGAAGAGCATCAAAGAGATTTCAACAGTACAGACACAAACTAGTGCCTGGTCCTAATAACAAAGACTTTATAAAGCTGTCAAAGTTGTCAGCTCTACCAGAAAGCATCACTGAAACACTTTATTAAATATCATGGGACAAAATGTATGAGCTACTCTTTTTGTCCTCCCAGCTTTCGTTGGCTTTGTAAGTTAGAGTTTACTTAACTATTCTCTGTGTTAGAGCACGGTCCGCTGTCTTCTTTTTCTGCAATATAACAATGACAAAACACTAACAAAACCAAAACAAGTTTAAAATGTTGTTGTCCCTTATTTAAAATTAAATCACAATGGCACAGATTTTATTCTCAATGCAATTCCAAATCACAGGCTGCAATGTTAGGAAGTTCACATATTTTCAACAGACATGCTACAGTTTAGTTTTCTTCAATTTTTGTCTGCCAGGTAAGTATGTTAGGTAGAGTTTTCATTTCAGCATCATTCCATCAACTCCAGATTACGTGTTCTTTACCAAAGAAACTCATCATATAAAGAAAATATATTGGCTCTCTGAAGTGTATCTGCCCTTGAAAATAAAGAGCTATAACACTTTAGAACTATAAGATGTCCAGCATAGTTCTCTATTTTCTAACTACAATGAGAAAGGAAACTAAATCTATATTTCAGATGATGTGTTTCATATGACTGTAACACAAACTGCTATAGGTGATAAATATTAATGATCAAGTTAACTAGGTAACTGTATTCCTATTCTACATTATCTACCAAGCTGTGTGAGGCAACTAGGAAAGGTGAGAAGACAGTTTCTTTAAATAAACAGAAGTGATGAGTCAAATCTTCAGAGACTATCAACCAAACAGGATTATATTACCTGGAGTCTGGTATAGATCTATTCCAGCCCCACTCAAAGTAAGAGTAGTACCTACACACACAAGCACACACTGGGGCTGAGCCCAGTCACATTAGTTGGATTGAAAGTGTAATGGTCATAAACCTAACCACAACAAAATTCAAATTTTGATCTCATTTACACCATGCATTACCTTATTTTTTTCTAATTAGGATTTGTTTGATGATCCATCCAGTAATTATATATTACTGAGTATCCAAAGAGAAATACATTCCAGCCAGGGAGAGCCATGGTAAAGAGGAGACTGGTAACAACAGACCCTCAAAAAAGAATTCCCAGGAGATTAAATACAATAATGGAAACAAAGATTTCTTCAATCTGACTTGAAGCATATGGTTGGGGACAATTCAATTAGCTAAAGTAAACTTCTTTCTTTTGTGAATATCTTGTCATATAGACCAATCATAAGAATTTATTCTACAACATTAGTGATATGACTATTAAAGATGTATTAAACTTCATTTAAAAATCTCATATATGTTAGAGGAAAATTATTATTTCCACCTAACTGTATGGTAATTTTAATTAACTGCTCTTCTAAAAACTATTTTTAGTTAATAAAAAGAGAATATTATATGTAACAGCAAAAAGCAGAGCAGTATCAGATGCACTTCTTTGCACTAGATTTGGTATTATGGAACAGAAGGAGGCAATGCCGCAAGTTGAACAATATGTTATTAGATCTCTTAAAGTGTATTAGGTCTAAATGAAAGCCTACTAGCACCTGTTGAGTGCTGCAATTCTAAGATCTGAACAGTTTTATCAGTTACATGGAACTTTTTATTTTTTTACAGAAATATCCAAGGTTACTTGCTCTGTCATAATAAAACAGTAAGCCATATGAAGTGCAAAATCAATTTTGGCATATTCATAAGCTGTGAATCCTGTCCAGGAGGCCAGCTGCCAATATAGGAAAAATCAATATTTCCAAGTAACATCAAGTGCATGTTGGGTTTTTTGCTCCTCTTTTATTGAATGTATTGCTATAATACCAAGACCAAAGACAGCTGGGAATTTGACAGTAAATAAAACTGTGAGGCCAGATTTTTCACTTAACGTATGTAAATCCAAAACAGTCTAGAAGCTTATAAATATCTACTCAATATAGTGAACACACATTAAAAACATTTTTTGTTTATCATATTCATTTTTTAAGTACTGCCAAATGTTATGCTGCTGTCCTGGTAACCTGTAAATTGGTTTAACTTGGCAGTCAGGTGGGCTGAGTCCTAGTGCTGTAATTCCCCAGCAGGTCCCTGTAGTGGCAGCAGCAGCACTTGTGTGTTACAACACAGCAGCAGCTGCAAACTCTGATCCAGCAATGTGCAAAAGGAACTGGACAGCTATTTCTGAACTTCTCAAGCAAGTATTTTGTATCTCCTCCAGACCAAGGGCAGTAGACAATAGTAAGCACTTTGTGTGTTTATTCCAACAAGCCACCAGATGGACTCTGCTGATTTAAAATTAATAAGCACAGTTAATAAAATTGCTTTTAAAGTCTTTTTTATAGGCTATATCCCACTTCCTTCTCTCTCTCAATATTTTATAATTGGAAATCATCCTTTTCAGGAGATATCTTACTTTTCCTTTGCCATTTGGGTGACTGACATGGAGAGAAGGAATACAAATCCTGCTTCCGGAGAAGCTGAAAGACCTGCTGAGCTTGAAGACACTGTTTGGAGAATGGCTGACACCACAGTGTTTGGTGGTGGTGGAAAGGTCACAAAGACACTGTTGTCTTGACTAGTCACCCTCTTTAATGTTAACTATCCTTCTTAAAACCCTCCAGAGGCACTGTGAATCAGGTGCAAAGGTGTCCAGTAATTTTTATTTTGGTGAGCGACTTCCCAGCACCCATACACTTTTAAGTCACTTGTTCCCGCCCAATGTTATTATGTCTTCATTAAATAATCATGTCTAAATTTGACTTTAATCTTATCTCCACTGTTCCCTGTCACTCACCAAGATCTTCATCAAGCAAGTGGCAAAGATTCAGATGGACCAACAACACAACATAATTGTCCATGAAAATTTTCTAAGTAAGAAGTACTTTTTGTTGTAGTTCCAAGCTAATGACCTTGCAAGGAACTTTTTAATCTCACTTCCAATAATTATAATTTTTTCCTCAGTTATGTTTTCATTCTACCACACCACCTTTTTTTAGCACTCTTCTAAACATTATTAAAATGCAGACACAAATTTAATTAGGTGACACCTCCCAAAAAACCCTGCAATTTTTTGATCTGAAAAACCAGGCGTACACTCAAAAACAGCTCCCTTTTGCAGAAAGGAATTATTGAATCATGAAATAATGTCCTTCACAGAAGCAAATAAAAGTTTCTAAATATCTGAAAAAGTACAAGTTAGTTTCTGTATATAAGGCCTAAAATTCAAGTGTTAGCAAAAGGCCTACCAGAGTTGATATTCATGCTTTGAAGCACTAATATAATTTGTATGGATTCAGTCAATAAAAATCATTAATGGAATGGAAGGTTCACATGACTAATCAAATCAATAAAAACAGTAATATTAATCCAGACTTGCATCAGCATCTAAAAGCCAGTATCATCATGAAAGCCCAGACAGAAGATAAGTAGCCAGTAAAAAGGGGGGGTTGATGATTTGAAATACAATTAACTATGCTTCCCTTTTGTGTGCTTTTTCACTATTATAGTCAAGTGAACTGAACACCAAAACCACAACAGCTTCCCATCAATTAATATTTGTAACAATAAACTTGTTTTCAGTATACTTCACCTTGAAATTATTTTATTTGTGCCAATGCACATTTTGCTTTAGTGATGTTTGCACAGAGGCTTATGTAGGATTAGTAAAATTTGGTACTTATGAACTACTTCAACCACCAATGAAATCAGCGCTTTCCAACAGGACTCAAAAAAGTATGAATTAATAAACAGTAAATGTACTTGTATACTCACAGAAAACAACTACTTGCTTCAGAAACCACTGTCAAACAGCAGTTTATTATCCAATTTCATATGTTAGGCATGTAGATGAAAAAGAGTTCTTATTTACAGCCAAATGCAACGATATTACATTTGCAGATATATATTCGATATCAAATAAATCTCTGCCAGGTTTTAAGATTAAGCAGTAGCAAAATTATTTGGATATTTAAAAAATCTAATATTCCTAAAGTGTTAAGAGCAAACACACTGCTGCTGGAGGCTATGAAAATTAGGTCCTGATGCCTATGAAAGGCAGAAACTTGTAAGCATAAAATTCCCAGGATTACGGTCCTGGCTAAAATCCAAGGATGTAATTGTTTTCTTGGTACTTGACAATCCCTCAGGGTTTATCTTTGATTCATTATTCTCCATATTCTGCACAATTCATACATTTTCTCTATTCCAGTTTCACTTCCAAAAGACAGATTTAACTGGTCAGTAGTGTTCTTATAAACGTTATAATTTCTTTTTTTAATTTTGCAATGTGTCCTGCAAACATTAATGACAAGACCGAGTAGAAATACTTTTTACGCTCCAAACAATGCATATAATTACCTAGATTTTATTCCCTATGCTTGGCTTTATTAAAACATATCTCAGGAAGTATGTCAGTTTCCAATTCTCCGACTACTAAAAGCTTTGTGATCTCTCTGAAATTGAAATAAACCACTGAGACCCACAACAGAAAAACTTGTGTCCTTTTGTCCTGTGCCTCTGCCGTAGCGGACTCTCATTAAAGGTAGGAAGGGTAGTGAAATCATAGCCATTACTTGTATGTGTCAAAATTCCCACAAATTTCACAGAGACTGGGTTTTTGCTTTCACGTAAAATGCTTTCCTGGACTGGAAAAAAGTTGGTTCACATGCAAATAATTATCTTAGAAAGTGGAATACCTGAAAACCTGAGATAACAAAATATCATAGCAACAACCTCAACCCAGTCTGGAAACTGTGTGGAAGCAGGAGAGCCTTAAACGTGAAGGTCAGTACAACCAGTACAATACTGGCTACTCATGCTGGCAGAATGCTGATGTGGTATCTCGGATGTGAAATCCAATTAATTTTGGTTGATAGACAAACATAGGTGTCTGCATGACACTTTCAATATCACCACTTTTCATTTTTAAAGTGCCTTAAATGATGCAAATAAGATGTCATAACATACAGCATAGATATGCATATTGTAATGAACTACCTGTCTTGATCAGATACTTTTCAATTGTGTTTGCTGAGTCTGAAAGAAATTAATTTGTTTGTATGCAGAGACACTATATTTCAAAATCATGGGAAACTTTAGATAAGGGGAGTGAAACTACAATTATGAGTCAGAGGTCTCCGAATTCTCATGTCAAGTTAACCTGTTCGTGATGTGACAGGAAGTTCAGGCAGTATCTGAAAGCTGTGGTATGGACACACTCTGTACCACCAGGAAATATTTGCCCAGCTTGTCAGAAGTGTAATTCACTTGAGTTTCACTAAAAAATGCCCTTTTGCTTCAGCCAAGTATGATGATGTGACAAAGTAATGAAGATGGTAATGGTTTAGATAGAACAGATAGTCTTAAGTCCATTTAGTTGTGGCCCATGGGATAGAATGAGCTTTCCATCTCTTGACAGGACAGGACAGTATTTTCTTTCTTTTCTGTAGCATATTTTAACTGGAAAGCTAAAACTCTTAGTTTCTGATTCCCAGAAATTCTTAGACACTGCGTTAAATACATTCCAACTCAAAACACTAACAGGTATTCTCTCAGGTACCTCTTCTAATCTCTATTTGTTGAATAAAAGCCTTCCAAGTTGAACAGCTGAGTCTCTATCCATAGCTTTTTCTTCCCCTCCCAGTGCCCTACATGACCAAGCTAGCATGAAGTACATAATATCGATTAGAAGTGTACTATGGATTCCTTGCACTGCAAGTTAAATTACTGTATACTGTATATTTTTAATTTCCCACATATAACAATAAACATGATTGATTCTTCAATTTCAGAGCATCGTTTTCGCAATTAAGAAAATAAATACCCTTTCCATCTACAGCTAGCCTTTTTCCTAAGTAAATGTCTGCAGTGTATTAGCTCATGTGTGACAGACAAATAACTACCTACCCCTCTCCCTGTAGGCCTCATTCTTTTTTCTATTCCTTTTTTTTATTTATTTAGGACCTGCCATTCATTTTCACACCTGACAGTAAAAACCTCGGGACGTGCTTGTTGTGAAGAGGATTATCTTTCAGATCAATGCTGAAATTGATTCCAAACCATGCTATTTATCAGCCTGCAGCTAAAGCACTAGGAGTCAGGAAATATTTCCTCTCCTTCAAATCCATTCTTATTCTGCTGTTGGAAAGTCACAATACCATGATCTCCATTACTACACACAACTTCTATTTCTTGCGCATGTGGAATATCAATGTCAAACAGACTATAATGTTGGCTGCCTTATCAAACTCAGTCCAGAAAGATTATGGAAACAACGGTGTGATTAACTTTTGCACTATTGCTAAACAGTTGTTGATACTAACGAGGAATATAGCCTTACAATGACATCTGACATTAATGACTCTGCATTACACATAAAATACACTGTATACTTTTATTAGCATCATATAATGATACAAGAAATACACACTAAAAGTCTCTTTTCAAAGCCACACTTACACACTTGTTTTTTGTTGCTCGTAGGTTAAAAAAAAAAAGCCCACTACACTGCGTGATTATGTACACAAACTACAGAAAATTAAAAGAATGAGATTCAACAAACTCTCTAGGCATAATACAACAGTCATCCAGGTATACAAGGTCAAATTAGTTAAACCATATCCTGCTTCTCTGATTAACAATCTTCATGATGAACAATTAGGGACAATCTGATGAATGGTGAAAGTTAATGAGAGTCTTTCAGTTTATTTCAGGAAGTATATTAAGCCTTTATTTGTTTGAGTCTGTGGTGACACTGTTAGCTCATTATGACATTACTTAAATTGTCATTTAATACTGTCTGAAAAGTACAGGACAAAGCCTGCAGTGAAGCTTAAGCTAATGTAGTACATAAGATCCCAATAAGTAAAATTTATAGTGCAATTTACAATATGTAAAGAAACACAAAATTTACGGAAATTTAAAGTAATGTCAAATAACATTAATACATGCTGAATATAAAGATGATAAACAGTAATTAGATCAAGTAACACGGTCCTCTTCTCACTTGTGACTAAGATTCTAGTTTCAATGGCTCTGCCAAGTGTCTCAATGGCAGAATGGAGATGTTTCGAATTCCACTAGAGATATGAGCTGAAAATCGTTAAAATAAGATTTAATTAATGAAAGTTTAATATGAAATATATTGGGCCATGTTTAGAGTAGATACTAAATTAATATTTTTTTCAAATTCAGACAGCAAATTAAATACCCATTGCCAAACACCTTGGACGTATTTATAGGAGGCTAGAGTTCAAGTCTTCTTGAGACCAAAGACCTTGCTCAATGTTTGTTGAAATAATGAAAGCAAGACAATAGCTAATTTTGATTATTCAAGATATTTAACATTTTTGAGGCAGATTTTATCTCTGAGTTTGTTTCAATATATCTTCTAATTAATCTCTAGGGTATATGTAAGTCATTTTCACCAATTATCAGATTAATATAAATGTGGTTTGATAAAATTTATATCCTTAAACCATTCTTAGAAAGGTTAACTGGTAGGATGAATCCTCTACCTTCTTGCTTGAACTCCAATACTTGTAGGAACTTGTAACTTTGAAAATGTGCCCCTAATGCAGCAAGATGACCACTGCAGTTCTCCTTGGATGCTAGAGGCGAACCTTGTGGCTTATATCACTGCCGTGCACTCTTCAGAATTTTACAGAAAACAATGCACCTCTTCCACAAAAAAAAAAAAAAGACAAATTTGTCCAAATCAATTACTAGCACTAGTAGAAGGAATTTAATGGCCTGCAAAGACACAAATGTAGTCCGCACATGCACTTCCTACAATCTTTTATCAAGATTGATATTGAGCCTGGAAAAACAGCAAACACTACATAATAAAAAACTTTGGCCTATTTAGCAATCACTCTTGGGTACACCAAGGGAATATGAAATCTCTCACTAATAGGCAACTCAGTAAATTTTTCAGCACGATCACATTTTTCTTTTTATTATAATTATTTCCCTTTTTAATTTAAATTACTCCATATTTCCAAACAAAAGGTGCAAAAAAAGTAAATCTGGTAAAACAAGCCCTTCAGCTTTGGGCTTTCCACTTTCAATTTCAGTTTTTCATACACACTATTAATCTTAAAACAGAAGGAAAAAAGGAAGCCATACTGTTCATAAAATTCTATTCTTACAGAAACATATGCAACACATGCAGCATGCAGCATTTACTCATATTTAGAACAGCAAAGCACTCAGTAAGAGGAAAGATTGCAATTTTTTATGATTGGTGTTGAAGGCACAAACACTTATTTTAAGTATGATCAATACAACCCAAAATTCCTAACAAAACTATGTGTTATACATGAATTATTCTGATTTTTTCAGAGACATTAAAAAAACCAATGTTTTCAGAGTTCACAGAAATTCATTTATATCAATGAAAAGAAAATCATATTTAAAGGGGTTTGGTTTCTAGTAGAAGTGAAAAATAACACACTATGTCTACTAATAGGATATAAACCAAACTAAAATAAATCTTATCACACATATACACAGAATGATTGGAAATTCATATTGACAATTGTAGCATTTAATTTCTAAGATAAAACTCTGAAAGCAGCTCACAACACTTCATCAAACCACTAAAAATACACTTATTTATGTTAAAAATACAAAATGGGTGTTTTGTACAGATGGGTTTGGTTTGGAAAATGCATTTTAACTATCTTAACTGTGTCTTGAGCATATCAGTAAAGAGTTATCACTGAAACATGCTGATTAGGGGAAAATGTTGGATGAAATGGTATTATTATTATTATACAGTAGATTTGTAGTAACAAAACATCTTAGGAAATTATTCAATTGATTTACACAGCTGTGACAAGGGTGCAAGCATTTTACTTTTGGAGTAATAGGCTATTGTTGGGTTATTTGTTATCACATTAGGCAATTATTTACCACAATAATTCTTGACTCATTGGCCTGTCTACCTATTTCTAATACAAAGAAACATTACCACAATAAATGTGATCTTAGAGCTACATATCACTTTTAATAAAATCCCGTTAGCCAAGGAAAATGAGTCAGTTAAGAAATTATCAAAGATCCCCAATGTCTCAGTAACGTTATAGCTTAATTTGCGTTAGGGTCGAATCCCTTCCTCAGGCTTACAAGGGATAGCTGGAGGCTGAAACTTACTTCATTTAATTAAATGTTGGGCAAAAAACTGTCTTCAGTATTCACAGATATTTGCTGTGTCTACAGGCAGATGTATTTCCAAATTATGATGCAACACACCAATCAAGACCCTGCGCTTTTTTTAGACCCTGCACTTGACTTTGCCACAGTCCTGCTTTGTGATCTTTGAGCAGTGTTTCACCATTTATACTGGAAGTCCTGATCCCACTAGATGTGGTGACACAGAATATCACCTTATCTAACTTTAAGGCACCTGATTCCAACATGGAATTTCTAATCTAGGGTAAGCATGCAAATGACCTATATAAAGAAAGCTTAGGGCCTGAAAACAGGATTACCAACCAGGCTGCAAAGCAGAAATGCACCTGACCTAGACATTGCAAGCATGCTGTCCTTGTGCAATGCAATGCCATGTAGACACAGGAACTACCAAAAAATAAAAGTTTTCCAGCTTTGAAATCAAAAGAAACTGTGTCAGTGTATCAGTTCACCAGAACTGAAGAGTTCTGCAAAATGCAGGGCTAATTGGCCTAAGCACTGAGATGAGCTCCTGAAGGCATTTAATTTCCAGAATGTGAGCTAGAACTGGGCTCAGAACTGCACTGGAGCAAGTGGAATAGCCTTACAAAGTGCTGCAGTGCACAAGAGAAAATTACTGCAACTGATGTGCTGAAATCTGTTATATTAATACATGCATTAGGCATGGTCCAAGGATTTCTGCTGCTCTGGAATGGAATATCTGGTTTATGAACTATGAAGCAGGTTTAGGTATAACACAGGGGCATAGAGATGGTGACGCTACAGCATTCCTGGATGATGAGTATTTTGAATAGGTTCAGGTGCAGATGCATAAGCATGTAAACAACTTAACTGTCAGAAAACAAGATACTAAGTCCACATTTGATGGATCACATACTGAGATTTGACATTGGAATTTCTCCTTTGTTCCAGGACAGGATCTAATACCAGATCCTGCCTACTCATGGGTGGTAACATTTAAATCTTTTTATGACAGTGATTAGATAGATACACAGACAGTACCTATCTTGACAGCAGAGATCTTGACAGCAGTGCTATTAAGAGCAGGTGATGCTTAGCCCTGCTCCTCCCTAACTTTGCTGTGGTGAACTCTTCACAGCAAAAACTCTTCTTCTGCCTGTGTTTAGGGCCACTGATTCTGCTCTGAAAAAAAAAAAAAAAACTTTCCTTAAAAGTTGCCCTCTCTCTTATCCTCTTGTATTTCCAAAATGTCTTATTTTTTTCCTTTTTTTTTTTATGAATGCAAAAAGACATTGTCCTTTACAAATCAGAAAAAGAAGTCGCCTGTAAACATTTATATTTAACCAATGAAAGTACAAATCTGTCCGCACCATGATCAAAAAAGTCTTGCCTTTTGACGCTGAGCATTTTGTACCATCTTTCTCTTTTTACTTTCTTCCTAAATCTTCCCTTTTGATTTGTTGGTTGGTTTTGATCCACTGGTCTTTTTTAATTCCATCACTTTTCTTTAGAACATTTTCTTAGGTATTAAATTACTTACACCTTTTCATATACTTCTGGAAATATTTTCAAATCTGGTTTTTGTTATCTGTCAGGTTACCTTTTAAAAACAGTTATCCATATATACATCTACAAAGACTAAGCCTTCATTCAGTCTACGGTAGGCAATTCAATTTTAAGTCAGATTTGGACCTAGTGCTTAAAGAAATTGTATTAAGCTTGTTTCTTTCTCAAATTGAGCATCTCAGGGTAGTGCTGATCACACTGAAAATTATCCAAGTATAATTCACTGCACTAAAACACTTTCCTTAGTACAGACACTTCTTCCCCTTTCAATGACCAAAACATAGTTAAAAGACTCATTTCACCAGTGCATTATTACACCTGTCTAGCTGTGTCATTCAGTTGCTTTCAGTGGGGTTACACTAGAGTAAAATCAAAGTAATGCAGTGCTTAATCAACCCTAATATATGCCCTTGATAGCTTTTTGGTTTATTCCAGCCCATTAACAGGCTGTCTGGTGTGACAGGGCAAGAAGATCATTATGTCTTAATGAGGTGATTAAAACCAAAAAATATGCAGTTGTTGCAAAATATTAAAATGGACTGCAGGAAACACCACCAGATATCTAATTTCCTATTTTAATATTTTATTTGTTGCTAACTGTAAAGTCTTCAAACTTCAATTATGTAGTTATAAATTATCTATGACATAAATATTCCTCATGTTAAAGCTCTCACTGATACTTTCAAATGTTGGAACTAATTTTAGAATTAATTACAGGTGTTGTTCTGATACTATTTTTATGCTGTAATGGTACATAGTTATGTTATTAATCTGTGCTTCCCAGTGTACAGCATCAAAAGATGCATCATAAATAAGGTTATGCTCAAATTCAGACTTCGTATAACTTTTTCACCTGGTGACAGATATGCTAGAGGTTTCAAAAATGTTTCAAACCCAAAGCTGAAAATGACACAGCTCTTGAAAGTATTAACTTGAAAGGCCACATATCCAAAGTCACTCAGATACCTATCTGAGTTGGGCAGATGCCTAATGATACTTTCTAGACAACCTCTCTCCCTGCCCTCTAAACTTTCATAGAATTGTGATAATTCTGCTACACTTTGCCAACCCAAGGACTCCTATAGTGTTAATTTCAGTGTTCCTAATGTCTTCCTAAAGAAAAGAAATGACAAATCACAAGACCTAAATTAACTCAATCATTTTATATGCGAGTGCACTTAATTGAGGAAAACAATGTAACAAACTCTATATAAATTCCAAAGGCACTTAACTTAAAAAATGTAAATAGGGGAAAATGTATATTAAAGCCCTCAACTGTTAATCACATATCTACAAAAGGCAAAGTTGTATTTCACTTAAGGTTATCTAAATTTACATCAGAACAGACAAAATAACTGGATTTGAGTAAATCTGGGAATGAAAAAAACCTCAATTTGCCCTTTAACTAAGTATTATTCAAATTATCTGCTAGTCTTGTATATGTCTCAGACTAAATATTTTAATGTCCATTGCACATATCCCTAATTCTGCTGAATGAATCAATTAATTTATATTTTAGCTATTACCAAAAAATCAGCAATAATCACAGTGGCATGAGCCTATAATCATACAAAGTTATTTAGAACCACTGTTTACACAAAGGAGAAGAGACGCTATGATGTCTTTAGTCTGTCTTCCAACTCTTAGTAGAACATGTGACAGTGAAAAAGAAGGCTCCAGCACAAGGATCTAAAGCAGAGTAAGAAATACATAGGTGAGCAATGTAACCCGAAAGTAGAAAATTAAACATTGCATTACACTGTGTTATTTACACTTGGGTAACAGAGAAAAACTAACTCAGATAGCAAAAGAACTTCGAGACCAATCTCCAAAATTGGGTTTCCTGCTTGCACAAACTCAGCACCGCTCCACATCTTGTGCAGGGAGACCAGACTTTCTACATTCCCACTACAAAGCTGTTCTGCACATGCATAAGTGGGATCTACAGATTCATTTAAACTTAGGATGGCTGTATTTCCTAAAGAGAGCAGAGAGCAGCAGATATTTGAAAACAGATGACATGCCTACAATTTTCATATTACAATTACCAATTTTTTTCCTTACATTTTGGGAACTATGTTACTAAATGATAATGAAACGATATGTAAAGTTTGAGGGAAATATGAGTGGCCAAAATAGAGATGCTTCAAAACCTTGGAGATGTTCACTAAAGACATTAAACTAATTAACTAATTAAAATTAGTTAAGCCAATTGCACCTAAGGAAAGAACTTGGTTTGTAACTGATTTTCTATATTATATTCCTTAGCCAGAATACGTTTTTATATATAAAAATCTTTTAGGTTGTTTATAAGCTATGAAGTTGTGCCACTAAGGTAGGCAAAAGAATCTACAATCTGTCTAATCCATGCAGGATTGTAGTTATGAAACAAAACAAACAAATAAAGAAAACACACACAAAAAATCCAAACAAAAAACGACAAAAAAAAACCAAACAAACAAAAAAGCAACCAAGAAAATCCACAAACATTTGGTTGCAAAAGCTCAGTTTCCAGAAATAAAAATTGGTTTGCTTTTAAATTTGTCAGTTGGATATCACAGGAACTGACAAAAATATGTGGTTTGGGGGATTTTTTTTTTAATTTTTTTTTTGTAATTTCTAATAAAGGAAAGGGTTTCATTTCTATTTGGAATGATCCTCAGAAATCTGTATTGATTTTTTTTTTTTTCATTTGAACTGTCCTGTCTGCCTTTTCACTGTAGCTTCATGAGAATTGAACAGACTTGTGTTTCGTCACACAAAATACCTCTAAGTTACAACAGTGAATTTTATCAAAAGAAATGGAAAAATTGTAGTTTCCTTAGTTTTTTTCATATGAAATAATCTCCACCATTGTGATTCTTCCACTTTGGCCATTTTGTCTGAAGTCAGTAACATCAGCAAAAACTTACTATGAGATGATGCTTCAATTAAAATATTGCTGTAGCCCTGCAGAATAATAAGCAATTCTTAGATTACTGGTTTATTTATTCTATAAGTAAGCATATGAAAAATGTGAAATTAAACTATAGTGCTTTTTAAAGTTCCTGCATCCAGGAATATACAATAAAGAAATGATAAAAAAAAGTTTGTGGCAGAAAGAAACCTATTGGAGGTACTTTCTGACTATTCATAAAGTAACTAACATTCTGTATATTGGAAACGGTGTGTGTACATACAGGTATATGTAACTCTACATGCACATAGGCCTCCTAAGTCATTCTGCTTACTTTCATGAAGACTGACCTTAGAGAACACTGCAAAGGGACAGTGTATGACCCATTTTCTCAACATCTTTGCATGGAGCTCTCTGCAGGGTGGGGAGGCACCATTTTTTGCCTGAAGAATGCTGTTCTTACAGACCTGACCTTTTCCTGACATTTACCATTCAGAGTGGCTTCCCATGGAAGCACAACTACGGTTGCTTCAATAAGGATCTTCACTCTGCTGTTCTCCTTCCTCACTCCTCTCAGGACTTTGAACTCATTTCATGGTCACTACATCCAAGGTTGTCACTGATTGCCACATTTTCCCAAAACTGCTTTTCAGTGAATGGCAGAACCCAGCTATGTATGACTCTTGCTTTACCCATCCAGTACCACGCCAAGAAGTTATCCTACAAATCTACCAGAACCCTTCATGGCCAGAGTGTTCAAAATCTGTCAGGGAAAGTGGGGAGGAAAGAGGGAGGACTGACAGACAAACTGATAGTGAACTTGAACAAGCCTTACTTCCCTAGAAAACTGGTTTCATTAGCCATATAGGGAAATTTTACCTAGTGTTACCAATGCAGGAGTAAAGCAAATGATCTCTTTTGGCACTACCAATTACCCTGTAGATTCAAATGCTAACCAGACAATATTGTATCGTTTGCACAATTGCAACATTAAGAGGCAACTTAGCAGCACTAAACCACAAATGAAACGCGCATAAAATATAAAGTCAGTCTGGAGTTCAACAGGCAAGCTATCAAACTTCTCTTTTGGTTTTTATGGCCGTATATAGGCCATAATCCAATGTTTTAGTGTACAAATTCACAATTCAGACACTCTTTCAGAAGAGATCTTAAAAACTATTCTACAGATGTACTGGGCATCCATAACCCCCAAACAAAAGGAAAGGAAAAATGGCCTAATTATCCAGATCTAGTGTCCCAGTCAAAATGTTACGCTCCTGCTCCCAGTATTACACATTAAAAACTTACTGCTCTCTCTTCTTTACCCCTGCAGCATTTACATTTGAACAGTCTCATGTTCACAAACTGAAAACTCTATGTGATGATAAAAGCTTATATGCAAATATGAAATATATTTTAAATAATATAAAAGAAATCAAAATTTATTTTTCTTATATAAATGTTCCCCTAGAGTTAGGAATCTAAACAAAACCAAGTAATTCTGGAGGGAAATTTTATTGCAGATTCATATATCCCCTAGTTTCACTATAAAAGTGCTGACATGTATCTTTAGAATCACAAATACAAAGCTGTATTGTTTATGTATTTCCCAAATCTTGACAGAGTATTTCTCTTTACCTTCCTCTCTCATTCAAAGAAAAAATAATTACTTATCTATCACTAAGATGTGTACTTCTTTTTTATGTCCTGTGACTGCCATATTCTAATATGTAAAGAACTACAGAATGTTGAATATCCAGTGTTGACCTGAAGAAACAGTATAATAATTTTTCCATAACTTTTGAGAGTGGTTTGAATTAACTTGGTAGAAATCTCAGTGGAATAAAGACATTGATATTATGGTTAAGATTTTTTTTTTTTGTTTGGGTTTTTTGTTTGTTTTGTTTTGTTTGTTTGTTTTGGTTTGGGTTTTATTGTTTTGGTTTGGTTTTGTTCTGGAATGTAATATACCACAAGAGTGAAGGGCCTAGAAAACATATGGATTTATTTTTCATCAACTAAGCTTAACAGCATACATACCAACACAGCTGATGTGAGCAATTTTGGATCTGAATAGTATTATAAAAAGAAGGAAAAACTGCTTACACCTGGACTGTATATACCCTGAGACTCTCAGTGGAACATCCCCCCTGATCTCAGCTGGAAAATTCTGACAGTTCATGGAATATCATTGGTCTGAAAAGGCCCAGATTGCTCCATTTTATATCTAAAACCATGAACTCCAGTCAGAAAGCTAAATCACCAAACACTAAGAACATATGGTAGCTATAGTGACTTTGTCAAATTAATACATTCTGTATGGAATATTGCTCAGGGCAAGTGCTTAGTACAATTTCAAAGACTTGTAGGGTCTGCATTTAAATGCAAAGACAGCAGTATCCTGATTTAATAGCTCTTCCTTACTGCTGCTACCTGGATACTGGTTTAGTCAGTTGTTAAACCAGTTGTGTGGCAATTCAAGTTCGGAAGAAAAACAACAGTTGAAAATTAGTAGGTGCAAGATAGTAAACATCCTTACAGACAGAATCAATTTGTCCACTGCTAGCTTGCCTACTTGAAATTTGAGAATGAGTCACCTGAAGAGTTCTGTTTCCATCCATACTTCAGTCATGTCCTCACACTGAAAAAGTATGCACCTGAACTGTCATCCAATGAGACAGAAAAAATACTAGTATTTTTTTTTTATTTTTCCTGTGACTTAAGAAAACACATATAGACTTAGTTAAAATCTCTAACACCTCTTTGCTGTTGCCAGATGGCACAGTTCTGAAGCCAACAAACTGCCTGATTTACAGCAGCTGAGAACAGGCTGGTTCTGGTAAAAGGTATCTCTTTCATGGGTAAAGGGTTATCAATTTTCTCACTCTCTATACCTAATATAAGCATAACCAAGCATCTTTTACAACTAGCACTTAAGAAGTAACAAAAAAACCAACCAATCAAACAAAAAAATAAACTCCAATCTCTTCCTTTCCTTGTTTGTAGAGAGGTTTGTTTATGTTTTTTCCAGAAAACACTGCTCATATCTTAATGGCTATAGTGATGCATGCTGGTATTAGGATGTTGGTACTAGTAACATCACAGCAATAGATCTTACAAAACATAAACTCTAAAACTTTTTGACCACAAATAAGACCACATATGAGCTTGTAAACTTAATGAATGTTAAGGCACGCTTAACAGAAATATAATGCATGAAAATGAAATAAGGGCTGGTTTATTATTCTTTTTAAAGGCTCCAGTAATTTATTAGCCACAGTGCATTCAATCAGAATTCGACACACCTATAGACATTTTCATCCCTAATAGATCAAATTAATCATAAAACACATACTATTTTCTGCCCAGCTCCCTTCTGTTAATCTACTTGTTAGTCTTAAATCCTGAACACCAATGCTAATTCTAAGTGAGACCCATAAAAATTACTAATATCGCCTGGCATCCTTGCTTACTTAATTTCTCTATTTTGCTAAACACAAAGATTACATTTATGAAAAAAAAAAGTTACAAGGCAGTGACAGTTTTAGACAAATTACTGAAAATGATGAGTGATTTAATACTTAACTACATTACAGAAATAAGTGGAATAAGTCTCAGGAGCAAATGAGAGTTGCTGAATTTCAGTTGCTGAATTGTCCTGATTCAGGACACAAACAGTGGTACAGTAGGCAGTCTAACTGCCATTATCTTTAAATATAAGAACACGTTTGCAGTGTCAGTGCAGATAAAAGAAATAATGCAATGTGTAGCATTTTTAAATTCACATTTAAGGCTACTTACTTTAAAAGTGAAGTGGCTTTAGCAAAATCTGGAGTCCAATTTTCCTACAGGTTTTGTGGGCAGCATTTTTTCAGACTTCTCCAAGATTAGGTTTTAGTGGCATCTATGGCCATATCTGATTCATATTAAAGTCACATGAATAGTATCACTGACAGAAGACAAGAAAAGGAAACATGGATGTTACAAAGTACCCAGCCATCATTTGCACTGGCATCATGATCTTAGATCAGTTTAGATCAAATATGGCTATTTTTTTCATTTTCTGTCTGTTTACTGATTCCTTTCATTTGTTCACGCTCAATTAATATGTTTAGTTATATTATCATTGCACTGTGTTGCATGGGAAAATCTGAATGAGTGATCATTTACCAGCCTCTATTCTCCGTGACAACACAGAGCAAGATAAGACCACTTAAATTTGCTTCCACTAAAGCACAGCTCTTAATATTTTTTTACTTGATCTATTGCCAAACACAGTTGCTATCAAAATAGTATTTATTGCTCCCTGAAATTCATTGTATTCAAAATATCTCTTAGTGGCTGTGGTCTGCTAAATGAAAAGTATTAGCAACACGTAAAATACTTTTCTATTTGTTTTTTATTCCTATTGTTGGCAATGAAAGGTAAAATATCTGGAGACTCAACTCTTCCATATCTATGAATGGAAGTACAGACTCTTTTTTCCCAGTTGACCAGATACAATTGTGAAGGACAGCTTACTTGGCTTGAAAGTAGTTCATAGTCTATCCTTATCAGTACTGCTTTCCTTTCTGTTCAGGCTGCCACCAGGGCAGTGTAATCAGGCAGTGTTATCTGTAAAGACTGTTAATTATTTTCTTAAACTAGAAACACTAAAAAATACACTCAGACACAAATTCCAAGTGCTTTTGGATGAATCTTTACGCCATCACCTATCTGGATTGACTCAGAAATGACAGGAAAGACTATTCTTGCTTTCATCAATTTCCTCCAACAGCTGTAATGATCTATTTCCTGTGCAGCTCCACTTTAGTTCTTCAGCCACAAAATGCATCGTCCAAAACCAGTGTAAATCAACATAATTTCAATTAACCCAGTTATGCAAGTGATATAACCCAGCTTAGGGTCTGACTAAGGGAACACTTGCCAGAACAGCTCAGCATCATTTACCAGCATAAGTCTGTAAGTCCACCATGTAAGAAAGTGCATGGTTGAAGAATCTTATCCTTTTATCCATCCAATTATTAAAGCATAACTCTCAAATCAAACTTTCTCACAACTGCTTCTGGTCTGAACCAGCAGTCTAAAGGAGAACCAGCCACAAACTGTGCTGTGCTTGGAAGTCAACAAAGGGTGGGCCAGAGTCCTCAAATAGTATGAAGGACGTAGATCTGGGGCTGAAGGTCTGCAAAAGCCAGATACAGCTTAAAGCACTGAGATGACAGAGCGAGTACAGAAAAAAATTAGGGAAGGAAATAAAGTACAAGACAGGAGCATGCATGGCACTTAGATATAGTCTGTTTGCCTCATAGACAGAGACAAATTCACAAGACCTTCTAAAAGAGCTAGAGTGGGTCTTACAATTGCAGCACCTACTGATTCCCTTCAGCCTTAACATAAACAATGGCGGAAAAAAAGTCTAAAAACTATCAGAACACATCTGTTGTAGCACTAAAATGAGAGGCATAACTTACCACTTTGGATTCAGGGTTACACTAAAATTATGATGTGATTTTTGGTCGACAGCTTACTCATCTAACCCAGCTGGAGCTAGTCTGAAGTAAATTCCTGTTTGTCATCAACAGTCTGTATAAATTCTTCTAAATCTTTCTCAAAAATAGCTGCTACATCATGAAAAGGTGATTTTGTCTCAGTTTGGATTCTTTCACTATTCTACTGGTCTTACCAATAGGATGACAGCTGAGTTTTTTTGCCTTTATTGTTTTTTTAATAAAGGAAGCTATTTATTAAAGGTCTGTGCCACTGAAAGTATGGATACTTTACTATTAGTGTCATTGAGCAGAATGAAACCTTTACATGAGAGATTCATTTATGGATCTCAACTTTGGCTACTCCTAATCTAACACGAACTAGAAGGAATGGACTAAAAGTGAACACTTCTGTAAGCTATTGTCTGCCTATACTTTGTCAAGTTTTGCTATTAAGAAGAATATTGCAGTAAAGTAGGAACACCAATGGAGCAGTGGCATTTCCACTATAACGCTTCAATTACCTGCACCTCTGATTAGAAAACCTGTCTCTGGCCACAATTCAGTGAATAATTTTATTTCATAATCTCTACATTTTTTCTTGATAGTGATATGAGTTATCAAAGACAGCATTTCAAAATCCAGACAAAGACAAGCCAGAATGCATTTTTCCGTTTTCAATGCTTTTTGTATTCTGCGAACACTCGTCTACTTTTATTTTTTTTTTTCAAAGCAATTCAAACAATTGATTAGATTTGAAGGAGAAATGGGTATTATAAAAACCATGCTTTCAAAATAATGAAGTACATCGCTTCTGAGATATTTCAATACTTATAAAACATAAAGAGCATCGATGCACTGTTTTGGCAGTTCCAATACATTGGCTGTCACATTCAGATCAATGTTTTTTGTATTTGACAATGCTATATGGAAAATTTGTTTTAGCCTTTCCTATTAAGAACCGCAAACATCAAAAACAGGACGAGAAATCAGTATTTATATATAACTTAAACATTTTATTTTACAAGTTTTTTTTTCATTAACTGATTAAATCAAATGACTGCTTGTATCCAGAGTTCCATAAATTTCAGACTAAAAAAACCAAAAAGTTGATGACTAAGTAAGAAGTGAAGAATTTTCAGACATGGCATACTGGTCAACATCCTGCTGTAATGCTGTTATGTTTGACTGATTCCTCTGCATTGCCTATTCGTGGGAAGTAGTCCTGATGTAGTATCATCCATAAGAATTACTTTTTAAAAGACATTAAATAAAGTTGCGTAATAAATCTATTTGTTTTGAATTGCTAAACTGTTATGGTTGCCTCCTGTACCCAGAGTTTTTTACAAAGAAAGTCTCATCTACCCTAAAGAGTGAAATGAAATCTTAAGCATTTTTCAGGGTAGGACATCATAGTGCTTCTCATATAAAGGATTCTGCAATATACTTTAAAAGAAAGATTTCTAATTATAAAGAACATATTTTCATAGTAAAAACTTCTATGTGAATTAATTTCTCATATTTAAAGTAACTTTACAGTCAGATAATTGTACTATTACCTTAAATACATTAATCACAGATAGAGCCGTAAAACTATATTTTAATTTATGTACTTTTGAGAGACTGAAGACCTGTACTTTATAGAAAGCCATGTCTCAATTTCAACATCATCTGCCATATAGCACCTGCTATTTCTTTCCTGATCGGTGCAGCACTGCAAGAACATTTTTTATGTGTACTGCAACTATTCATTTTACCTCATTTGTAGGGATAAACACAGCAAAGACAGCATTAATAGTTTTCTCATGGTATATCTTGCACTATGATATCAAAGTTTTTGATATTATGGAAGAAAGAAAAGCAAACACTATAATTATTACCCTTTCTTGTGATCTCTGATTAATGAAGGGGAAGAGATGGCGCCTCCAGAGACCCAGAAGTAGTTTCTGCAATTGTGTCATAACTTGCTCTAGATAAAGTTCACTTACAAGTTTTCTTACAGCTGTCTTCTCATATTTCCTTACAGAATATATTTTGTTATGTTAGTATTTCCTTAAAATCAATTTGTAACTGCTGATAAAAATATTAGGTTTACCTCCTTTTAGTATACCTAGTAGATAGTGTGCATTTCTTAAATACTGCAGTATCACAGTATCAGCAAAGGAAGTAAACATTTTGAATCAAAACTCTCCCTATCAGTATGGTTGCTGCTCTGGTACTAGTGCAACAGTCATAGAAATTAATTAATTCCACACACAAAACCCACAATTTTTGTTTTTTCTTTCATAACCAAAAGTTTAACTGAAAATATTCAAGTGAAATTTAGGGTTCAATACAGTATCAAGTGTCCCTATATTAATTTGTTAGAAATGTTATTGAACTGTAGGTACTGTTATGACAGTGTAATTTAATTTCACTGTGCTGCTCGACACGTTTTGGGGGACATTTTCTTCCAGAGGAAACAGAAGGCTGATTGTACATGTTTGTAACTACACAGAAACTTTCATCAAGTAAAGTTCCCTGATGTCTAAAAAATTATACTTTATGCAAGTTTGTCTTTTTCTAGTACAATAATTTTACTATCCAGACAGAAGGCTCCATTATTTCACAGATTTTATTACCTGACACCTGATAAATTAGTTATCTCCTCTCAAGAAATACGGTAAAAGCTAGATGTATTTCAGTACAATGGCAGTGTTCAGGGAGGCCATAAAAAGAAAACATTTCTCACAATAAATGATCATGTGATCTCTAAATTAGAGCATGCTGCTTTTAAACAGAACTGTTTTAAACACACCTTTTTAGTTTTGTTTAGTAGATTAATTTTGAAACATGAAATACTTAATTTCACATCTGCAGGTTTCTATTTTGTTACATTTTTAATTCACAGAAAGTTGCAAATCCTTCAGCATTCCACCAGAATCTAATGACCATCTGGAAATGCTGCATAACTGAAACTTCCAAAAAACCTCTCAGAGCTTGCCTTTCCTTGGCAAAGTACAAAGATTTTTCTCAACAAGTATTTCAATCACAACAAATGTTTTAAATTCCTTTTCAGTCAGTTACCCTAGTGTTTCTCCAGGTGTAAGACTGACAAAGCAGAAGAGGAGCTGCCATAAAGTATTAAAGTAGCATTTTAAAGATACTGGTAGGTGGACTCCGTCAGCCCAAACTGATCTTATACGCCTGAGGTACTTGCATTTACACATGGAAAAGGCAACTCTTAGAAGTTTAATCATATGGAGATCGCAATTCATTACCTGCTGACAGTGAAGACCTAGAAGCTTTGCTGGTTGGGACACGTTAAGCAAAAGAGGAAACAAGGTGGAAACCCATAGGTTGAAAATTAATAAGAAGTGGTCCATTGAGCTAGGGATTAAGAAACAGAGTAACATTTCTAAAAGTATATTGTGAAAACTGGTAATGCAAAAATTCTGTGTTGCAGGACTAGTATAAAATAAGGAAGTTAGTTTAGCTGGAAAATGCTTTATTTTCTATGGAGGTTGAATTCAAACTCCTATTTTCTCTTTAATTTCTTCAATTTGTTATTTAGCTGTCCCTTATCCTTCAATCCACACTTTATATTTCATTACCTCTTTTGCTGACAGTCTCACTTCTTAAACTCTCTTTCATTAGCTTCCCTGCTTTTTGTCCCTCATGCTATTCATTACATTAATTCATCTTTGCTCTTATCTCTGCAAAGAGCTTCAGGACAATGCTCACAAAGCATTCAAATTCCAACTAAATATAATCCTAGATATTATATGTCATTGCAAAAGTAAGACCTAGTGACACCCATTTCAACAAAGATGAACACTGCCGCATGTCTTCACCTCCTTTTGTGAATTTTTAAGAATATCATCTCTCCCTGTGCTCACTATAAATCCTGCCCTATAAGTGCTCTTGACCTAGGAGAGCCAAAGATAAGCAAAAGCTGTGCTACGGAGAGGAATGTTACCACCTAGCAGGTCAACTCCTATAGTGCGTCTGGATTCATAACACCTCTACTATACAGTGAAACAGAACAGATAGGAAGCCCAGACTAGCTCTAAAATGTGAAAGAGTAGTCCTTGCAACATGATGTCAGTACCCAGTGTATTTAGTCCTACTGAGGACACCGTGCAACTCAGCTCACCAGCTCACTGTGGCTGTTTGGGCCTCACACCATTCTGTGATAGAGACCAGCCTGGAAAAGGTGTTTCCAGAACTGGCTGTGTGACAGGATGTCTTGAAATCTCATGTCAAGCAAGGAGGTGGGGTTTTTCAAGCAGTCAGTAATGACCGGAAGAGGAGAGCATGTCAACATCCGATGATCTGAAACCTGGTCCTGCAGTTATACGTGTATAGCTCATGTTCTGCTCCTGTTCTGGCTCAGCTAAGATATGGCTCCTCATATTCTCAGCCTGCAGATTTTAGAACAGCAAAGCTGACAGGGAATTGCCTAAATGCCCCCAGGGATAACATAAATAGAAGGCTCTGTGAAATGCACACACCAAGTGGATGTTTGAGATATACTTCTTTCTTACAGCCACTATGGTAACACTGTTATCTGGCAGTGATCTATTCTTGTCCATTTATTATCCCAATTGAAAGCACACATATTTTCCTGAATTTACACTTCTGCATTCCTCTTTAGCTATGAAAATTGTTATACTGCAGTTGCCTAAAATTCAATTGTAAAATTGTGAATAATTGTATCATTAAAGTCTTGAAATTACCAAAGTATATGAAGACCTATAGCTCTAGTCAATGTCAACATACAAGAAACAAACCTAAAATTATATTTCTATAGGTCTCCTGATACCTATAATCAGATGCAAGAATTAAATTACACCAGCTTTTTCACCTATAGAAAAAAAAAACCACCAAAAATAACCAAAGCATGTTTATGTACTTACATTAATTTATAAACTACACGCTATTTTAATATAAAATATAATGCATAAATAAAATTATAATAAGAAGTTAATGAGATGAAAGGCCTAGCCTGTAATAATTTTTTACAGAAAAAGTAAGTAATGCATAATGCCTGACCATACAGGCTTTTTGTCCTGTTGGCTAATTACCTACAAATTGCTGCCCCAATTTTACTGCTGCTGGTTATTATTAATCAGAATATGTTTTCTCCTGAGTATTGTTCCTCTCTTTCACATCTTTTCAACCTCACCAGAGAAAATGCACTTAGCATTCACGATATTTGGATGCATTGAATTGTAATGGATTTCTTTACACAATTCCATTGTACAAGGTGAGACACCTGCCAAACAAAAAGCTAACTGAACAAAACCTACAGTCATACACATTGTTCTGCTTTAAAAGTGCAAGTTGAAAATACTGAAAACAGTCATATTTGTATCAGAATCTTCTTTGGCTCTGTAACAACAATGTAGCCCTGGGCACATATTCTTACATGCCTTAAAATTATGCAATATTGATTTTTTATATAGAAAGCAATTAGCATTTTTTAATGATTCATTCTGTAGAAGCCAAATCTAATTTGGGGCATCTGCTTCTAACAATACTTCCCCATATATATGTACTAGAATTTAAATCTTAATTATTGCTTTTGCAATATAAGAATTCTGACATAACTATCGATTACGGAAACTGTGATCACTCGTAGAACATGGCTGAGGCATTTTTGCCAACTAGACAAAACTAAAAGAGTAAGTAATAAAATTCTTTTTTAATCACCCTGCAGCACAGAAGAGCCTTGAAGATCCACTCTTTAATTAACACCTAATTATGCAAATTCAGATGTACAATTTCAACAGTTAAGAATAAATAACTTTGCCTAGTGTATTTATATTATGCACTTTATTTTTCTCCTTCATACGTTTGTCCTGTTAAAGAAAGAAATCAATTTTCCAAGATCAACAATTAAAAAAAAAAAAAGAAGAAAAAAAAAAACCAGCTTTAATGTATGTTAAAGAAATGTTCACCAGTTGGACTTCCAGGTTTAGCTTGCCAAAATTAGTAACTAGAAGACAATGATTTTGATTTTAAATTTGCTTTAAATCATTCTCAAACAGGAGCTGTTCTGTCATAGTTCTTCAAATATCACCTCTGCACACCTTAATATTTACTCTGGCATCACATCACCTTTCACATCAAGGTCTTACACTTTACAATCATCAAGTCAGTCCTCTTCCTTCATTCTTGCTAGTCCTTTTTTTCTTTTTTTTTCCTGTATGTCTCCAATATCTACCACCTGACCAAGATGACCAGAAAACGGATTTTGCATTCTCATAGAACTCTGAGATTTCAGAAATATTCTACTGAAAATTTTCAGACAACTCAAATAGGGAAGGAGGAAAGAAACAAAAATAATAATGTGATAGGTGATAGTTAACACATGCATTTGATATGGGAAACAGTATTTAAGTTTGCAGTCTGCAAGAGGCAAAGAAGAGAGCATTACACTTTTTCTGGGATGGGCTTACTATTCACCTTTCTGTTCTGAAAATAAATTCCAACTGCCAAGGAAAAATCTATGATGAAAGCGTTATTCAAATTCAATTGGAGAATTATTTCTTACAAAAAGACATCTGATCACAAGATTCCCAACCAGCTGCTCTCTAATCTTTTCTTCTCTAATATTGTGGCCTTCTAAGCCAGTGTTCTGTTTCTAAACAGATTCCTCTTCCCCAGCAATCCTCAATGTCAGCGATTGGGAGATTTTTTTTCCTAGCTGTTTTATCACACCAATTGATAAAGTATGCTTATAAACTTGGAACTTCTTTCTGATGCCTATCTCACTGCAGTTATTTATGTAGCTCCCACTGCCAAAATATGGGGTACCAAAGTACTAGGTACCTTTTCCCCATCACTTTCCATATCAGTTCTTGAGGTGACGGGAAAATGCTTTGAAGGAAGAATGTATTTCCTGGTGAGGGAAAAAAGCTTGAAGAAATCCAAGCCAAACCCTCAAACTTGTGGTTGAATAGTGTAAAGAACCCAGATGAGACATCTCTACTGGTAGCACCCTAGTCCCAAGGGTGGTTATAGCTTTCTTCTTTTATTCACTTTTTCATCTGTTTCTGTGCCTTTTGAAGAGCTCAGCAGTGCCAGTCTCAAACAGTCAAGTCTGACTTCATTGCAACAAGGCCTTCTGTGACATGAGCCAATTAATGAGGAAGCATTATCTTTCTTCTCTCTGCTTTACTTCTTTCCCACAGCATGACCAAAATTAGGTTAATTAGCAATGTGCTGGGGGAAATAAAATCACTTTATTTAGATGAACAGTTTTGGGCTGGCCTCATTATGAAGCATGGGCCTATTAATGAAAAGCAAAAAATGGAATCATAATCCTGGTTTAAGTTTGCAAATAAATTCCATCAAAGAGTTAGCAAATTTGAATTAGCGGGGGTTTTTTACAATTAAAAAAAATATAAATTAAAATATGATAGTATAGATAAAATACTTCTTTTTGTTGTTTTGTTCAAAGAGATATGTTCATACAGACTACAGCTATATTTTCCTACAGACTCACATGCATGATAAAAGCTGTTTAAAAAGCAGAAGAAAAAGATCTACCACCCACCTGGGAAGCTGACAACATTGTATGAGTAGATTAAAAAAGACAACGCATGCAGTTTCATTACAACTAGCTGAAATAATTTCCATGAGAGTTATCACTTTTTGCGTTAACCTAGCTCAGAAGACAGCAGCCACAGTGAAAACACATAGCACAGATTGATTGCATTAGCAGCACTAAGTAGGTATTGTATTCCTAACTCAATCCACACTACTCAAACTCAAATATAAAGCATCACTAATCCTGAGCTTTACATTCCAGGTTTGGAATAAAACCAGATGAATGTAATTGGTGAATTACACCCTAAATTAACAATGTACTGAATACCAGCCTTAGAAATTAAACCATAATTTTCTTAAGTGCTGTAAAACAGCAGAAGTCCCTTCCTGCCAGCACTGCTATGTCATTTTACAGTATTTGAGGATCTGTCTCAAGCCATAAGGAGAACAAACAGACTTACTGACCTGATGAGAAGGGATTTAAAGCAGGCAAACTGGAGAAAATTTATCATCACCTAAAGCAATAGTGCAAAGGCTGTGAGAAATAGACTAGGGCACAATACGATGAGGAAGGCCCTCACCTGTCCTTCCTCTTCTGAAAGTGAAATGACTGAGGATTCATCCTAACCACTTTTACGTGAATATACATAGCATGGGAAAAAAATAGGAAGAATGAGAAATCTATGCATAGTTGTAGATCTACGATCTCACTGTGATTAGAGGAAGGCGGAGGCATAGCTTCCATGACTGGAGTACTGCTGTGAATGAGAACAAACTTTTCAGAAAAAATTAACTGCAAAGGTGAGGACCTGGCATTGCAATCTACGGAAAGGAGTTGCTCACAAGCACAGAGTGCTTTGTCTTTAAAAAGGCTCAGATGCAGCTCAGAGAGCACTCAATACCCTGCAGGGCATTCCTGAAGAAGAAGCTGGAGAAATGGTCTGACAAGAACCTCACAAAGTTCAGGAAAGGTAAATTATCCCTGTATCTGGGACGGAATAACCCAATTACAGTATAGTCTGTGAGCAAGCTGGCTAGAAAAGACCTGGGGTTCCTGGTGCACAGTGAATTGAATATGAGTCAGCAGCGTGCTCTCCTAGCACAGAAACCCAGTGACCTAGTGGACTGCATTAGCAAGTCTAGCCAGAAGGTGGCAAAGTGATTATTGCCCTCTCTCAAGCACTTGAGAGAATGGATATGAAGCCCTGAGACCAGTTTTGGGCTTTCCAGCCTTGGAAAAGACTTGATATACAGGAGCAAGCCCAGTAGAAGACACTATGTAAAGACGAAGCTCAGAGCAGTAACTCCATTTGGCTTTAGAGACTGAGGAAGGATCTTCCCGTTGTGTTCAGCTTCCTGACAGAGGGCACAGAGACAATGCAGCCAGACTCTTCGCATTGCTACCGAGGGATGGGACAAGAGACAACAAATTGAAAGACAGAAAGTACTAATTAGATAAAAAGAGGAAAAACTTACACTACGAGGGTGGTCAAACACTGAAATGAGGTTGCTAAGAGAGGTTGTGCAGTTTCTACCCTCAGAGCACTTCAAGACACTGAGCAATGTGACTGACTCTGGTTTAAGCAGAGCTGAACTAAATTATCTTCAAATGCTTTAACTTATAACAAGAACTAACATTTGTTTCATCGAGTAACCTAAAAATTTGCAATGTAATAGAGTATTTGTTAAAGAGCTGTTTTGTTGTTTTTTTCCCTTCCTCCTGTCTTTTCATTTTCTTATTCTTATTCTGTGAGCAGGAAAATTAGACTTTATAAGACTGAAATCAAGTACAGCCATATTGGCCCTCTAAGAATAAACCCATCAATACAATTACCAATGCATTTCTTAAGAGAAATGTACATATGGCTATAGAAATAAAATTGGGAGTTTACAGACCATTTTTGCCCAGCAGCAATGTCATTTTTATGCTATATCTCAAATGTATTCTGACACTACCACTTTATATCATGGTGTTTTCTTTTATTATTGTTTCTGTATTTTACTTAACACAATACTATTTCTTTTCATTACTTTACAGTGGGAATGTTTAGGTCCTATTTAGCTGGCACTCAGTGCATTCTGCTGTCGTCGTGATTTATGAGTTTGCTGATTCTAACTTGTACCAAAAAAAAAAAACCTTTACAAGAAGAAATAATTTGAAATTGCTTAATATGCCCCGATGAATGTGCTAATTATTTCAGAGAAGCAGACTTGCTGTCACCTTTCATTCTTGAAAGCAACACACTCATGGCAGGCTCTAGTGCCACAGAAAAAAAATACCATAACTGTTTAATGTATGAAAATGTTATTGGCCATGCACAATGAGTGATTTAATTTGTTCACCATCCAATGAATTTGAACAAGTCTTTTCCATGATTTATAGCACAGACTGTCTTATGGCTTGTAATTTGTCATACTCTAAAGGGTCTTGGGATACAATTTTATGCAAAGTAATACATTAAAGTTACGCTTTATAGTAAAATGCTAGAAAACACATCCTCATTTCATCATACCATGGCCCTGGAGCCTTATAATCAGATTTCAAGGGATGAAGTGAATAATAGCGGTTTCTAAGCATAAAAGGGAAAACTTTAGGGAAACTCAAGAGTCTAAGGAAAAAAAAATAATAAAAACTGATTTTATTTTAAGATATTGCTTGAGAGCTACTGTAAAAGTATTCTATTTGCATTTATTCAAATCTTGGGGCATGTTACCCTTGAATTATGTTTCAAAATATATTATTTCAGACGGCTGGGCATACACCACAGTATTTTAGCTGTTGATAACATTTGTGTCCATGTCTTAGAAAACATAATACATTCTGAGCAGTAGCTTTGTCTGTCAGCCAGGCCTCTGACTCCAATGCCTGTTTTCTGAATGTTTTCAAAGTAAAGTTTAATTGACCAATAATCAGACACTATTAATAGGCAAGTAACTAAAATATGCGTTTAATTGCTTGTTTCCTTGGTTTCTTTTAGACAATTAAAATATAAATCCTTTTCATTGCTAAAATACAATCAGTTGTTGAAAGCCATCTTAATTTATATCTGCAGACTTATGTATAATGTTTGCAGCTCTAACTCTGCTTACCACATGCCCACTTAAAACCAAAGGTGTTTCTAGTGAAAAAAGAAATACATGTTCTACAACACTAGGTAAGTGATAGTTATACAATCTGTTAAGTGCATCTTTACGTGGATGGTTTTAAGTTTTAGATTGTATTTTCTTGCTGTATTCATTTGCAGAATTTCTAGTAGCATTAATACTTCACAAGCATCTAGCCTGGGTGACATTGCTTGTACACATTTTTTAGTAAGACATCTATACTTAGGACATGATGTAAACCTACACTTAAATACTCTTCTAATATTATGTTGTTTTTGTGAATAGAGAAGTCATCCCAGTAGCTCAGAGAAAAAGAACAAAGGCAGGTAAGTCTGAAACACTTACCCATATACAAATACCCATGACTAGCAATAAATGTGTCCTGCAGAAATATTGGACAACGCTCTAAACTCCTGCATTATTATATCTGAAGCTTTCAGAATGAGTTTTCAAGAGTTCCTTGCAACTGTACTGCCAAGGAATTGAAACCTATACTCACTGTAAATGTTGTAAGACTTTCGGTATTTGAGGGCACCTTCAAATACAGCTCCTGCTCATCTTGTAAAGCAGATGTTTGGCCAGTCTTCCGAATCCCCAAATGTCCTGAAATGTCTCTGGGAAAATGCTCATACTCCTACCTCCTCCCCTTTTATCTTTTATAGCACAATAATTTGTGAGTATTCATACCCAGCAGTAGCTGAGGAATGTGGTGAGGAAATACACAACAAATGAAATAATTAAGGGGTTTTTTTTTACTGTCTTTAGTTTTCTTACCTCAAATGCAGACAATCATTTGAAACAAACAAAAATTTAAAAGATTGAGAACTGCAGGTTTGGAAAAAAAAAAAAAAATTAATCAAAATCTATGCCAAAGCAGTAAATGTGATAATTTAGTGACAATCTGCAAACCAATTTAGTGTACTGGAAAATAACACTGTGACAGCAGATTTCAATGCCTGCTCCCAGCTATTGCTAGTTGTACTACAAATTACTTCATATTTCAGTGTGACCATAAGCAAAGGGCTTTCTAACATTAAGATTTCTCCTCTGCAAATGTTAAATACAGCTCTTTACTCACAGTTTCACCATCTTATGTTTTACATGTGACAGGAGAATAATTGAAATTTTCAATAATTTCCATTCCAAATATTTCAAATTCCAAATTTTCTGAGTGCTGGTAATACAAAAGGGTTTTTCCCACTCTCCTTAAACAGTTTCCAGGCCAATAAGACGTATGACAACAGCGATACTGCGACATTGAAGACAGGTATCCAAATACACTATGTGCAGTTTACTTTAGAATTACAAGTTACAGCCCAATCACTACCTTTAGTCTCTAGTTTAAAGAAAAAAAAAAAAAAAGCTATGACAATAATATAGAAGAAAATTTTACAAAGCATTTTCAGCCAACAAAGACGTCAGAAATGAAATCTGGTTCTTCACTGCCGCTTTAGATACTGAATTTGGATGCAAAGTGAAAACATTATATACAAGTCTTGTACAAATACTTAAATATATTAGCTCTACAAAACAAAGAAGTGACATTGGGAAAAGAAAGGTGTTTTCTTCAGAACTGTTTCATTTCCTAAAGAAGTAAGTGGGTAACTGTAGGTTACTATTCACAAAATACTTTCTGACAAAGATCTATTAGACTCCTGAATTACTTTCCAAGTAAACAGCTGAAAACCCTTAGCAGTAGGTATGAAAAAATAAAACATTTTCTTCAAATATAGTATGGAAACAACATATAGCAAAAACATTTTTTGCAGCATTGTTTTGTAATCATATTAATAAAGGAACACACAACATAGCATCAAAAGCGGCATTTCCCCTTGTATACACTGCCTTGCTTCTTCAGTCTTTAACTGTTTGTTTAATTATCTGTCACCATTGCTTCCACAAAAGATGATAAAAATTTTATGTTTGCCCTCATTTCGTGCCATAAATGTTTTACATGTTCATGAATATTTATTTTGTTTGTTTCAAAAGTTATTTAAAGACAAAGGTGTTTCCAGGGTGGATTTTTGCACCTTGTTACTCTGCAGTTTGCTTTGGTTCAATTGAATGATTTTGTATAATTGTAGTTGATTGGTTCTCAGGTGCACAGCACTCACATCTACACTGAAATGGCAGATTTATTTTCTTTATTTCTTGGCAACATTTCACCAAGTACATGGAAAAGAATCTCACAACGTAGTATCTGATCCCCATAGCCTGTAAGTCAGCTTTGTCACCACGATTTGCAGCAGCCAACTCTGCTAACATGTCAGAGTCACTGCAAGTTACTTCATTTTGTAAATGACCTCTGAAAAGTCTGGATTGAGAAACCACACAAGACAGTTTTTGTTTTGTTTTGTTTGTCTTTGTTTGGTTTTTTTTGTTGGTTTTTTTTGCCAATTGTCTCCCTGAAAACATTTTTTAGAAAAAGAATGGTAATCTTATTACTTAGCAGCAGCCATTATTTTCAGCACATAAGATGATCTACCAACTTACCAGCATTTATATTTGTGAGCCAAATTCTATGCAGAGATGGAAGCAGAGAAACAATATTTGAACAGCTGCTGTCAGGAGGTTATAAGCAGACTGTGTTCTGACTTTCTCCTCACACAACACACACACACAAGGGATACTGTTCAAAGTCATCACCCTTCTGGGACAATCCTTTCATACTTCAATTAGGAAACCTGCATTTATGAAGGCTGCATTCATAAACCCCCAATCTCGCAAACATTTGCTCAAGAGTATGAGTAGCCTTTTGACTTCAAAGAAATTCATGTGACAAAGCACTCCAAAGCCCAATGTTTTACTGTTGCAGATTAGTATTTGAAAACTGCATTTATAAGCACTAGGTCCCAATGGCTTTTCGGAGTGTGAATGATTAGCACTTCTGTAGTGCAAGACTTTTGTTTTTGTCTTATACTTCCCCTACACTAGCCTTTCTATGCACAGAACACACCAATTTAGAAGCAAAAGGGTAGTTTCTCTAAATAAATATTTTCTAAAATTATTTACTTATATTGATGTTACTTTCACCTGTAAGACATTGTCTTTTTAAGACTTGCTACCAACTGTATTTGTCAGACTATCAGGTGATTTTAGTTTCACAAAGGCAAATATGAAAACAGAAAGGTCCTGGAGTGTGTTACATTTGCCTTCACACTGAATTGATGTCTCAGAGCTCAGCAGCATGCAGCCTCTCATGGAGCCCAGAAGTGCCTGTGCTGTGCACCATTCACTAACCACACTCCTGGCTCTGCTGCAGGACCCGGCACAAGCATCACAAGTTGGGATCGATGCACACTGGTACAACCAGCTCCCACGCACCATTCTGCTTCTCCAGCCAAGTATGCTGAACCAGGGAATTTGCATCAGTGTTGCCAATGAGCTTTCATCTTAAAGAATGCTGCCTGAGTAGACACCTTGACAGACACAGCTGTCCTCAAACTACACAAACTGGGGCCACATACAAGATGCACCTTCATTTCGCTTTTTTCTATAGTAGCCTTTCTGGACCCACTTCTTCAGAAAATGCAGTTATTGCAGCTAGTCATCGGGCTGACAAAACTGTGGCCCAGAATACATTATTCTTTCCAAGATACAGACACAGGTGTTATCAGCAGCTCAAATTGTGTACTTGATGCCTGCCCTCTGAAAGAGAATTGTCCGTCAATAAGATTGAACTACCACACAGCCTTACTTCCATTACATTTCCAGTTCCTTTCCATTTGAATTTTAGGTATGAACTAATGGATTAGTCCTGCCACTTCCTGCACTATTCTCTAACCATCTTTCTGAAATGCATGGAAGGCCTATACCAGAGACAGATGAGAGGAAAAAGGAGTCTGACAGCATGACAGACACTTAGTTCCAGCATGACTGATGGGAAGACTGGGTTGAGTCACAGAGCTATTAAGGCTGGAAGAAACCCTCCTGTGGGGTCATCCAGTCCAGACCGCAGCCTAAAGCAGACACAATTATATCAGGGTGCTTAGGGCTGTGCCCAAACAAGGTATCAATATCAAGTAAAGAGATTGCACAGCCTCACCAGACAGGCTGTTCCAATGTTTTAGTACTCTTGTGATTAATTTTTTCCCAATGTATTACTTCCCGTTTTAGAACTTGTGCCTGTTACCTCTTGTGCTCTACGGTGTGCCTGTGAAAGAGCTCCGTTTCACTGTGTATCTTCCAATGAGACAGTGCTGGACAGCAATAACACCTCTTCTCAGCCTTCTCTGCCTAAGACTGAATACAACCTGTGCTGTCCTTCTCCTAGGCTGTGGACTCTGGTGACACCTGACTGGATTCACCCACCTGTCTAGAAAGTGGCTGTGGTACAGAACTGTTGCACATTCTAGTATCTCTTCCCCACTGGAGACCCACATGCAAGGTGCAAAAAAGCACATCCATGGACTACTGTGCCAGCTATGCATTGTCCTTCCCATGCATTGGCTCCTACAGAAGACCAGCAGGACTGCTGATGATCAGCCGATGCAAAAGTCATCAGGATCATGACAGAAGAACATGACAATAAGGGCTAAAAAAGCATAAAGCTGATGTTTACAATATCAAAGTTCACAAAAACTCTTAATCTTTTTCTTTAAAGGGAAAGTATTCCAAAGTAACTCAAAAGGCAGCTTTGCAACTTCCAGGCTCTTAGTCTTTACAGGACAACCTGTAAGAAATATGAGTGATTAGGCTCCAACTTTGAAAATGCTCCTGTAAGCTGAACATTACTATGAAAGTTGCCCAATAATCATTATTCTTTCTGAACACTCCTGCCAGATGTACACATATCAGGTCATTGTTAGTCTGTGCGTATTCTTGTACCTGCCACATTTCATTACAAGACTGAATTTTTAAGCAACCAATTAACTTGAAGTGTTGAGTATTGTGTTGCCAGTAAGT
Source organism: Anabacerthia variegaticeps (assembly GCA_035583185.1). Taxonomy (NCBI): domain Eukaryota; kingdom Metazoa; phylum Chordata; class Aves; order Passeriformes; family Furnariidae; genus Anabacerthia; species Anabacerthia variegaticeps. The sequence goes on along the minus strand of JAWWEW010000112.1, from coordinate 31,671,560 downwards.
TAATCCCCAATTCAATACCTGGCATTGCTTCTTTTGACCAATGGATTATTAAAATCTGATCTTTGAACTGAAAGGTCAGAAGGATGATAGATAGATATATATATATACATATATACAGGACATGACAATTAAACAGGAGTCATTAGTCTGAACCAGCCCTAGTACCCTAGTTACAGTCTCCCAAAACTGACATTCAATGTTAATTTTTATATTAAAGATTATTGTATGAAACAATGATCTAATGTGGCTCCTACATTGACTTGGGGGGAGGCTCATCATATTATTTGAGACATTTGAGACTTTTCTGAAATACGATTCCAAAAGTCCAAGAAAAAAACCTCTAAAAATTCCAAACGTATTAGGAAAAAGCTGAGAAGTTGAACTGAAAGTGCATTTATTAGTCCACCTCAGCTAGTCAAAATACATTTTTATAACTGTTTTAAAATTTAAAATGTACTACGCAAATAAGTAAACTCACACATAGACTCATCATCGACACGTTTTTCCAGAATTAGTTTTTAATAGCATATTTCTTTCAGTTTCCAAAACATGCAACAAATTTTAAGATTATTATAAACATGGAACATTTCACCCATCATTGAAATTGTGACATTTCTGGCACTCAGGAGAAACACTAAAATTATTAATAGCATTTCAAGAAGTTGCAGCCTAAAGCAAGAGGAATAGAAATCTCCAGTTGATAAGATGTAAGATCTGCGCTCTCCTACCTCCTCCTCCAAAAAACCCCCCCAAAACCAAAAAACAAAAACCCCAAAATAAAGAAAAAAAATCACTTTAATTTGAAGTCAAGTAACAACTATTGCCATTGACTAAGACAGTAAGATTTCAAGGCTAAATCAGAAATGAGATATTTATCATGCACTCATGAAAATTTAGTTTATTCAAGTATTAATATCCTTAAATTTGATGACTTAAAATTCATTGACAGCAAGAAAGTGGTTCATGCCCTGGGGTTTCTTCTGAGTATGGTTTCCACAGAAAAAAATTCACCTTACTGAATAACAGATTGTGTTAGTTATATTTTTTAAGAAAAGAACAAAACCCAAACAACAGGAAATCCCACAATCCTCCCCCATTACAAAACACAAGATTTTTTCACCATATGAATAAACCTGAAATTTTCTGTATTAATTTACATCCCCATTTTGGATAACATTTGTTTCCTAAATGGACTGAATCTATAGATTATTATTAAAAATCTAAGCGTTTTCAGGCAACAAAAATGTATTTCCTCCTTCACACTAACAGTACACATTCTAGTCCAACAGGATTTTCATACCAGTGTGTTTCTGGATTGAGACAAAGGATAAATGTCTTTAAATATGAACACCTAAAGAGAAAAAGGATGTATGCAATCTAAGGTCTCATACATATGGGGAACATTGCAAGAAAAACACTTCAAAGTAAAGACTTAACATTCAAAATATACTCCTTATGAACGTACTGATAAGCCTACCTAGCAGACCACCAAAAGAGATTTTTTTTTTTTTAAATTACAATCTCTTCATCTACAAATATCTGTCCAGAATTGGGTTATTATTTAGTTTCTTAATATTATGTCATCCATCACCACAATAAATTTACTTCTGGTATTCTTTCACACATAGTCCAAAGTATATAAATACTCTATTACACAATGGGGCAGGGCACCAAAATAAAAGGAAAACTCAAAATCCAGGACAAACAGACTTCAGGTGGCCTTGTTAGATAAGTTTGTCACTAGATTACAGAATTGCAAAAAAAAATGGATCAAGGTTTTGAAAAATTCTATCACTAGTCACTACTGAAAGCAAAAAAAAACCAAACCAAACAAAAAAAAAACCCACAGGTTTATACAATCCAGCTGAAGAAAGGTCTTACTTAAAGTTCTAATTTCCCATTTCAATTCAGAACTGAGTTGCCTTTGAGATACAAAAAATAATATTAAAAAATCCTACTACTCAAGGGCGAATCAGTTGGATAGTCCTAGAAAACTTTTCAGACCTTTAAAAAAAGTCTAATTTTAAGAAATAGAAGCATACAGAACACTCTCAGTGATGCTCCTCATAGTCTGAACTGTAACAGTTTTATTTTGTTGTGGATTAGTTTGGTTTTTTTAATGGCAAGCCCACAAATTTATTTCCTTGCCTATAATTTTATAAGACCTGCTTTTTTATCAGAACTGATTAGTAAAGTGAATCTAAATCTCCTTTCTTCCCAGTTAGAAGACTTCCATATTTAATTTGTGTCTAAAGAAATTTTACTAAAATAGAAGCCTTGGGATAAAAAATTTAATTTTATGGTTATAAAAGAAAACAGGGAAATTGAAAGAGCCCCTTTGGAGGTCAGTCACAAAAAGGAAAAAATTCAATTACGTTGGAGATCTTTGGAACCACAAGACAGAAATATTGGAAAAGATGAGCCAGACTGGGGGTCATCATCAACTGTAATCCCAAACCACATTTGTTCTTCGGCTTGTACTATTATTCATTTAGAAACATAATGAATGGCAAGCCACTACAGACATGAGGAGATAACTGCACTTAAGGAAAGTAAGCTCTCTCATAATTATTCATAAATTGAATAAAAGGAAATGTTAACCACAGTAACGTTTTCATTGTCTGTCTAGTGTTCAGTGCCAAAACAAAACTTGCAGGAAAATCATAGTTTCGGAATATGCCTATTTATGTAAGATCCCTAGTGGCAATACATTATTATTGGGCTAATATGCAAATAAAAGAACTTAAAATACATTTTCCTTCCATAAAGGTTAATAGATATATAGCAAAATACTGTGATGATACTTAAACCTAAATATACTTTGCCAGAGTGAATTTGACTCACACCATTTTGCACTCCTATTGTTCTTTTGCTTTCAGTCATTTACTTCTAAAATACACCATGCAAATACGAGACACATGAAGTTGTTTCTGTGCATACGCCTTCCCAATGTATATCTGGCACCAGAATTAAAAACAAAACCAAAATATTAACAGGCATACACTTCTTTCAAATATTTACTTGAATTACTGCTATCATACAAGCTAATGAAAGGGTGGCAAAATGAATTAGAAACATTTTGAAAACAATCTTGTACAATGAACTGATTCAGTTGAAGTGATTTGTAGTTGGATATTCAATCTATGTTGAAATCTAAATCAATTTATATCTTGTAGAGATTTCAGAACTCAAGATGATCATCTAGCATTGCCTTGAATAAGACTCATATAGAAATTACTAATATAAAGCACTGATTATTCCTTTTTAAAGCACTACTTTCTGTAACACTGAATTGTCTGTTTATTGTTGAAATACGTTCAGCATATATAAAGGTCTCTTGCTATCTTTTTAGGTTGGATTTTTTTATTTTTTTTTAGTTCAAGTCTCCACTATCCTAAACGACCTATTATTTCTTTTCATGATCCTACTCATTATAACTAAATCAATAATAATTTTTTGTTACTTTCTCAGGTGTTTAAGTATGTGTGTCTGCAAACTGTGAAACTTAGCTCTAGTCACCTGAGGCTGTTACTATGTCTGACTCGTATAATATTGCAAAAAGCACACAGATATCATACTAACTAATATATTAATGCACTAAGATTTTAACTATGTGTGCAATGGTGACTGATTAGATGTTAAATTATGTCTCAAAACTGAAAACTTATCAAATAAGAACAATGTTTCTGTTTCATTTCTATATCTATTGTTCAATGTTTTTAGTTGCCATATCCTGAAATTCATTGATCAATAAACCATCAATAAATTTGAACTCTCCTTATGCATGAAGCAGTTTTCCATTTCAAACACATAGAGAAAAAGAAACAATAACTCAAAGAACATCACAGTACTGTCAATTAATGCACTGTATTCTATAAATCATTTAAGGGATTACTCTAGACTATTTAATTAATCCATCAACAAGAAGTGATTTATCTGTTATAAATTGATCTCTCTCCTCCAGCCTTAGCTCATCTTGCTATTGATCTGTCATTCTACCCTCAAATTATTTCAAATTAAGTTCTTCATTGCTTAGGACTCCTAGTATAGAATTTCAAGACCCCTACCCTAACAAAAGGGTCCCAAGATTCACTAGATGTAAGTTTCTGGACAAAAGAATGCAAGTAAACTAGGAAAATAATATCTAAAGCAAATATTAGATCCGTATCGTAGCATATAATGCTCTCTTCCTTCGGTGACTCTTTTAAATTCTTTTATAAAATAGCAGGCATTGTCAACTATGTATAATCTTTAGATTCTCTGTGCTGTTTTACCTGAGGTGCTGTAATTCCTTGCTGTAGTTACAAGAACTAAGTAGCAAGAATATGATGGGTTGCAAATACTGCCTTTTGCTCTGCAGTAATCAATGAGCAGACAAAACAATCCACCTTTATTCAATACCATGCCTTTATTTTATTTTTTTTAAGCCTAATGTGAACTATCAGGACAACTGAACACGATTTCAGTTCTGTAATATGCTGGACTATACTACAGAGTTGCTGGGCACTCTCAAAAGCCATGTATTCAAAGGGAACTGATGATGTTGCACATTTTAAATGGCATAGTCTGACTGGGGTTTTAGAACACCTTAATTTTCAGACGAAATTTATATTCCTGTGATAGCTAAAGAGGTAAGAAATTTTCAGTTTTGCGAGTTTAAACTGGAAAAACAACCAAAAACCATTGCAGTGAGACACTGCTGTTTTCACAAGCTGATGCTAATCAAATAAATATTCCCAATGCTAATTGCTAACAGAGACTCCAAAGACATTACTTAATTTCTCACTTTACTCAATAGGCTGAGTAGGATTATTTTAATAGATTCTATATTTTACAAAGCTTCATCTGTCTCTACTATTTCCCCTATTTAATTTACAAAATAGCTGTTACCTTTGTCTTCTTAATTGTATAAATACTCTAAAACTACATAAATTATCTTCATTGTTAGGTAGTAAACCATTTGTTCCCATTTTTTTTCAATATTACACACTCCTGCTTTACAGAAACATAGTTAAGGTTATCTATATCCAAATTGCAGAAACATAATTTTAACTTGCTGGATGTGCTGTCGATCAGAAATAAAACTCATGGAAACCCATATGTTATACTAGTTAAGTATTAAACCTGATGGAAACATACAATATGGCCCAATTTCCCAAGGTATCAGTATGGAGCTCAGAAGCATGAACTATGGGATGCTACATGCCTCTTCTTAATCATTTATACCCGACATTCATTGTCGTGGGAGTAAACTGTTAAGCTGGTAAAGATGACTAGTTTCTGATTTTAACATTTTTATTTGCAGTTTCTACATTTATCCTAAAAACTATCCAGAATTTCACTGCCTTCCTCTTTTACGTCTGTAGCATCACGCTTTCTTTAACTGTGGCCTGTTGCCCCTAATTACACAGAACAGACTCCCCCAATCAATTTTTTTCTCTATCTATATGTGGGTTCAAAAGGTAATTAGAAAAGTACAAGAAAAAACCTGTACCAACGCCTCATAAATGAAAGTGCAGCTGCAAACTTTGCCTCAGAAAAATCCTAAACCTCAGGGAACAACAGGAATAATTTATCTCTGAATGTCTGCCTTGTTCGTAAATCCTTCCAAAATTATGTGCAGCTGCAGCCTGTCCTGAAATAAAAAAACTTTCTTGGGAAGGGGCAAGGGGCAGGACTGATAACATAACTGTACTGCATTAAGACTAAAAAAAGGAGGACTAGAATGGGACATTGGGAAAAACACCTTCCAAGTGCTGAATGCCCTCCACTGACTTCTGAAGACACTATCAAACTTAACTACATATGGGACAGTGAAAAATTTGGGCTGGTGTTATGCTCTCAAAATATTTTCCACTCTCACACCAAAAGGCCAAGCTATGGATACAAAACTCTTTATGAAACTCTGCAAATTAGAGGACGTCTTGAAAGTGCTCTAAAAGGATTTAAAGTAGTTGTCATAATTTATTAAATAAGATTTATTATCAGAGAAAATTACTACTATAATATAGAAGAGTAGTGAGACTTTCCATCCATGACATAATTTTCTTCATTTTTATCACACCAATTCTTTATGCTTGTAAATATAAAGACAAAATGAGCAACAGATAGTATTTTTGGAATGGACTGCAACCTACTGGAATCCTTAAAAAAAAAAAAAAAAAGACAACCAGATGTAAACGGCTTTAAAGGTATTAATATCACATTTAAGAGGACAACTACAATAATATTCAAACAGCTGTTTGCCAAAAAATGTGATGGCAGAATGAAATTTTGTCAGCCCAGCCCTATGACGAGATTTGGCTGGTATCTTCTTAGCATGCATTTTAGCCATGCTTAACAATCTGCCTTGAACTGTAAGGAATTCAACAATCTACAAAGATCAGGAGGGGAATGTTCTGTCTACTAAGTCACTGCATCAACAAATAATGCTTCAGTGGAAAGATTTCCCAAAGCTCTTCCAAAACCTTTACAATTCCAACAAGTAGCCCATCAGTCTTCTACTGGCCATACTGCAACTAATGACCTGAATTTCTAAGTCACCTTTACAAGCGAGCAACAGTGAAACTAACCAGTTTTAATGACAGTGGTGTCAAATATCTATAGACAAGACAATTATTTAAAATAAACCTTTTATTGAAAGTCCCCATAGAAAAACATTTTCAACATTTTATTTTTAACAAGTTATGATTAATTTTCAAGTTACTTTTTTGTCCTATGCAATTAAACTACTTCCAAGTAGAATAATCTGAGCATATAAGAATTCATGTTAAAAAATGCCTGGAGTTAAAATCATCTATCAATGAACAGTGAATACACTCCAAAAAGATACACTGGTATTTACAATAACCACAAAACTAAATTAGAATTTTGCAAATGTAGTTCTAACTGTTCAGGATAGTTCAGAACTCTTAAAATCTCTTTTTTTTTTTTTTTCTCACTTTATTTATACTGTTTAATCTATGCTACATTACTTTCTATACATAATATTGAGACTGTCAGAAATTATATCCCACCATTACCTTATATAGTATCATTCTTGCTCAATAAGTTAGGGAAAAAAATTAGGTAACTGTGCTATAAATCAAAATCCTTTGCATCTGAAACAATCTGCATAACTGAATTCAATGCCTGTCAGATGAAGCATCCACACTATGAAAATAACCACACACCAGGGTCAAATGGAACACTCAGAGCTGCAGCTTTCTGAAGGGAGCTCTACAGGTGTAATTCAGGTGTATACAAAGGAATTAAAATCATTAGCACCAGCCAAAAAATAGTCACTGCTGAAGCAAAGTAAATCCTCACAGAAGTAGCAAGAGATTCTGTGAATCATAAGACAAAAGACTTGAGAAAGGAGAAGAGAAACACAGTGTCAACAAATAAGGCAGAAATTAGTAAAGAAAGACAGAAAATGTGTCTATGCGGAAGAACGAAAAGTCAACCGTCAACTGAAAATATTGCAATGGGGAGGGGGGAAAGACATACTACAAAATGCTCATTAGGGAGGTGACAGGGGGAAAGGAGAAAGTAAGCAAGCAACCAACCATCCAAACAAATCAAAAGAATGCAAAAATAAGGGACAAGAAAAGGACAAAGGACTACTTAAGAAAGGTCAGATGGTGTATGCTGGCATGAAAAGTAAAAACACATACTATCTACTGATGTCTAAGGTCATGAAGAGCTTCAGTTATACAGCTTTAAACATTTCTCTTCTTACTGTGAATATGGGTGGATGGCAGTCCCAGAAGTTCTTGTCTGCTGCAACAGAAATGTTTCTGTCCTACAGCACAATCAATAAAAATCAATTGGCTGATAATTGCTTTGCATCAAATTAAATTATGGAGGGCTACATAGCTCAGAGAGTTGGAAATGAGATGTGGAGCCTTTCACCTCTAGGTCACTGCTACAAATACAATGCAAGTCAATAATGACTAAGAGTCGTTACTTTTGTGTTAGTAAAAAACCTGATTTTAAGCTCTACTAAGCCACACCTTTATTGCTTTATAACCTCAGAACTTTGTTTTGCCAATCCCTGAACAAAGCTAGATGAAGCTCCCAATACTTCTCATGTGACCTTTGGGCTGCCTGTGATTACAATCGACATAATTCCTTATCCTTCCAATGGATTACAACCCAGAATGTTTACTTTTCAAACCAGTCTGAAAAATTGAAGATGACTATGAGTTAGATTTAAAGGACTTACCAAGACCCCAAAACCATGTATAGTATTTCTTCTTGTAGCCAGGATCATAGATAATTAAAAAATACAGAAATTTTAAGCATTTTCTTTGACTCTTACAAAAAAAGTCACAAACACCCACAACCTGACAAAACCTCTCCCCTCAAAAAAACACCCCACATAGAAACAAACAATCCAAAACATCACTAAGATCTGCACCCCTGTTGAAGCATAAAATCAAAAGGGAGATGATATAACTTTCTGAAAACACTAGCTGATGTTACATAAAAGGTAACTGGTTTTATTGTGAAATTAAACTCTGGACAGTACCTCTGACACTGCTGACATCTAAACCTGCACAAGCAGGCATCCTTGAAGCCACTTACTTGGTAGCGGCACTCTCGCTTGTACTAAAATGCATCCTGTTTTCCAATGTCTAAGTTTTGTTCTCAAGTATATTCAGCAAATTATTATTCTTTTTATTTACTTATTAATTTCAGACTCCAGATTTGACTTAATTCATAACTATCATTAGCATAACTAGCAGACTGATGTGGGCAGTCACATACAGATGGATTTGCTGCAGAAATTAGGAGACTAAGACGTGGATTTGCACATTTAGAAGATCCAAGGAGAACTTTTCCCCAGCAGCCTTTTTACAATTTGTCATTCTAAGAATTGTGCAGCAATTAAATACCTCTACAAGGGTCACGATAAATAGCGAAAGTGGTGGGGAGGTTCCATTTGCCACAAGTATAACAGAAAAAAAAGTATTTATTTCTTTCGATTTCCCTTTTCCTTCAAATATCATGGCAGTGAAGAATGTACACCACTTCCTTTGAACAGTCAGGCACTTCCTTAGACTGTAAACCAAAACACATCAGCGTGTGTAACAGCCTTCAGTACCCAGCTTTACTCAAGTATATCAAATATCTGTTTTCTAGAAAGCAAAACAGCATGCTCAGTATTTTCAGTAGTGCAGTCAAGCCATAAATAAAGGACCTCATTATAAAAAGCAGTCTGTCTATAGCTTCATGCTACAAACATTCCAATTTATATACCACATTATGAAACTGCTACACTCCCCACTACTGTATCAGGAGATGGTCTTTTGCTTACGACATGAGGAACTGAGCCAGTTTAAAAAAAAAAAAAAAAAAAAAGAAAAAATGTCTAAAACCTTTTTTCAAAAACACCATCAGTGTCAGTGCAGTTTATATAGCACACTCATAAGCCCCTTAAAAGAGAGAGTGTAGACCACCATGCAGGTAACAAGCAGCACAAAGAATACAGCAATATTGTAAGCAGGAACCCTCCATCATGAATCACAGCACAAGGAACATCACCCTTCATTCAAGAAGGAACAATCCTCATAGCTCAGTAAAACTTTATAAGCAATACCAAACATAAAAATACTTAGTAGTTTAAAGATGACCATGCAAAAGTGTGCCAGCAGTACACTGATACTGATTTTATTTCGGTCAAAGGAAGCATTAAGAGTCTTCCTTTCATACAATTTTATAGTCATCAGAGCACCCATCTGACTGCTGATTTCCAAGCCATAGTGACCCTGAAGCCACGACTTCTTTCTAAGAAAAAGTTCTAAGCTGTAGAGAGCACCAGAAATCGAGTTCTTCCACTCTCATCACAGCTCCTAAGTTACTGGATGCACAGAGGGATCACAATCTCTGAATTACACCAGCTTCGGCACATAAACAAGCAGTGTCTGATGCCCTATGAATCTTGTATTGCTACAAAAGGTCCCAGTTTCAGCTGTAGGAATGGCCAGTTTCCCTGTTCTAGCTTGGCTGGGAGCTTGGAATACATTTTTGGAAGCAGAGAACTACACTCACCAACAGTTTATCTGTGGCTTTCAGATGGCTTTTTTTGTGTTCTCTAACCGCCCGCAGCACCTGTGTGAAAGGTTGCTATCACATGATGTGTTTTGAATTGAAACTAATGCTACCTAAATGAATTAGCTGTGCTCAGACACTGACCAAGAAGCCTAATTATTCCAAGAACTTAGGTAAAGTACCTTCAAAAATATATCTAATTTATTACCTACCAACACCGTGCATAATTTCCCATGAATACTAAAATACTTTCCATCTTGAAAAATATAATTACTGGTGAGTATTTTCCATTCTCAAGACTTTGTCATCACCACAAATAAAAAACTATAGGTCTATAATGCAGTTTCATTACAGATAATCTTCACATTAAAGCGGGATGTAAATACTACTTCATGAATCTTGACCTGGAAACGTGAATCAAAGATGTTGCCACACTATTTAAAAAATATTGGTCTAATTCCTCACTATATTTGAAAGCTTAATCATTTACACTTATTTACTACACAGTTTCTTCTCTAGCAGAGTAACTACTGAAATAATTTGTCAGCAAGCTTCAGAACAGTTCATCATGATTTTTTTAAATATACTTTTTATTGGCATAAAGCAGTTTGATTTCAACTTGATTTATAATGTATATTTCATTGTGTTATTTTTCTATATCAGCTCTTAAAAAGCTGTTTCCACTTACATGTATATCGCAAAACCAAAAAAACTTATACATAAAAAGTAATGTGCCACCATAATTTGAAAATATTCACCTCATTCACATTCCCCTGCCTCCACTAAAAGATTTATAACATGTCTAAAATGGGAATTGATGAATTCATCAGAGTCTGGGACATTTTGATCATAATCAATAATATAATTTTACCCTTTAAATGGGTTTTCAATTAAAGCACATTTTTTCAAAGTAATTTTATCATAAAAATAGTTTCTGTGCAGGCTAACAGCATTAACTCATTTTATACCAGGTGCTATGTTGTAAGAGACAATAACTTGCACAGCCAATTTTAATAGTATACATAATGGAAGATATATCAAAATCATTGTGCTGTTTCATAGGTTAAATATTATAAATATTCGTTAGATAAATAAGTACAAGTGTAAAGATCAAGCACCACTACAGAAGTTTAGAAGTCCATTATCCAACAATGAAGAATCTAAGGATGGCAAGAGATCATGACCTTAAGGAAGATAGCCTCGTCTCACTCCTGCAAATTCAGTTTTGAATGTTCTCTTAGCTCTCAAGAAAATCCAGGACAAGACAGTCTGGTAGCTTCCACAGGAAGTTAGCTGTAAAAAGATTTCTTGGATGGAATAGCCTGCCAGGAAACGCCAAAATGGAGCAGACAGACCACCACCAGTCTCTCACCAGATGATATTAAATGGCACCATCAGAACTAACTTTGAGTTTTATCTCTTTGGAAGCTGGTGCATACTAGGCCAGGGAACTGCTGTAGGGAGCTGAAGTAGGGAATGTTTTAAAGGAAAAATTATTTTTAATGCTATACAGTAAGACATTTTAGAAATAGAAACAAAATTTAATAGTCTGGAATAAGATGAATGTACACATATATATGAAGTCATGCTAAACCAGAGGGTTTTGTGGTCCATTGAACAAATACTCCTGCTGTAGAAAGTGAATTAAATCAAGTGGTGTGATCTGATTATCTTCAGGGATTATTTGTCATGGGCAAACTACTGGTTCAGGTAGGAACAGACTGTTACCTTTCAACTAAGTGGCAGTTATTGATCTCTGCTGGCACAGCCTCATTGTTAGATGGCTACACTGTTATGGAGAGGCTGCTAGCTTAATGTCTGTCAGTCTGGGAAATAAAACTACCCCTTCCTTAGGAAAGATAAAGGGAGGTAATTCCAGGGTCTTTCATCTTTTCCAGAGCTGTAGTACTCAGAAGCCAGAAAGTGTATTTCCTTTGTCTATCCCAATTAACTAAATCTTGAACATCACACAGCCTTTATGGATGGATATTAAGTATACCTAGACATAGGGAGAAAAAAATCTGGTATTACTGGTAGCAATGGAAATACAACTTCACCCAGAAACATCACCTCGCACCAGGACAGAGCCCTCAGAGCTGGGGGGAGACTATGGGGAATTCTTTGAAGCCGTTCAAGTTTTGGTGTCACTTTTGAGAACTTTCTTAATTGAATGGAGAAACAATTGCAGAGAATTTAAAGAGGAAAAAAAAAAAAAAGAAATGTTCTGTGGCACTAAAAACAGACAAAAGCCTTGTGATCCTGTCCAGGGAACTGCTTTACGTAAAACTTCACAAAGTCTCTGAGAGGCAGTATCCTAGACAGAACTAAGACAACTATTTCTCAAGCTCAAGTATCCAGCTTATTTACAGGGAAACCTCAAGACAAATACACCAAAAGCTACGCATCAGAGAACTAAACTAGATGCAAGCAAACATAGGACAACAGAAGCCCAGGAACAAACACTGCCACTGGCTCTAACGCCACTGGCTCCTCACTTTTGTCAAAAAATAATTGCAAGTTTCACAGTTCTTGACAAGATCTAAAAAAAATTGAAATTTATAACTTGGTCATTTCACTACATTTGGCTTGGGAGTGGGAGAAATCTGTAGCTTCCCTTACACTATTTCAGCTTAAGAATCTACCAGCTTCTGTTTGTTTATATTTGGAAGCTGGTCCTGAGAAGTTTCTTCACACAGGAAATTCCTCTTCCCATGGTACACAACCAAGTAGGTGCGAATCCAGTTATGAATTATCATTTCAGATTTGTAAACACAAAAACGCTGATCAATTGACTTAGAGCAAAACCTTTTTTTGATATATGTCCCCTTAGTGGAGAAGGTTAATTCTTGGGTGCATTGTTCTGAATACCTTCCATCATTACTCCACACAGCCACCTAGGCTCTTTGGTGCTGTGCATTTAAGTCCCAGCTGGGAGATCCAAATGCATAATGACATTCTAGTGAGTTTCTGAAGCTCAGCAAATGTGGCAGGGGAGTCAGGCTCCTCACAGAGGAGTGACAGCAGATGCCCTCCAGGGGAGTTACAAACCCCGTGTCATCCCAGACTGCCGTCATCCCGGGAACACGCTCTGGACTCAAGAAAAAGAACTGACAGGTAGCAGCCATAGTTTCAGCTGTTTCCTTTAGATCTCTCCCAGCAGGTGTCACTACGATGTAACATTGCTATAAAATCTGAAAATAACAAATATAAAAGCACCAGATTTCTCTTTCCCCCCAATGACAAAGTACCTTTGTACACCAATTACATCAAACCTCAATAGTCTGCACAAATGAGCTTTTTGAGGAAAAGGTGGGAAAAACTGCTAGCTGGGTATCATTTCCACTACCGTACAGCTGATTTTCTTGTTATAAATTGTTATACTCTGGAAAAGATGTCTTTAATGAAGTCATTAATTTAATGCAAAGACTCAGCATTCCCTTTTCAACAGTAATGTACACAGATGGCTGTATTCCAAACTCCATCCATCTATTTCAAATTCTTATAAAATGGCTGTTGAATTCTACTCTTTTGAGAAATAAAGTATATTTATAATAAATATGGCACCCACAACAAAATTTTTAGCACCTGTTTCTGAAAATTAAGAAAAAACAAACAACACAAGAGGCAGGAGGGAAAAAAGCCATTTCAAAAGCAGTCTCCATGCAGACTCTGACTGTCCTACCACCCAGCGATTCTGCAGGCATTCAGACACTTCACTGTAATGTCTCGAAAATCAATAGCAATTTATTCTCTCTTTGGACCCCAAGCAACAAAAGTAAATAATACTGTCACCTAGGGTCTGCCTTCTGAACATGGTCACAAAACAGTCTTGCTACTACACTACAGCCCTACAGAGCTCTTTATCTATGCTGGCTTTGCAGATTGTATTGGCTTTCACAAGAAAAAAACACACAAGACAGCAACACAATGAGGTCAAGTTCCTGTACTCTGATCAGCCAGCCTGCTGAGTTGGAATTAAGAGAAAGATTTGGCACCTGCCATACTTCAGTTTCACCTACATGACTACAAGGGAAAAATAAAATAGAAGGCAATATTAGGATTTCATTTTCCCATGCAATGAAAGGGAAATCCAGGAGGAAAAAACTGAAAGATGGGTTGGAACTTCAAATTTTTCATCATTTAAAGATACTTTCTATATTAATTTCTTAAAAATTGGAGGCTTTGAAATTCACAATACTTACAATGCTACTGAACATGTCAGAATATTCAAAGTAATCCAGAATATCGACAAACTTTTTTCAAAATAATCGTAATTTGTAACCAACATTAAGAAATCAATTCCCATCTCATTATATGCCAGCCAGTTTCTTTCAAATGCTCGTAGCATGAGGCAGATCATCATCACAGGGACTTTACAATGTTTCAAACACGATCAAATCGTTAGATATGAAGATATGCTCACTTAGGGGACCCTGTGTATGTGTGTACAATGGACTCTTCTCTTCCCAAGGAATAGAATTAAAATATGCTTGTATCATTGCATATTTAATCATCATCACTACTAGATGGTGGTTTAAGCCTATAGAGCAAAGAAATTCTCACCACCACCAATTCTGTTTCCTCTTAGCAAGATTGATTTCTATGGATTCATATATAGTAAGTTCAGGATGCGTCACTACCTCATACAGGCATCAAGTCCTGATTTAAAGGAGTCCACCATTTCTCCATGAGCACAAAGGCAGGACACAGGCTGAATGCAAAGCAGGAACTGTAGGGTTAAGAGAAAAAAGTTTACCTACTACTCCTCCAGTTTTCAACATGGACAGTAATTCCATACAGTAATTTCCCAATCTAAAAGGATAAATTGCTGAAACTTAAATGCACAATAAAAATATAAGATCTTATAAGAACTCTCCTTACCAGCCAGGTCAGAACTGTAATTTCTTTCAACAGGGAATAACTAGTAAAGAGAATGGGAAATTCCAAATGATTTTAGGTTAATATCTCAGGAAAAAGAAAAACCTGAGTGGATTTTACATAACTTCATGAAAAGAAATGAGGAGATATGAAGACTTTTTATTTACTCTCTCTATATATATATACACACACAAAAATTTGTCTAATCAAAAGACATTCTGAACCTGTTAGCAAAAATTTCTGGTAAAACATTAGAAGGGGAATGTATTTGAAAAATCAGTCCAAAATGCAGAAAACCAAATAGCCACTAACATGAAAGAAAATCAACGACATAAATGGAATGAAAAGTGGAAAAGGCTACAGAGATTGAATTCCTTTTACCGTGAACCACAGCCACAATGAATGTAAAGTCTACTGTTGTGAAAACCACCCGTTAGGGTAGAACAAGGACAGCCTAAACAGTAGATTATTATTCAATTATTTCATTAAAATCTTTAAAATTTGTAGAGCTTTTTAATGAATATTTAATAAGCACATTGGTATCCAAAATTAGACTGTTGGGATGTGACTGTTGGCATGGCTGGATACTTATTCACTCCTATACAGGCTTTTATAAGCCCCTTCTTAAAAAAAAACAAAAACTCACAAAATAAATATTTTTATTTTTTTTTAATCTTATAAGAAGCTAAATAGCACATGAACCAAGAAAGCAACAGTAAAAATCAGGAGTGCTTCTCTAGTGTCTCCCCCAAGAAGAACATTTATTTTAATTTACTATTTATTCATTTTACATTTGCAATTCTCTGCAGGTGTCAGTGAATGCAGTGCTAACTACACCTAATGCTGGGAACACAAAATAGAAATTTTTGAGATAAGCTTAAATCATTCCAGAAATTCTCCAGTGTCTTTGACATATCTCAGACTACTTCCGACAAGTGATATGAGCTTTAATACTTTCAGGAATAGATCTATTGTGCTTAAAGGAATGACTTCAAGCTTGCATCAGAAGCAGCATGGCCAGCAGGTCAAGGGAGGTGATTCTTATCCTCTACTCCACACCCGTGAGACCCCATCTGGAGTACTGAGTCCAGCTCTGGGGCTTACAGCACAGGAAAGATGTGAACATGCTGGAGCAAGTCCAGAGGAGGCCCATGGTATGGACTGGAGCACCTCTCTTAGAAAGACAGGCTGAGAGAGTTAGGGATGTTCAAACTGGAGAAGGCTCCAGGGAGACCTTAAAGCACCTTCCAGTACCTAAAGGAGACCTACAAGAAAGCACGAAGAGTCACTTTTTACAAGGGTGTGTAATGACAGGACAAGTGGGAATGGCTTTAAACTAAAAGAGGGTGGAGTTAGATTAGGAACTAGGAAGAAATCCTTCACTATGTGTGCAGTGAATAAGTGCCCAGTTCAAGAAGCTAAACTTACTCAAACTAGCACAAAGGGGAAAACATGAACACTTTCTGAATTAGCTCAACACTGTGGGAGACAACTGAGAGTACTGGCATGTGAAAAGTGCTGGAAGAGAAGATTTAGCTGGGGTTTTTGTTTTGCATACATATTTTCACAAGTTAGCTATACTGTGAAACTGCAACCTGACTATAGGGGACCAAAACAACTAATATGAATGCTCAGTCATCCTAATACATCAGCTACTGACACTGCTAAATGAAATTAGATGTTTCTTTGTCTTTATAAAGAAAAGTTTAAGTTAACATGCATAAACTAACGTAGAGTTAAAAACTGGAGAGATATTTAAACATTTCACTAACATCATGGGGAAAGCTGTGCATTAGCCATTGCATATTATAAACTGTTAACTAATTCCTATTTCCCTGCAAAAAAATCAGAGTAAATGTATTTATACTAATTTTATGGAACCCATGCATTGATAAATGAACTGAAAGTAGCTTTGTGTAAATAAGAATTAGGAACAAATATTATTTTGGGGTGTGTATTGTTTTTCATATATTGCAAAATCCAGTACAAGCCCAAATCCAAGTGTCACTTCTTACACTTACAAGAGTAAGTCAGCAGACACTGTAGGAATGTTACTATTTCATGAAGTTTCCCTTTATAAAAAGTCATAAATTGAAACCACTGCTGAGTGCAATTCATTTCGCCTACCTGTCCAGTAACAGAGTCGTTATATTAAGTACACCACATGCGTTTGTATTTCTAATTATCAACTATCACTCTCACTCCAAAATGCTTGCAAAAAAGGATAATTTGTGGCCTTTGCTGACATAAGTGTTCTCATTCCATGTATATTCAGGCAGGAATTTCTGTTATCATAAGGCCAAGTGAGCCCTTGACTAGAATTTATAAGCCCACCGTTTATAAGGAACTAATGAGAGTTAACAAGAATATTTACTAAGTATGTAATGTATGAAACCCTTCCCTTCTAACCAAATCTCTATTAACTGCTTCAACTACTAAAAGCTACATGAACAAACTAAGAATTAAGAAAGTGAATCATTCTAATGGCCACTTTGTCAATATTGCCAATAAGGTTACTGCTAACGTGGCCATTTTTCTTTAGGATGTAAATAGATATTGTTAACTAGATTACATCTCTTAGATAACTAGTTTTGACTGCTTATCAGTTTAGGCCAGAGTAATATTTGCACAGTTCATTATTTAGATTGTCTGTTATTTCCTATTGAAAGACCTTGATTCAATTCCTTTTTCTTTATTGAGTTTTGAATATCCAGAATGAAATTTTCCATTACAGACATATTAAAAGAAAATAAAACCTGTTTCAAGGAGAGATGGAATGTATTAGGGAAACATTCCAATAGCATGATTCTTATCATCGAAGACAAGATCATATATCCTGATTCCAAATCAGATTTCAATGGGACACAACAAACGAGGCATAGTCTGAGGTACTGAGTAAGGAGAAATTAGAGTGGCTCATTGAGTGTATACTGAATGAGACAGAAGTTCTGCAGAAACACACTGGTGGTTCACTCAACACAGCGCAAGTTTCTTCAGGCACAGCTACCTCACATGAGCTAACCTGAAGCAGCATTACTGAACTTACATACTTTGCCAGCTCTGGGAACTTTTCATGCTTACTGATGAGCACCATGTATTTTGCATAAAACAACATGCTAGATCAGCTATCATGCTTTTGATGCATTAACTAGCCTACCATATCTATTATATAATTATAAAATTATATAGAACATCAAAATGTACACAGACAGCACATAGACCTTAATTCTAGTATTTCTTTACTTTTGAAATGCTTGATCATGATGCTACATTCATAAATATGTAATGTTAAAAACAGATTTATGCATTGCTAGCATAATTACAAAAATGTTTACCCTAGTATCATAAGAAAATATCAATGGAAAAGGTTTCTGAAAAAAACAGTATATTTTGGAAACAGCATAAATGTCTAAGGAGTAATTTCATTCACACAAAAGGTTTAGCAAAGTAGACTAAAAGCAGATTAAGGATATCATCTCACAGGTAAGTAGCACTGAACAGTTAATTTACTACAATACTTCTAAATAGCAGAATGTATTCAACAATGTTAAAAGACATAGAACACCCAATATCTACTTGCTATTGTAATGAGTAAAAACAAAGAAAAAATAAAACTGATTCTGAAGTCTATCTTAGAATTATAGTAGAATAAACAAATACTAATATATCCAAATTTAAAAGAAAGCTTTTTCTTCTCTTACTTATCATACATACTTACCTATGCAAAAGCTGGATTTGAAAGAGTACAGTTTTATGGTTCTAAGTTACTTTTCAGTCTGCTGGCATACAGAAGCATTCAAACATATTTATTTTTAAGGCTCTTCTCAAATCTATTGACTGTCTATGAAAAACACAACACAAATCTGTCATTCTAAACACACACAAACACACAGGAAACCATATAATGGTTTAATTATGTAATTTAATATAATGAAAAGAGCCATGACAAAATGAAGACCTACACTTAAAATAAGTTATGGAAGAAGGAAACGAAATCCACAATCCAAAGGGTTCTCTGGCTGGACAATTCCATCTCTCCTGCCATCATCTCAGAGAAATACTTTTAAAGTTAGTCCCTTAACACATAGACGGGACAGTTGAGCTATTACTCATCATCTCTGTGCTCCTCATTTTTGGCCAGAAGCTCCCTGCCTCCTTAGAATTTGGGCAGCAGAGATGAATGTGTGCCAGCTCTACAACTGCTGTAGCTCGGTGTAATACATTGATCTCCAAATCAACTTTTAATATTCTAACTGAAATCTTAGACTCTGAATATCAAAAGAATCTATACACCTGAAGCTTAAGTAATGCACTTTCTGCTACAGCTAGGAAATTTATGCAACCTAAAAACAAATTCAAACTAAGCCAAACAGCAACTTGTAAAAAGAAGAAATGTATGTGTTAAGAATACAAAAGTGGAGTTGTACAGAAATAGTTCATATATCACTTTACTGAAAGAAAATTTTAGTACAAAGAAAATCCTAAGAAGTGCCCAAGAGGGAAACACTAAGGTGCCCCACTAATACAGGACAACTTTTTTTGTTTTGTTTTTTTTTTTTTTTGTAATGAGTGCTTTTCCGTTTCAGCTACTGCTGATTTACGTGTTAAAGAGAAATTTCAACATGTTTGTAAACAGAGGAGTAATGTGGTATCAACAGAAAATTAACAGAGCTTTTGAGAACCAGAAGCTGTAATATACCGTAAAAACAGACAGAATCAGCAAGGCTCATGAAATAAAAGCCCACTCTGTAAAAAATGTACCTGTTTCTAATAGAGGTATAAACTACTTCATATTATCAAAACTTAAGTAGCTTAAGACCTGCTGCATAAAATTACGATTTGATTCCCAGCATAACTGTAAGAATGACAGTTTACAGTCAACAGCCATTGCAAGTAAAATTAACTACCACAAAGAAAGTGAAACATTCTGCTTCTTATGAGGAAGCTAAATAGAATTTGTAAACAGTTGCACTGCTAACATGGTTACTGTCCAGCACAAACTCTACTGCAGGTAATGCTGCATATGCTAAAACATAGATAGTGCTGAACACACAAACTGTTTAGCTATATTTTTTGATGACTAGTGGCAAAGCACCCAAATTTAGGTTGGATATTAAAGATCAGTATGCTTTGAGTTAAGCAGTTAAGTGACAAGTGAGTAAAAATAAACATAATTGAGAAATATGGACATATTGCCAAATATTAATAAAGATATGACAAATCTCATTTTAAACACTTATTACAGAGGTAATATTCTAGAAACAAACATTCATTATTAGGTCTTTAAAACATCAGCAACAAATGCACATTTTGCCAGTTCTGGAATTCTTAATGCACTTACAATTTTAGCTTGGTTGATCTATTGTTAAGACAATACTGGTTTTTAAAAATAATTGAGTTTTTCTTTGTTTCCCACTATATTGCTATAGAGATTATTTTGAACTTGTAGCATATTTATCAGCATAAGCAATAGATGCAATATCGCCAACTTGTTATTTTCTTTTTCAGTGCAATCAAAATGAACCCATAAAGGTTAATTTCAGAGAAAAGTATTAGCCAACTGCATTTGGGCACAAAGATGAGAGCCAGTTATTTATGGAACACTGCTCACCATTATCCTTTTCAAATTCTACAAGGCAGCTAAATATTGATGCATTTCCAAGTCACCCTTTCCCCCCTTTAGTGTTAACAAGTAGGAGTATGTTTTTGATGCTTCCAATTTGTCAAGATCAGGTGAACTGAATGGTTTTATGGAGTACACTATTCCAACTCCTTCAGGGGATATAAAACCACATTAAACTCAGCTTGTTATTAATAATTCATGGCAACTTCCTTAGTTCACTACAGGGGCATCACTCTTAGGGCATCATTCTTATTGAAACAACTTAACAGAGAAAGTCAGATAAATACTGTTACCATGAAAATGAAAAGCCACCTACCATGAACCCAGGGACACAGAAAACCCCGAAGAATTCAAATCTTTAACAATTTTCAGGATAAATCCAGCATTCTATCTCTCTTTCTAAGAGCTGATATTCATTTAATAGACCAGTAAAACCAACAAAATTTCACCAATCTATTGTAATATGAATTATCTGCAGACTGAAGTGTCAAATTTCAACACATTAAGCTATACTGCACAAGAGCTATTGATGCTCTTCATTAATCTGAAATACACCCTTTTAACAAGACTATTTTACTTTGATAAAGGATTAAAAAAAACATATATTCCATTAAACATATCTACAATGCAAAAATATTATGATTTTTGGAACATTTTTTACCATACAAAAAAAACCTACTAATAAAGCAGTTACCACTGCTTTATTGTACATAAACGAGTACAAGACTTCATTTTTCATGGTCACAGAATAGATGGCTCTTACAGAATTATGTCATGGATTACTACTATATTTGGATTTCAATGCACATGACTAATTACATAGACAGATTCAGAAAAAAAAAGGTAGTCAGTATAAGCACATTAAGGCAGAGACTAGACACTCTAACTACATTTTTGTAGTTTACTCAATGAAGCAAAATTAGCTTTGATGCCTCAGTAAACCACTATGGATAAATCAGCTTTCTCCTTAAAGAGTTAATTAATTCTGGTGTCAAATGAAAGCAAGTCCACTTCAAAAACTTAGTCTGTTCTCTGAGTAAAATAATGACCGATGCACAAAAACCTTCTAGCTGTATGAAAATTCAGACTTCATCTTTGATTCTTTAAAGTAACAAGAAAACACTCTTAGTGTTTTGACTTCCTTGTCTCCCCACAAACACATTTTGATACTAAGTAGTAAGTTATTAGTGAGAGGCTTGCTGTAACTTGCACTCAGTGTCCAGCACAGATAAAAGCTTAAAAGGGCAAAGCTTCAGAGGTACATAAGACTAAGTGGTTTACTACTAAGCTTTCCACATACAAGAAGAAGGAAGACTGTCTTTATTGCCTGTATCATCATTCCACAGACACATTATCTACATACTTTTGAAGACAAACTTCAGATGAATGAGTGCTGATTATGTTGGAGAAACCAAGGGATGTCAGACTTTCGGGTACTGATTCTCTATCGTCTACACAATAATTATTTCCTGGTGTTTCTCATTCGCTCCCTGTTCAGTAATGTATTAGCCCAGGAAGGTTGTGTGTCCTGACATAAACCCTAACGACAAACAGAATTTTGTTACTGCCTTTTGGCCAAAACAGCTGAAAAGTCTTCTCAAAAAGTCACTTGTTTCCTTTAAGATAGTTTACAACTAAATCCAACTGGGAACTAATAAAAGAGACCTAAACTTGCCTTCTGAAGAAATCAGCATTGTCTTATTTGACTGTAACATCACTGTTGAGTTAATAAAGTCTAATTCTCTAGTAATAATACACAGCAAGTAGATAATGTGCAACAGTTTCATGTAGATAAAATGAACAAAGAAATGAAACATTTCTTGATAATTTTTTTTATCCTAAGGCCCTCCCCCCCCCATATGCACAAGTGGCAAAGTAAATCAAAATTCTCCCTGTGTGCACAGTCCTTTGTCCTCAAAGAGCTGCCTATTCACATTCATATCTAGAAGTGAACTACGATTTCAAAATGTGCATTCACATGAAATCAACTATCTGATTTCTCGTGTGTGGCAGTTGCATCCTAAATTGGTTTACAGTTTACTATGTGCTCTCTTAGTTCAGGAAACTGATTATATGAACAGTTCTAAAATAACACATTTGAAATGAAACAGGAATTGATACTGGATACTCATTGCACGCAGTGGCATGCAAAGACATCTTATGTTCCTACCACAATTATGGCAATAGTTTCACCATTACCCACAGAGAATGCTTATTTTTTTCAATTTTGTTTACATTAAAAAGAAACATGATTTCTTAATGCTGAAAAATCAGGAATGGAAAACATATGTTGGAACTGTTGTCACTGTCAGATGAAAGCAGGGAAATCCCAGGCTTTCAGAAGTGGAGTGCATCATGAGAAACATTTTAAGTCTGTCACCAAATACAAGTAATACCATGGACAGGAACTATTAGTAGCATTTGAGTATTACTTCACATTTTGAATGTAAAACTCTACAAAACTGAGAAGAAAAAAAAACAAATGACATAATTTTGTGAAGCAAGTGTCACAGAACAGTCTGCTCATTTTAATGCAAGTTATATGTCTTTCAGTCAGGATATTACCTAAGAACCCAAGATCCCTGCAAAAGGGTAAATATGTTAACATATAGCAGAAGTTCTCTTCTTTGACATAATGTTAATGTATGGTTTTAAATACAATTCTAAAGTATTTGATGCTTCATTTTTAAATGTGAAATTATTTTTATCTTCAGATCAGTAATAAAAAATAGTAAATTTAATCCAGAGATTAATGCAGCGGTGCAGTTTCATAACACCTAAGCAGAGCTACACACATCCCAAAGGAAAATCAGCCTGTGTTAAGTATATATGACTCTCAGTAATTTTCAGGTACAAATGGGAGAATAAAGTTATGGACTAAAGAAGTTAGCTGAATTCAGGCAGCACAGGTAAACTTTCAGAGTAATGCTGGGATCAAGTGTGTGACTGATTCAGTATATGTTACTCAAGTCTTGTATTTATTTGCTTAACAAGTAAGGCAACAGAAATGGCTCCAGAAGTGCCTCTCCTAAGCTTCAGGGGTTTTATGAGATTGATGTGGCCAAAGCATGATGCTATACTTGAAAATTTTGAGTTTTAATGTCATTTCAGAGCAGCGCTTGGTACTTTTATAAGGCTGTAATGTGTTTTCATTTTACCTGTACTGAAAAAAAAAGAATGGAGAACAGCAGGAAAGTAGCTATTCTAAGAACAGGAGGCATAAAATGTAAATATAATGCAACAAGAAGCAAATGAAGAAAGTCTCCTTTTCCTTTATTAGAAATATGGGAAACAGATTGTGCTCATCTTGCTTAGGGCCAAGAGCCTCATTGTGTGGAACTCAGCCAGGCTCTGCCACACAGCTCACTATGGAGTTTTGCTGTGTTAAAAAGTAAACCAGATGGGATATTTGCTTCCAACAAGATAATTCTAATGGAAATTGTTAAAAGTACTGTAAAAGAAACTTTCAAGCTTCATCTGCTATTTTATTGTGTATAATGAAGGCAAGCAGAATGAAAAGTAGACTATGAAAAAGAAAAATTAAAAATCCAAAACATTAATCATTAACCAATTTTAGAATTTATCTGCCTCAGAACTCCAGCCGCTTATATAAAGCACACATCAGGCTAAAGCCAAATCTTAAACAGCAGGAGAGTTAGTATGAATGAAATATCTTAAAATTATGTAAAGTAAGTAAAAAATACCCAAGGTCAGCCTGTAGCTTCCTACAGCTTGAATTAAAAAAATTATGTAGCCAGGTGTGACCATAACAGACATGGCATTTTTGTTCAGGACCATTAAGATAACATCTCCCATTCTTAAAAGACCCCATATTTTCCAGAGTAGCTACAAAAGACAAAGAAGGCAGATGAGGTATAGTTCTATAGTTGCCAGTTTTGTCATCTTTTTGTACATCTGACTAAGAATTTTTGAAGTCCTGTGCCCTAACTGTGCTAGGGCAAAACGAGTGATTTGTTTTGCTCTTTTATTTTTTTGTTGCATCAATATCTTTGACTGTAGACCCTGAAAACTGTTCCTGGCAGTAAACAGCTTTCTCAACAGAAGCTACGCTCATTCCATCACAACAACAAATTCACTCAAAGTAATAAAGGCAGTATTTTGTAAACAAAGCAGCTTAAACACATAGTGAGCCCATTACTTCTGAGAAATAGGGTCAGTCATCATACAGAGATAAGCTCATGCTTCAGTTATCCAAAACGAGTTTGCCAAGAAGTACCTACCACTAAGGAGATACTGTTAAACTGGGCAATATATATTGTCTTCTTTTTTTTAAATCTTGCGTTCTCATACTAAAAACTGCTCTAAACTTCCCTTTCTTCTTCAAGAACTGGTCTATACCAGACTTAGACATTCTACACAGAGTCTTTGACTTTGTCCTGCCATGTTTCTTCAATCAGCCAGAAAGCAAACTGGAATGAAATTGATATGACTGGATAAAGGAAAATCAAATTTTTTCAACATTTAGTTTCAGTAATCTAATTATGAAGCTTTTAGTAATAGCATAATTACTTTGAAGTTCTGAACATATGTTTCCACTGAGAGTATTCCACAGAGGACACCGTATCAGAAAAGGAAAGAAATGCAAACATAAACGTACCAAAAATATTTCAGTTCTTACCAAAAAAAAAAAAAAAAAAAATTTGAAAGGAGAACCATATGTCAGAGATGTAATAAGATGTCCAGTATGAACCACTTATGTTTACATCCACAGTCCTTTAATTTAACAACAACAAAGACAATGAAAAAATAGACAATACTTTTTCCATTACATCAAACCATATTCCCAAAAAGTTACTGGATTGGAATATTTAAAAAAGAGAAAAATGCATAGGAAATTATTATGACAGAAAGCAGCTGAACACCATTCTTTGAATTTTGAAGGGAAAAATTCAAACAGGTCCTCATGTTTCCAATGATGGAAAGGGAGTCTTAAAGAAATACCTCACACAGTGGGCTTGAAAAGCCCAGCTACCTCAGTTTCTCATGATTCTTACTCTTCTGAAGTTAACTAAATATCCTTACCTCTATACACTGAAAGTTATTACATCTGATATATTAGATCTGACACAAGACAGTCCTATTGGCTAAATTTACTAGAAAAAAAAAAATAAATCAATGAATTAAGAGGAAAAATTCACCACTGAGCAAGACATTTAGAAATGCTAAACAAAAGATACAGAAAACAGCAGCACAAACAACAGGAAGATATTGGAAAGAAAAAAATAAAAGGAAGTAGTGGAACTACATCATAATGCAGAAAAGCTTTACACTTTTAACAAAACAACACTCACATTGATTATCAGAACAGTGATGAACAAAACAAGCAGATTTTTCCTTCTGGAAAGACAAGTTTGATTTGTGATATGTAAAAACCATAAACAAAACATTCATAAATGTAAATGAATTTGCTTCAGTGCCCATCTGTATCATCACAAGCAAGCTTAGTGCATAAGACTACTCTTACATAGTACACAAAAAAATTTCAGACATTTGTAAACATATGAATAAGTTTTCACAGATAACCTAAAGCAAATAAGGATGTCCAACTCTCATGGTAACAAATGTATTGTTCACACCACCTTCACAATAACACAGCACAACCAACAGCTTTTGATAGCAACTGCTCTCTAAAAGCTGTGCTTTCATTTCCTAAAAACATTAATACATTATAACCTTGCTGCCCTTTAAATTGCCATGCAATGACAAGCTCTTTCCTCAATTAGGATCTTCATTCATCTTTATCAGCTTCTGAAGTTCTTAAACAATTAATCAAATTAACTTCTAAATGCTTTTCTTTCATATAGTCACGTCAGGATTGCTTACACTCAGAGGCCTAGGTTTAAAGCTTGGAGGCAAAGACAAACCGTGTCCCCAGATCAGAAGAGAAGGTCAAAAGAATGAGAGAAAACACAGAATAAAACAACAAGCAAAAAAATTTTGTTGCTTTCTTACCAAAAGATCTATGCTATAATGACGAATAATACATAACAACAGAACTTTTGACATAACACACAATCTCATTGGCTAGATTTTCAAAATAAGAATTGAAAAGGGAAGACATGAATGACAAGGCATTCCTTGAAAATGTTCGTTAGGTAACCAGCTTCCTTTCATCATTTCAACTTAGTTGAAACCAGCCAAGTATAGAAAGTCACCAGTCTTCCTCAACAATCAGAAGAGGAATACAGGTGAAAAGTGTGCATTAAAAACTGTATGGAGTATCCAGATAATTTATTTTGGAGATGCTTAATGGGCAATGGCCCATCATTCTTTTTATATGTGTGTGTGATCATTGTTTTTCCTCTTCCAAAGGTAAAAGAAGAAAATAATGGCATATACGATCATAAATTCAGAGGTCACCAGAGAGGATGAAAACTTTATAATACTTTTAGAGTCAGTCTTAAAATTTTCTTCACTAAGATTGTCAGCGTGAACAGATGTATTAAATTCCACAGACAGCCTCAAATATTTCTGAAGTTCAAGAGCGGGCTTCTGCTGCAAAAAAATATACCTTAACTGCTTAGAAATAAAAAAGCAAGAAACAGCTAATATAGTTAATTTCTCTGAAGCATATAATTTATGATGCCACTTGTTTTGGGAGGCATTGTGATATATTTAGAAAGAATTGCCAAAGATTTTGTGGCTTATCCATTATAGGCATGTAGCCACTGTAAAAAAAGACATCACTGAAACATCCTACATAAAGCTAACATGTACTTAATGCATCATAATTGTGACAAGTTATTTACTGCAATCTTTTGGCTGAATTCATGAGAAATCATTAATCAGACTGCCTTCTTCAAGAAAAGGTACATGTTTACCACCACAAATACCAGCTATCACTGTACAAATTGCTCAAGGGCATGAAATAAAAGCCAGTCTCATGATTAATTCTTCATTATTTTCTACCCTTAAGATAACTGACATCGAATTTAATATTTCACTAATGGCTGGAGAACTTAAATGGCTCCTGGTCTCCTGTCATTTTAACAGCAATTTTGTAATAACATGGCAAATATCTCAAAGTTATTTTCATACACTTCAAAGAAAAACTTTGGTTCCACAATTTTTCCTGGGTCAAACTTTAAAAATACTAATGTAGACATGAACATGCTGATTGAGAAAAGTGATGGAACATGAGTTACAGCTTAAAAGCCAGTCTAGTACAATCAGGCAGGCTTCAATCTGCCTCAAAAGGTACACAGTAATGAATTAGTTCTTTCTCCATCTTGCCCAGCCTCAGGAATAAAACAGGCAAAAGGGCAGTGATGCATTTTCCTCCATCAGATAAATCTGATGGATTTTCATCCTTATTTTGTAAGGTTATACATCTTTCCATTTCTTTTGCACCAATCAAAATAAAGGAGGACTGAAAGAGGCCTGAAGTTCAACATTTGGAAACTGAAAAATTGTAAAGATATAGATTTTAAAGAACATAATTTGCCATACTAAAATTTAGCTACTTAATGATTATGATGTAAGTCCTCATAAAGCACAAACATTTGCAAGATGCCCCACCCACACTGTCGTTCAGAAAGAAAAAAATCATGTATTGTGAAATAACTGACAATTATTTAATTAAAGCTTGGCAAACTAATTATCTCCAAACCAACATATGCAGTGGCATTCTGTGAATTCTGGTATATAGCTGCATATTTCTGACATTACTGATTTTTTTCTTCTTTTAATGGAAAACTTCATACATCACTGGCTACATTTTGCATTATCAGTCCAACAATACTTACACAGTACATTAAAAAAATCATTTATTAATAAAATTGATTGACAATAATTTATCTCTTTTACATAAACTTCTCTTGCAAAGTAACAAAGTTCCCACTAATGGTTTTACTTTCCCTTGGGCTTCTCCTCAATGTAACAACTTGGAAAGCCTGCACCATTATTTGCTGCTGTGGCCTGACCATTTACATAACTGACAGTGTATAGTAGTCCAATTAATTTATTCCAGTAAATGAAGATATATGTGATTCCAATTAAGAAATCTACTTCACCTCTTGAGGCAATATTATCACAACAGAATCAAATAATGTCTTTGGCTTTCAGTGTACCTAGAAAAGACACACATATTACTTTGGCAAGGACTCTTTTAAGTAGCATTTGCTGTTATGCTTTCTAAAACAACTTTTAAATTTTCATATTTTGTTAGCATAGGCCTTTTCCTAATTTTTTTTTTTCTGGGAATAAGTGAAATTTGGAATTCTTAACTTTATTCTCATCTCACAGATAGGCTGGACCAAAGGTTTTGGCAATGGGTTCAATATTTACATGTTACATGTAAATATATGTGGGAAATAATTTTAAGAAACTGCCAGACGCATACTCTGTCTGTAGGGCCCTATCTGAAAAACTCAGCACACTCATCAGAACTCCCTTAGCCACTGCTTGATTAGTTTTCAAAGTGTCCTGATATTATGACTCTGTTACTTTGTAGCCATAAAAAAAAAAAAATCACAGTCAATCAAGCAAAAATACCAAAAAAGGTGCAAAAAAAAAAACCCTTTTCCTCCCTTGCCACTCTTCTTTCAAAAAGAAACACAAGCAAAAAGTCTTTGCATCTCTCTCCACGGAAAAAAAAAAAGAAATTCAGAATGCTCATGCATATCTAACAAAACCCAATGGTCTTTTGAAGATAACCTGCTTCAAATTATACTAACTTTATAAAACCTGGCTGATAAGAGTCATAACAAAGCATTTTGTAGGAAAATAATTCATATAATATAAAACCAGTAAAACACACAATGTTTCCTGATGCAATTCTGTACACACAGTATAATACAGCTACCCTAACAGAGGAGAAAACGCTTCAAAACCACCTGAGCAAAACAGGTCATATATATGAAATTTCAAGTAGCCTTCTATATTCTGAGGTTTAGGTTTTGTTTAATGAAACTAAACGTTGGAAAGATTATTCCACATGCTCACGAAGTGAACTACAACTTGAGCTATTGTTCCAGTGAAAAGTACATACCGCAGTGAAACTGTACATAGCATTACATACACTGAAATAGAACACCAAGATGACAACAAAAGAAGAAAAGCCAAAACTGCAGCATGAGATCAAAATATCTAAATAGAAAATGCCCAAAATACTTTTCATTTGGTTGCTACACTAGCACTGTTATTTTCTAGTCTAAATACATTCAGGGAAACTCTAAGAGGGTTTATTCCTATTTTGCTTCCTCAAGGTTATTTTCATAACAAGGAGAAATATTTATGCAGAAAGTAGATTACCAACACACTGAAAAAAAGGTGCAAGACAGAGAAGTGATTGGTCATCCAGATAGCTAAAACTTTCACTCAGGCTCCCATTCCCCTTTAACTTGATTACTGCTGTGTGAATTATATTTCACTGTCAAAGCCTTTTGCAACCTGTCTCTACTACCACCTTCATCTCCCATTCACCACAAAAATGCTTAACTGGCAGTGTTAACTATATAGAGCCCATCTTCTACATTTTTAAAACAGTTTAGGACCTTCTCCCATGTTTTTTGCCATTTGAGAGGTATTTCCTGAAAAATTCCACGCAACTACACCAGTATCATCTTTCTTCAAAATCAGTTCTAATTTTCCGTTTCCCACCACCACCACCCCCCTTAGTACCAGTTGAAAACTCAAGAGGATGTGTTCAAAAAGGTAACATTATTGTCAGGGAGGTTGACTAAGACTTAGCTCAGCCAATCCAATTGCAGGTTACACTTCCCATGTACCAACACTGGTTTTTTAGCTGATCCAATGGGAAGCAAACATAGGGTATTAAATACATAAAATATACATAAAAAAACCTACCACAAGCAAATCCCAAAACCTCCCATATCCCTAAGTAAGCGGAGGTTTTGACAACCCAGGTCACTTAACTAGCTCAGTCTGGATTCAAATTACCATTTAAGGAATCTGATTGTGTTCAAGTCCATGGGACCTAGTGAGATACATCTCTGAGAAATCAAGAAGAGAGAAATAAAAGATGAAAAAAAGAAAATAAGACATACAAACTCAAAAATCAATTCAAAGAATTTACACATATGTTATCATGTGTTGCACAGTTATATTCTAGTATTAACTCATGAGGACATAAAGCGTTTCCAGAGATATAATACAGTAAAATATTTTGGAAAATACACCATGTGCTTCATGGGAAAGTTCTCCTAAACACACAGATAATGAAAATTGGGCACAGATGACACAAATTATATCCCCTTTTCCCTCCTGACCCCAATTCTGCTATGTCATGCCCAGCTCACAAGTGTTTAGAGGAGTCTTTTCAGAAAGCAAGATATAGGACTAGGTCTCTACATCACTTTGAAGACAATTCTTGTATTTTTGGGTGGTGGCAGAGTGTGTTGTCCTGATTTTGGCTGGGATAGAGTTAATTCTTCTTAGAAGCTCATACAATGCTGTGTTTTGAACTTAGTATGAGAATAATGCTGGTAACACACTGATGTTTTAGTTGTTGCTAAGTAGTGATTACCTCAAGTCGAAGACTTTTCAGTTTCCCATGGTCTGCCAATGAGGAAGTCAGAAAGTGTGGCCAGGGCAGCTGACCCGAACTGGCCACAGGGATATTCCATAGCTCAGAACATCATGAGTGTATGAACTGGTGGGAGCTGGCCTAGAGGATGGGCTGGGCACTGGTCAGTGGCAGTGAGCAATTGTATTGTGCATCCCTTGCTTCTCTTGGGTTTTATTCCTCTCTCTCCTTTCCAATACAATTATCATCATCATTACCATTTAGCATTAACAGCATTACTATTACATTTTACTTTGGCTCAATTATTGACCTGTTCTTACCTCAACCCACAAGTTTTACTTTCTTTTTTCCCCCCGATTCTGCTCCCCATCCCACCAGGCACTGAAGATGGGATTGAGCAAGCAGCTGCATGGTATTTAGTTGCCTGATGGGGTTAAACCACGGCAGGTTGCAACTCATGTAAAGCTCCGTTTATAAATTTGCAACTAATTAGTATGTACATTTTATAATCAATATTCACAAACATTTCCGTCTGCCACAGTGAAAATAAAATTATCATTCCTCAGTCATATAACATTTATATTCATGAGCAGTAAGTAAATATTTAGATTTCAGTGTGAGGGCTAGAGGCATCCACTCTGTAACCACATGGGCTGTCCCTCAGGTGCACTCAACATACTTTTCTGAAGCGTACAAAAGCAAACACACACTGCAGTTCTCCAAACACATGTATTTTATATACTACAGCAATACATCAGATCAGCAGACAACACTGCAAAATAAAAAGATAGTGGAATACCTGACCCTTTGTGCTTTCCTTTAAGCCAAGCCTTTAATTTACAATATTCTCTTTTACATGAGGAAAAGATAGCCCAAATGACAAGAAAGTTCAGTAAGCAAAATTCCACAACTAGGAAGAGACCGTTTGCATAAATATTTATACAGACTGAAAATACTGCATAACTAATTTTTCTTTTTAGCTTTAACAAAGCTGAAAGAACACTACTCACACTCATGTTCATGCACTGCTTAGAAAAAAAAGTCTAGTTGAAAAACCCATAGGATTCTCGATCACTTTTGAGATGCTCAATTTAAAAACAGTCAATATTTTTACAACAAAATGCATCGTTTTCAACTTGGTCGGGTCTTAGGTAGACAGCAACTATGACACCTATACTGATGATGAAACAGCAAGTCTGAGGAGAGCAAGGAATTGTTAAAAATACACGTCCATCCACTGCATTTTACAGTTCTTACTTTAAATAATTCTTATTGAGAAAGTGAAAGCAAGGTGAAATGTGTAATTTGTGAACTCCCCAGGCAGACTCATCTTACAAAAAACAGAAGAAAAGCCACTGTTGGAACAACCGATTCACGTGTCACGGCAGCACTGGATGGGCACAGGAACCAGCTCAAGGACCAAAGGGTCAAACTCCCACCACCACCCGGCCCAAAACTGCTTCTTGCACAGGGTCACCGCCAGCAGCCACCACGCCCGACCAATAACGCGGTTTTACACGCGCTGGCAAGATTCGCAGATCACGCAAACCTTGCGCAAACGCATTTACGGTGGCTGTACCGAGGAGGGACCAAAAGGGGTGTAACGATGACCCCAGTGCCAAGGCCCGGCCGGGCCCCCTTTGGCCGCGGGCCGAAAGCGGAGGGCGCGTGATCCCCTCCCTTGCCCGTGTCCCCGCGCTGGCTCGTGCGCCCGGGCAGACCGAAGGGAGCCGAGCCGGACCCCGCCGCCCCACGCCGGGGCCGCGCAGACAGGGAAGGGGCGGGCAGGAAAGGGCGGACCCGCATCCGGGCTCGCTCCCTGACGCGCTCACTCACCGATCATGGCGGCGGGGGTGGGCAGGGGCGTGTGCGTGCACCCGCGCGCACGTGCCGGCCGCGCCCTCCCGCTCGAGCGCTTCCCCCGCGCGCGCGCGCGCTCTCCCGCCCACCCGCCCTCAGGGGGTCTCGCGGCTGCGGGCGGGGCCTGCCGGCGCGGAACGCGCATGCGTTTCGGCCGAGCGCGCGCGGGGCCCTCTGGGTAAAGTAGTCCCTCGCCGCTTCGCACCCGCCCCTCCCCCCCCAGACCCCTTTCCCCCCTCCGCCAATGACTTTCTCCCTGATTGCCGCCCGGCGTTCGGTGCAGCGGCGGGGGGCGGGCCCGGCGGGGCGGGGCCGGCGCGGTCTCCCTGCGGTGGCCCGCGCGCCCCCGGCGGCGGGTTGTTGACGCGTTGCCTGGCGACGGGCGCGCGGCCGGGGCCGGTGTGCAACGGGCGCCGTGAGGGAGGGAGGGAGCGCGGCGCCCGGGGCGGCGGGGGCACTGCGGAGGGAGGGGGGACAGGCCCCGCGGGACAAGCACAGCAGGTGGCGGGGAAGGGCGGGGGGAGCCGGGGTGAGGCAGAAAGGGGTCGGGGGGAGGGTAAGGAGGGGTGTCCGGGGGTGTCGGTGGTCCAGGAGGGAGCGGAGGGGGAGCTGAGCTGCTGCCGCCTTCTAACTCGCCGGGCACGGGGCGCTGATGGTCACTTGTTTTTTCCAGTCCGTATTTCTCCGCTGGTCCGTCGCGGGCGCCGGTGGGGAGATGGTAGTGGACAAGGCAGGCTCGGGCCCCTCCAAGCCCGCAGGTGACAGGCGCCCCCGGCAGCGGGAGAAGAAGAGCAAACAGCAGGCCTGCGAAGGATTCACTATTAGAGCCATGATGAAAAACAGCGTGGTACGTTTGCTGCTAGCAATGAGGTGATATTAATTAGCTTACCTTAACGTGTCCAAGAAGCGTAGCAAGCTAGAACTGAGGGTAAAGCACGTCAGGAAGGTGTGTGAGTTATAGTAATACCTTATCTGGAGTTTGCTGGTTGCTGAAATTACCTTCAGAGTTTACAGAAGTATTGTCACAAGGTCACTCTCTGTGCCTGTGGTAATTGTGATGCTTCGACTACCAAGTGCACCATTGCTTTGGTGCCATCCTACTAAAATGCCAGCCTATGGAACTGTGGGCAAGGCTTACCACCTCGTTTTTAGCAAAATGCTGTCAAGTGGAACTGCAATATTACTCAGGTGTTTTCATACACTGGCACAGTGTAGTAGAAGTTCAATGTGAATATCACTTAGGATGGCAAAGATCTGCAAAATACACTAGTTATTAAAATAGGCTTGAAAAATAATTCAGCACCATCTAGGAGAATGCTAAAGTGGAAATAAGCATTAGCTTTGCAATTCATATTTCAAAGACAAAGAAAGATTCATCCAGCAAGCTTCATTTGAAGTAACAGTCACAATTTCTAACAAATTTAGAAGTTTGTGTTAAAACATTAGTATAAAAGCCTTTCAAATCACTTTATATTGTTTTACTTCTCTACCTTTATCAAAATTTAGTACAAAATGCAGATGTTCAACATGTGAGCAGATGAAGTAATGTGTGCATACATCTGTTCTTAAACTCCTGAATTATATTTTTCTTTATTTAGACACTCTTCAAGATGTTAGCAAAGTCTTAAGTTCTCAGGGTTTTTTTTAAATCTGCATACTATTCTGACAGCACTTATGAAGTACATTATTTCCCTTTGTTTTGCTGAAGTGGTCTTCCCGGGGGCAGTCTCTCTGGTCTTGTTATCTGTAAGAGCATCCTCTTAAAAGCCCAGCAAATCCATCTTCAAACAGATTGTAAATAGAGTAGAAATTTTGTCCTTGAAAAACTTTCTCCTTGTTAGTAAAACTAAAATAAGTTTCACCTTAGTTGGAATAACACAAGGTGAACAGATTGTCATACCTCAACTCTTGGGATTAAGTTTTAAAATATGTTTCCTCTTCTCTGGGCAAAAGTCAGGTTATGGATATTTGCACATATTCGTTTACACCTTGATGTGCAAAAGACAGTTAATTTTGTCTAGAACAATCATCAGTTTCACTGGACCGTGAGAAATATATATTTAATTTTTAAAAAGAAGCTGTGACGTGAACTTAACTAGCTATGAGTTTAATCAGAATTTAGGTTTCCTTTTATATATTTATAGATTATTAACTTACATGGCTGCATTTCTAACTTCCTAAACATGAACAGAAGGTTAAATCACAGGTAAATCTGCTTCCTTTGGAACTATTCAGTGAATCATAGAAATTACTTTGGCATGGGCCTCTGTAGATCATTTAACCCAACTTCCCATTTGAAGTGGGCTTGTCACTGGGAGTAGATCAGGTACATCATGGGTTTTCCTAACTAAGCTGTGAAACCCTCCAACATCAGAAATTCCCTGACCTCTCCTGGCAGCCTCTGCCTTGCCTGTCTGCCCCTTGGCCCTATCAGAGGTCACGTTTACAATGTTCTGACCTAATGCATAGGCTCTACTCATAACTGGGTAGGAAGCACTGAAACTGTTAGTGGTCCTGGTACATTCATAGTGAAAGGACTATATTTTGCAAGAATTCCAACTGAGGACAGACAGCCACTGGAATCATTTCCAGTCAATATGCAAAAAAATCAGTGTAGAGTAAGGAATATCACACTGCCACTCTGTCTGTGCAAAAGTGTGTCTCTTCTCTTTTCCAACAACTGGTTAAATGGAGCTTCAGGTTTATTAAGTACTCACTTGTCAAAGGTTGACATCATCGATGAAGTTCTCATGGACAGCTTAGCAGTTGACTGGAGGGTTGAAAGCACAGCAGGAAAATATAGTTAAGACATGGTAATTCTTTGTGTTAACAGCATGACAAGTCATAGGGTTGTCAGCAAATGTGTTCGACATCTCCAGCTCAGACAACGAGGTACTGATTAATAGCAGTTAGTGTTAAACTCTTGGTGTAGAGTCTTAAGAGATTACCATTATGCATATATGACTGTAAGTGTTGTGGTAAAGGTTCCAGAATTCTTCGATGTTGCTTGTGCAAACAGTGTTTTATGAAGCTGTTTTTCATAAAAGTTCCTGCTTTCATACATAGCCAGTAATAAGTGCATAAATTAAGTACTTACAATACTGAAGATTTGTTTCAGCTCTCACTAAATCTAAGGTTTGTTTATTGTACTACAATACTTAATAAATAGTCACAAAAAAAGCCCTGTTCCTGAACTGAAGAAAACTCACTTAAGTTATTCCAAAACTGTAAATTTATAGAGTGGTTTAGATTAAGAGCAAGATTCAATAAAGGTCTTTACACTAACAAGATTCAATAAAGGTCTTCTGCTAACAAGCTAGATACTGTGACATTTACATTTTAATTGTTCTGTCCTCCAAGTGAAACCAAGAATGCCATATTATGTACTCACAGCTCACAGGTACTACATGTAGAATTAAGAATACAATTAAAAATTAATGTATAGACTAGCAAGTAGAATAGCAAGTGAACATGAATGTGGGCAGTGGGGAGATATTTCTGTTCCCTTCTGATCCTCTCCAGATGATGTTTTTCCTATTTTCTGCAACTGTACATAAGAGAATAAAGTGTTAGTGTCCCCATTTTCTGTAATGTGAAAGTGATAAAAGCACTTTTTCAAGGGCAGGATTTATTCTATTGCTTAAAGGAAACTCTAGAAAGGGAATTCCAGTATATCTGCCAACTTTTAAATGATTCTTAACAAGAAGTTAGAAGATTACTGCAGTGGAAAAGATCACAGAGAGAAAAATTTGCACATCTTTTCAAAGTGCTGTTACTGTGCAGCAGAGGGTTAGAATTTGTAGGGCTAGAAAGTGTCAAGGTACGAGACGCACTGGATAATGTATTTTAGTGCATATGTCATTCATGCAGGAGTTTTGAAAGCTTTTTTCTTTGGAATTTTATGTCAGTAATTACTTGCTAGAATGAACCTGATGGTATGGAGTGGAATAAAGCTATGAAAGGTTCTTTTTTTTTTTTCCCCCTGTTTCCCTGAACCTTGAATTCATTACTGCAAAACAGCAGACCTTCAGCGGGAAAGACAGAGTTTGTGTTTTCTCTATAGGTTCTCTGTTAGTAACACTATTACCATGTAAGTTGAAGTATCCCTCTGTAGCATGTCAATTTGAACTCCTCTGGCCAGAGTAGTGAGTTTGGATTTTCTTCCTGACTTGGAGCATAAACCAACAGATTTTATATTAAGAAATGTTACTATTACTTTCATCTGTGTTCCATGAACTCAGTCAGAAATTGCCTCTAGGTATAGGCCATAGGGAATAGAGTGAAATTGTCTACTACATGGCCTTAGAAAGGAATTGGATTTCTAAAACTGAAGCAGCTGTTCAACCTGTGAGAGTCTTCGCTCTGTGCAGAAGCACAACTTTCGTCTCCTGAAAGAAGTATGACAGCTCAGAAGCAGAAAAATGATTCTTTGGATTGCACTTCGGGATTTTCATTCTTCTGTTCCTCATTTCGGAGTCTATGGTCTGTATGTATTGGAATGAGTTCTTAGTCTTTGTTGTTTAAACTTCTCTTTCAAGACGTGATCAGTAATGTGTCGTGAAGGGCTCTTGTACTTCACCATTCAGTAATAACTCATAGCAATAGTTTCATTTTAACCATAATGTGATTTGTTTACATTATGAAACTTAATGTGACATTGTGTTTATATTCATCACACTGTGGAGCTAAAACTGCTTTTGTTATTTACCTTGTAGCAGTAGAAGTTTCTGATCTGATTTTGAGACTATAGGAAAGAATTGTTTACACCAAAGAAGTTGTATCTTTCTGTTATAATACCTAATTTATTAGAAAAGGCAGTATGTTTTGGACTAAACAGGTGTCAAGTTAAAAGAATGTTTTGATAAATGTTTATTGAGAAGTTAGCATGTCCATCTCGGAGGAGCTGCTCCATTTTAACAATAGCAATTGTGTACAATCTACAAGTATACTTCAGTGAACGCTGTGAGACAATTTAAACTGTCAGTGCTCTGGAAAGCAGTTCTATCTTCCTCATTCAGGCTGTTTAGTACTGCTGCCCCTTATTGTGTCCGCATTTGTACAATGTTGGCTGATCAGGGAACTGATCCTGATGAAAAAGTCTCCAGCCTGTTGAAGCTAACTGCATTGAACTGCAGTCTTTAGGATTGAGGCGAAGCTTCTGTTTCAATGAGGCTCATCTGTTTTGCCCTTCTCCCTGTCCTAACTGCATGCTTCCATCTCCCTTTTTCCACTGGCATTGTTTTTTCTTCAAATACAGAGGAGGTTGGATCAGCTCTAACAGCTTCTAAGTTAATACATGCAAGGAGAAGGGAAGTAGGAAAATGTTATCAGCACAAGCTGTGTGGGTGGGAATGTACCTTGGCAACGTCGTGGTCTTAATTAATTTAAAACCAATTATGATATTGAGTTCTAGCAGAGTAATTCCACAAGCATTTAAAGTGGCATAAACTTGCACCACAATTGAAAGACGTGCTCTTCTTCCTTGGCCATTTATTCTTTGTGCAGTATGAGCTTTTGCATAGCCTTGCAATGAACTAGACTGGGGCCCTAGTTAAACCTAGATTAAAAGCAGCTCAGCTTTTTTTTCATAGCAGTGCAGACTTGATATACAGTTTGGTAACAGTGTAAGCTCACAAAAGTTGTTTCTGCTACAGCCCTGCCTGCTTCTGCTTCATATATGCACCTCTTCCTTTGTGCCAATACACAGTCATGCAACTGGATTGATGAGGTACTTACTTGATTTGCATTAGGTTCAAACACAAAAAGCTTCAATACAAAGAGGTTTTTATTTCCCCTCATAAAGTTATGTTCCTTTCCAATTCCATGCTTATGTTTACTGTAATGACCACTTTGAGAGTACGATGTAGAAGGAGAATATACAGCAAAACTACTAATGCTTGAGACCATAATGTCTTCCAAAAGCTTCTATTTTGTATTGTGTTTTCCAGCTATAATACTGCTCTTGTTTTTTTTTAAATACTCTAAAATCAGCCCTTTATTTTTGTGAATGTGGTGAAAGGTTGGTATTGCTTATAGTTGCAGTGCTAAGATGATATGATCTGTTTAATAGCCTAAGTGTGAAGAAATCATGCTGCTTTATGAAAATCTGTGACACGTTTGAATCTGTAGTAAATCTTTTCTAATTCAGTCACATGACTTAAAATGGATAATAAGTAAATTATTGGTTAGACTCTCATGTTTTTCATTGACAATTCTTGTCTTAGAATGCTTAATTTGATTAATGATATTTTATGCAGAAAAAGATCTTGATAGGTTTTAAGTTTCATATCTGGGGAAGGTAAATGTAAATTGATTTTAAAACATTATGACCATGCTGTTTCAAGACTCCTAATCACTTTTTTATGCACTAATAAATAAAATATTCCAACTGGACATTGTTACAGACATAGTTGTCTAAGTCTTTCAATTCTTGCATTGGAATGAAACTATTTTACACTTTGCAAACTGTTTGCAGATTTAATGCAAGTTAAAATCCTGCAATGCTCTGAGTATATGGGTATGTTATCTGGCGTTTCTCTGAGTGAAGAGGGCATTTTTTGGTTTTGAGATTTTTTTACTGCAAATATAGGAATACAGAATAAATTATTAGGCAATGGTTAATAGACTCTGAAGATTTTAAGTTGTCAACTTACTGAGTGGAGATTTATCTAAAGTCAGCATTTCCCACATGCAGCTGAGAACAGCTCTAGAGCTAACCAATTGCAAACATGAAAGAGATGAGGTAGAAAGCATTTGATACACACCCTTCTCAGCACTCAGACTCCAGAACAGTTTCCAAAGAAATGTATGCATATGTACATATTCTTTCCTTCAAATTGATATCTTTCAGTTAAGAAAAATCCTGTCCTCTTCGTAGGCTTCAGCCTTCATCTTAGTATTCTTTCTGCTAGTTGACTGGGGGTGTTGCAGGATACCTGGAGTGAGTTCAGTGAAGAGCCATTAGGGCAGAGTTCTGGAGCACATATTCCAGGAGGAGAGAGGTGGAGGGGAACTGTATTTAGCCTGGAGAAGAGAAAGCTACCAGAATGTCTCATGGTGTTAGGTCCTAACAGACCTAGTGACCCAACAGCTCTGAGAAGGCTGTCAGGAAGATAAAATGAGTCAATTCTCTCTAGTGATGGAAGAACAAGAGGTGTGTGTTGGAACAAGTTGTTAAGGATGGTGAAAAGCTTTTTTGCAATGAAGATAGTCAAACAGGGCATCAGGTTCCCCTGGTGTTGTGCAGTCCTCTTGGAGATTTTCAAGACACGAATGGAAAAAGCGCTGAGCAACCTGTTCGAAGATAATCCTGCTTGGAGAAGGAGGTTGAATCGGAGTCTTCCTGAGGTCATTTCCAACTGGGGTTTCCCATAATTCTACTTCTTCTTCCATAATAGGGTGGTTTGTGGTCACTCCATGGCTTTGCCTAAGGTCAGACAAATTAGTGATGACTAACTGACTCTCACTTTGGGTGAGGAAAAAGGAAAAGTGCATTTGAGGAGTTTTGCTTTAATAGATTTGCTGCTTTTCTGAAGATGTAGAGGATCTAATAAATACTGCAACTCCCTTCTGACCCTCAGAAAAACTATATGACACAATACTGTTGCAGTTATAATAGTGAACAACATCATAAATGTGAGGTTGACTTTTTAAATACAATTGAGTAATCCTGCATCAGTTCTTGGGTAGCAGCAGCATGTGCTTATTGAGATTAGCTGCAGCTAATTCTTCTATGGTCTGCTGCAAGTGTGCAGGCAGTGCTGCTGCCACATATGCAATGAATGCTTCAAGGAATTGAAGCATCTGATCGTGTCTGTAGCTGTCAACCTCAGGATGCTGTCCCTTGTCTCACAGTCTTTTCTTGTCACTGCTATAACTTGAATGGCATTGGTAGCTTGAAGTGGTGAAGGAGACAGGAGATGTAGCACTGTGGCATTTGCAATAGAAAAAGGAGTGTTGAAACATAAAAGGAATTGAATGAGACTTACCAAAGTGGGGACCTGGCTGATCACTAACCCAGTATGATTTTTCCTGTGTCTGTGCTCCCCAAACTTACTGATGTGCTAAAGACAATTGTTGCCTTACTGCAGGCACAGAGTGCTGGAGTCCACACCAGGAAAATGGAAGTTTTCTTTCTTTTCTTAACAGATACTTCCAGTTAGTATATATCCTTAGTCTATGTTTAACTGAAATTATTTTTGAAGGAGTCAGAGACATTTTTTTTCTTTCATGAAGTTTTCTTAACCATTTTGAAATAACAATTACTGCAAAGCCAAAAAGAAAAAATTGCAGCAAACAATAGGTTGGTACATTGATAAAATTTCTAGACAAT
Organism: Anabacerthia variegaticeps; assembly: GCA_035583185.1. Lineage (NCBI taxonomy): Eukaryota > Metazoa > Chordata > Aves > Passeriformes > Furnariidae > Anabacerthia > Anabacerthia variegaticeps. The sequence goes on along the minus strand of JAWWEW010000112.1, from coordinate 31,630,325 downwards.
GTCATAGAAAAACTGCTGAGAAAGACTGAGTGGTTTTTCCTAGCAGTAGTTGATGCTTTTATATACTTGGCATTCATATAAGCAGTTTGGCATAGCTTTTCATTTTCATAACATAGTTATAATTTTTGCTGGAAAATTTACTGCTCTCTGATAACTTCCTTTCTTAGGTAAAATACATGTCAGATAAGATGAAGTTACAAAGTTCTCTAAGTTGTTTGGACTTACCCTGGTATTCTTGAAAATATCTGTAGATCTTCTAAATTTAGCAGGTCTTTCATTCTTTCAGTAATTGTTCAGATAGATTTTCTTTCCTGTTATTTCCATGTAAGATTTGTCTTAATGACAGCTGTATTATTAAGACCATGATTTAGGGACTGAAATATTATTTGTTGAACTTTTTTTTTTCTTTTTTTAATTTAAGGGAAAGAGTGAGGAATGCCCTGTTCAATGAGAATTTCTTGCAAGGGAGTGAGTGTGCAAGGGCTTGTGCAAGGAGCAACTCTGCCAAAGAACTAGTGTGCGGGTCTCTGTGCAAGGCTGGGATTGTGCAAGGTTGTGCATATGAGGCTGTTGAGTACCCAGTGCACACTCCCACTCCTGCGTGCTCCACTGACTTGCCACTGCAGCCCCTTTTTATAATAATAATTCAGAGGTGTTCTAAAAAATCCAAAAGCTTTGAATTTAGTTTCCTTTCCTTATAAGTTTTGTTGTGTATAGTTAGGGGACATACGTTATAATCCAAGTTTTCTGTTTCAAGACCAATCATTGTGTACTTAATTAGAAAAGACTGGTGGTCTACATTTAAAACTTTAGAAAAAATAAATTATGCCCTGGGTTTTCTTAATATCCTTTTGCTGATATTTTAATGTGACATTAGTGGTTTTTATTGGATATTTTCTCAGCTAAAACTATATAGGCAAAGGTGCATGCATATTTCTACTGATATTGGTAGCCAGAATTTGATAAAATTTTTTTTTTCCACAGAAGTTGAAAACATACATTCTTGATTCCAGAAGCAGATCTATTGATCTCTCTCTGCACTCTTATCTACTGCTCATGCGCAGTTTTTCTCTGACCTTCTTTCCTTCTTCTCCAGATGTGCCATTTCTTCATGTCAGTGGATTTCTCTTGCAATGATGTTCATCAGGTGGGTTTTTGGGAGGAGGGCAGTTCCACGTGGCAAGAAACCTTATAGAGAATGTACTTATAAAGCATACATCTAGACCTTGTTAGAATACCTTATATAATTATTTTTACTGTAAAAAAATCTCAAAAGGAATGATCTCATTATAATTGTAAATTATAGCTTTGTAAGGTATGACTGGAAATTTTTTTCACAGGAAGTGTACATGTATTAGCTGATTTTTTAGTATTTTTTGATACTGCGTTTTACTAACTCATCTCATGCTCATCTAATTTGTGTGTCCTTCATTTAATTCTCCTGGTTTTAGATTAATAGGTAAAGGTCAGAGGAACAATTACTACAAGTTGATTTAATCTCCTGTGTAATACAGTCCATCAAATTCAGGAAGTGATTTCTGCATGAAATGTGTAACTTCTGCTTGAGCTAGAAGATATGGGTTTTTTAGTAAATAATAAAACCCAAAGGTAATAGTGGTGTCAGGGAGTCCATTTTATCTCTAAATTATGCCAGTGCTTAAGTTAACCAGTGCAATACTATTAAAAATTTGCAGTCCAGACATATATAAAATTATCACAAAATAATCATATTTTAATGTGTAAATATTTTAGAGTGAGACAGCTACTTACAGACAGATGCTATCTTTAAAAATCCACAAGAATAAAGTTTTGGCATGCTTTAGCTTTCTACTTAAAATCTGGTTAAGTCATGATTATTTTTATGAGCTTCTGGTATCCCTTTGGACATATTTAAGATACATTACAATATTATTATTCAGGACAACAATCAAGTTTTAATATTTTATTTGAGAGCTTCTGAAGGCTTTTGGTCATCCAATTGTTCATCCAGTATGAAGAATTCAGATAGTGCACTAGAATTGTATCACATCCATCACTTTAACTTAAAAAAGCAAAATTGTATCAGTAAGAAGTCACTGAGTTACGCATTTAAGATGGCATGAGATTTCACCAACTCTATTGTCTACTGTTGTGTCAGAAAGGAACCTTTATAACAGGAATGTTAGCAGTGTGTCAGTCATTGACAATACTGTGCCTGTCAGTAGTATACATGGTGTAAATTTTATTGAGGAGATTACTGGGTTTTAACAGGTTTGCCTCTGGTTAGCTTGTAATTTTTCATTTTCCCTGCCACCAGACAGAACTGAAGCATTTTTTAGCTTAAGTGAGTAAGCAAATGACCCTTTAGTAGCAATAGAACAATTCTGCCTTTATTGTACAACGTCCTGTTAGATTCGGTGGAAATATTAAAATACATTTGCAGAGGTAATCAATAAATTGTCATTAACAAATCAGTTAACTCTAGATTTCCCCCCTCCCCCCCTAAATTATTCTTTATGAGGTCATCATTTGGTAGGATTTAGGTGATTATTCACCATATTTTATCCTATTTGTTCTTTTGCATCCAGCAAGTGGAACACTATGAGCTCTTGTTCTTTTATAATATTAAATAATCTTCACTTTTATTTGTTGTAAGTTAATACTCTTTAACACTGATAACAAAAACGCTTGCTTGATGGTGTGTTTAGCACCAATGTTTAGCCAATGATAAGGCTAAGCATTTCTGAGCAAAATATTTCTTCTGATTACCAAAACAGTTCCTCTGAAGGCAGCTTTAGCTGAGATGTGTGTATGACCTTTCAGCTTCAAGTCACAGATTACAGTTCATACTTTGGAGAGGCTAAATGCAGATCAGCTGACTCCTAACTGAATGCCCTTCCCAGCAGACTGGAGGTAGGCTGTCTTATGGTAGAAGTTCTTCTGAAGCCTGTGTTCTTAACTTGTGCAGCCTACTGGGCAAAGATAGCTTTGCAGTTGGATTATCACCATGCGCTCCTGGCAGTGAAAGTTGTAGACTTGAAATGTTGTGTGCTGGAAAGGGAAATTTACAAAATCGTCACCTCTTGAACTTGTATTCTAACTCCTAAATAAATATGCAAAAGATGTCAATATTAAAGGGGACCTTCCTGAAAGCAGGTTTTAGTCTTCAGAAAATAATTTCATGGTCTGCATTTTCAGTAGTCTGATATATCACTTTGGTAGTCTTGATTCAAGTGTCTGAACTCCAGAGAGGAATGGGAGTTCACATACATTCCTGCAGTTCAGTATTCTGAAGTATCCCATTCTCTTCACCAGTATTGAAGGAGCCTGCGTTCAAAGCTTAATGTAGGCTCTTTAAATCACTCTGATTTGGGTGCTGGTGCTCGACTATCAGACTGTATTGTTCGTGTTGGTTTTGTTCCATGAATAACTCAATGGAGCAGCAATCTTTCATTAGGCATCTAGAAAATGCTATAATATAAATATTGTTTATTACCTAGCAGAAGATTAAAAAACAATTTCACTTAGTGTAATATGCTCATTATATGAGAGGATTCTGTAATCCTCTGTGGTATCTAGTACTGTCTCCTTTAGCCTGTATTTTTAGGTTTCTTTTTTCCAGTCTATTTCCCTGTTTTCTTAATTCCCGTCTAAATTACTTCTTTAGATGTATACTAAGTTCACTTCAGAGTCCCATAGACCCACTCTCAGAGACAGGAGTAGTTCACAAAGTATCCATTGAAGGAGTTATTATGGTGTCTTCTTTTCTTGCAAGTTACAAGCTGTCTGATTAAAGTGAACATTTTGAATCGTGTTTTTCCAAAGAAAGGAAGTAAGATGTGTTTTTAAGGGAGATCTTCATAAATATTGTCATGGTTCTTATGCTTTCAAAAGGACTCTCTAAAGCTGTGTAGAATTTGCAGCCTAACCACTGAAAGATTATACTATTACATGAAAAAAACCACAAAGTGAAAATAAGTCATTGTGTTATGCACCAAGCACCCAAACTAATGAAGCCTGATATCCTGGAGGGGTTTTTTTTGTTTGTTTTCTGGTTGATTAGTATTAATATTAAACTTTTTCCTGCTGCTATTCAATAAGATATTTGGTGTCTAGTAATATGAGAGACACACTTCTTGATTGGAGCAGCCGCTCTTTTCTCTGTTATTTCCATAAAACATGAAGGCAGCTGTTTATGCTTGAAATCTGCCTTTTTCTCCAATTCAGTTGAAAATGACCAACAGATGCACATTCTTGAGGAAGGAAGGCAAGCAAGTGTACACGAAGCATGGAAGTATAAGCCATGTTTCCCGATAATGTTTGAGATGGGTACATATATGCGTTCATCAGGCAAGCAAGAAAAAGATTGAGTTCCTTTCAGTCAGAAACTATTGCTTGAAGGTGAATACTTAAAAACTGAGTTGCATAATTTTATTGTGAAAATAAACAGTCTCAGAGGCTAGACTTCAGTTTTGGAACTATGAGGACATCAGCAACTTCAGTGATTTTCCAGTGAAGTGACTGGTATCAACAGAGTTGACAGTAGAGTGCATCAGCAGCACAATAGAGAATTTCCTGTAGAATCAGAATACCTGAAGCAGATCCTTTTTGAACTTCATTAGAAAGCAGAAGTTTTTTTCCTAAAGTGACAGAGACCTCTAACTTCCTTTCTGGCTCCCACGTTTAGCCTGTAGGTTATTATCATGACTATCAGGGTTATTTCACGTGACTAAAGGTTCAAGAATCTGTTACTAAGTTTTGTAATTACCAGTAAGTATATTGTTGTTTATTAGGTTCTATTGGTTAACCTCCTGGTTTTAATGTTCTAGAAACATGAATTTAATGAAAAGGTATGACTTTTATTTCTCAAACTTTACTAAATGCTTTCTGATACGCAATTGAAACACAGGAAGGTAGTAATCATGGTAACACTTCTAGTTCGGAAAGACTGCAACTGCAGAGTCACCAGTAAGACTAAACACTAATGTATATTGAAGATTTTATTATATAAAAAAATGTGTGTTGTATTAATGAAAAACAGTCTTGTGATATTAAGTTCTTACAAATAAAACAGAATCAAGTGAAAGATAAAAGGTGTAGAGGGAACAATTGCTTGGTATAAAACAAATATCTGTGCTCGTGTGAGAAAAAAAACAAAACTAAAATAGGGATTTGTAATTTCTGTTTAATAGAAGTAAACATGAGATTAAAGTTATTTTCTACATATGGAAGTGAAGGACATTTTATAACATGAAAATACCACTTAATTTCCCAGCTTTTTTGGACAATATTGTGTCTTGGCAGGGGTAATACAAGGAATTCTTCCAAGGATAGGAATTTCATGGAAAATTACCACTAGAAAACTTACTTCAGTTCAGAAATAAAGTGGCATTAATTAGAGCAGTTAGATACTATCATGGGATAATAAATTCCTAACACATTAATAAAAATTCATTTTGTGTTTGTTTTTTTCTTTTTTAAAAACACATTTATTTAGTGATCTGTGAGTTCACTTAATAGACCAGTACTTAATTTATTTTCTCAGAGTATGTAGTAATTTTTTTGTGTTGCAAATATATTCACAACCTGCATTAAAATGTTGCTTTTTAATTACTAGATATGCTTTCTGTGGACTACCAAAAATGGTAAAAACCCTGAAATCAGAAGACTTTCCCTGTGAAGAGTATAGAGTATGAAACAAGTATCAATAAGCTTTTTTATTATTTTTTCCTATGAGCCCCGTATTAATACTGTTTCATTTTCTCAAGATAGTATGATTTACTGTACATGTGCTGCAACCAAAATTCAGCTATAAAAATGTACCTTCTTAACCTAAGGAAAAAAATCATACTTTTGCTAAAGACTTAAGAAGGTGAAGTTTTGATATTTTCAGAATTTGTATACAAAAACCTTAATGGCATGTAAAAAAGACAAAATCTTCCCATTATCACTTAAGTGGGGGAGGGGGGGGGGGGTGTTTAAGACTGAAATAATCCTTCTAAGCAGAATTTCTATTGTCTAAACTGAAATATATGTGCTTATTCTTTAAACTGGAAAAATTTTAAGGTAGGATATAAAAAGCTTGAGAATGATAAACCCAACGGAATTTTTTGAGTGATTCATGTCATCCTCAGGTGCAGTGTTTGCAATATTACAGATTGAAAGTGACCACGTAGGTAATAACATCAATGCACAACTGGCAAGGAGGAAAACAAAGGTGGTGTTGGTATGTATGTATGGAAAGCTGATGGCACTGTTTGTGGATTGATGCTCAGTGAAGAGATAGGAGACCCTAAGTAAGTTAGTTTTGGCAAGCTCTTCAGTCTTGCATATGGCATTCAGAGTGTACCAGTCTTCCTGATAAACCATCTCCCACACCTTTCTTTCTTTCACTCTAGGCATTTTTTAAACAATACATCTTTTTTTTTTTTTTTTTCCTTCCCACAAGAGCCTTAGGTCTTTAGTCCATCAGCATTTGCAGGAATGAAATAAAATAAGAAATCTGCTAGCTTATGTTGCCACAGAAGAAGGAAGAAGTGTGTTGTTTCAAGATCTCTCATAAAGTTTTGTGTTAAACATAACTAAAGGTAGAACCAAACCTCATAGCATCAGAAAAATAAAGGCTTTCAGGGCCTGAATGAAGCCACCCCTAGAACTGTCTTGAAGCTCTCTGATAGGAGTTGACCTATCCAATTCAGGGTGACTGAGTCATTTCTGCCAGTCTCCCAGGCAAGTCAGCAGCACATGGTGATCTTCAGTGTCAAACACAGCTGATAGGTTTAATGAAGTAAGCATGGATATCTTCCTCTGAGCTGTGCCAGAGACGAAATAGTTCGCAAGCAAGACTAATGCACTCTGAAAGCTGTTACCAAGTTTGAAAGCCTGACTGCCCTGATTTAGCTTCTTGGCAGAGAAGTCAAATTCTGTAGGAGAGTATGTTGTTTGGTTGGCTTTTTAACTTACTTGTATGATCATTTTTTTCAAGAATTAAAAGCTGTAGTAGCTGGACAGAACATTTGAGCTAAAAGGAGTTTTTCAGCCTGGGCATTTACACTTCTTTTTTTCATGTTTCTTTAAAAACTGTGATCTATATTCAAATTACATTCAGATTACATTGGGGTGCTTAGTCCTTTGACTAGCTGGATTTTGATTGTCTCCAAGGATGGAGATTCTGTATCATCTTTGGATGACCTGTCCCAATAACTACCTTCATTGTGAAAAAGGTTTTTCTACTGTCAAGTCAGAATTATTGCCATTTTTGGCAATTGCCTCTTCCTTTTCTGTTGTTCATCACTGCAGTGAGCTTTGCTCTCATGATGGTAAATGAAGGGAGCAATGAGATCCTGTTAAGCTTCCTCTTCTTAAGGCTGAACAAACTGTTTCTCTCACCCTCTCCTCGTGTGTCATGTACTCCGGCACTCCCTTCTTACTGATGGTCCTCCACCAGCCTTGCACCAATATATCAATGTGTTCTATATACTGAGAAGTCTGAACTGTGATCCTATACTCTAAATACAGTCTCACAAACATCAAATAAAGGGGAATATTGAATTCCCTCAACATTCTTGATGTAGCCCGGAATGCAGTTACCTCTTCTTTGTCACAAAGGTACACATATGTTACACTTGTTCTCAGATACCCCCAAGATCTTTCCTGCAAAGCTGCCTTCTAGCCAGTCAGTGCCTGGCCTGAACTGATCTAGTTCAGAACTTTGCATTTATTGCTGCTGAACTCTGTGAAATTTCTGTCAACCCATTTTGCTAGCCTGTCAAAATATTTCTGAATGCCTTCCTCCAAATTTGATACCATTCACAAAGTCTCTCAGTGTACATTCGGTCCCATAGTCCAACTTTAGTTAATGAGGTGTTAAGTAGCTCTGTATTGAGCCCAATAATACTTCGTGTAACTCCCTACCAGTTGTTCAACTAGCTCCTATCCTTTGGGCCCAACATCCCACCATTTTCCACCCTCCATGTGGGCAGTTCCTCGTGGAACTCACTCAAGTGAATGGGATGTAGACTGCTGAATGGTATTAGATGCCACACTTTACATTTATGGATGTTTCCATCTCATTAAGATCGTGGGTCAATGCATGAATTTATTTCTAACTCATCTCCCTGATCCTTGAGAATGACAACAGTGACATAGCTTTTATACTCTATAATTTAAAAATATAATTCTCCACCATTTCTTGAAGGTGTTAATTGTATATCTTATCCCAGTGTGATTGGATATAAAGACTATAAATCAGACATTTTTTATATCACTATTATTACCCTATAATCAGTGTATCTTATATCTATCATTCTCCTTGTTAGTGTGCAGATGTTTGTATATTAATTATATAAAATTTAAATTAAAAAATATATAACGATGTGAGAAGGAACAGCAATGTAATTAGTGTTAACAGGGCCACATGAATTTTACTATTCATTTCTAGATTATGTAGATTTTTGATTATGTAAAACAAGGACTCCAGGATCTTAGCTGGAAGAAGTTTGTTGATGGCTGGGTTTTCTGTGAGGAGAAAGACATATGGCTAGCTTCTGCTTTACTTCTATTACTGTTGTAATTGTATGTGATGGTGATTAGAATAAATGCGGGCTGAATATACCATTGTATTGGTACGTTAGAGCAAAACTAGATGAATAAATTAACCAACATCATTGGGAGATTCAGTTTTTAGACATCAAGTAAAACCAAACCTGCTTTATTAAACTCCATGGAAGGAAAATAAATATAGAAAGTTAATTCTTAATGCAAGCAAAGTTTTATGTATGTAGCTGTTGAAGCATCATGCAATATTGTATATATTGGCTTCTGTTAATTTTATTCATTTGGAAGTTGGCCATTTGGGTTTTTTCATCCTTTTGTACATGATTTCATTAATATTTTATAAATTTTTTGAGGAATAGTAACATAAGTAGAGAAAACGTGTTGGAAAGTTAGGCAACCACTATTTATTCTCTAACTAGTCTAAGTGAAGATGTATTTATTCATTCTTTACTTTCTTCTGTTATAGTAGTCTGACTTTTTTTTATAGTCTTGTTCTGATAGTCTCTTTTGATGAGGTCTAAAGGGTAACATTCTTCTGCATAGCACTTAACCACTGTGTAATCATATTAGCCCACTTTCATTACTGTTTCAGCCGTTCAAGATGGTGGTGGTGGTGTACAGTTGTCAAAACTAACCTCTCTATCTCCTGCAGTTTAGTCTGCAGACAGTCTGTCTGCAGTGTGAGTAGACATTTGGCTTGCTTTTGACCAAAAGGACTGAAGTTACAAGTGATCAGGGGTATAATTGAGCAACAAATTACAGTGAATGTGAATTAAACAAAGCATCCCTAGAGCTACATGGCAGAAGTCAAGTGTTACTAATTCTCCAAGTTATTACCTCATAATAACTAGCATTCTGAAGATGTTTTTCTGTTATTAAATTCTTGCAGAGTGAGTGTGTTCTATGAAATACCAAATAACATTTTTCACAGTGTGTGATTTGCACCATCTCTGGTAATCGGATCACATTGCACAATGTAGATGTGTATGTGGTTGAATCAGGCAGAATTTTGAGGACAATCATAATTTAATTTTAAATACTAGAAGAAAAATTAAATTATCAATCAACTTTTCTGCATGTGTTTAATGGATCACATCTTACAGACTTCTGGAGTTGGTTGGGTTTTTATAAGGTAAGAGGAAAGGACAATGGTGAATTTTCAGTTTTACCGTTTATCCAAAATACTAGTTTTTATTAAAAGATATATTGTTATGCTCCAATTTGTAATGCAATTTGAAACTTGTCTCTAAGGCAGTAAAATATTAATAATTGAAAACTGTATTTTGCAGTTTCTGTGGTAAAATATCATTGCATTTAACCAAATATATAGCTAGTGATCGTCTACATAGGTCCATAGATTAATTTATAAAATTACCTCTAAAAACCTGAAGATATTTAAGGAAGATCAAAGGTTTTCAAGCACTGTAGATTGACTGAACTTAAGTATTTTACTAGTTCTGCTGTATATTGGAAGGAGTGGGACTGGATCGGAAAAAAAAACCAAGCTGTCCCAATTTCAGAATTCAGCTTTGTCCTACCCCTGACAAAACTGCAGAAGATGTGAAGCTTGGTTTCCATTCACAGTAAATGTTTCCCCATGTCCAAGGCATGTAGTTTTGGCATACAGTTTCCCTTATTTTTTATGTCCTTCTCTTCCTGTGACACAAGAACCATGTGGACACGGAGAATTAATACTTCAAGAAAAACAGTGAGAGGTGAAGGAGAAAAAGAGACTGGAGTGAGTTGTTCAAACTCATCATGATGGTGACTACCCTTATGTTTGAATCCTTTACTGTGTGCAGATTAGAGTTATATTTATCAGATTATAATAGCTATCAATAGTTACAAATTTTGCATGTTCATTCCATCAAAGCTTCCAGACTTCTTCCCTTTGTGATTCATGCTATTTACACTATAAATTCTCTTGGCTCATCCTGTTCACAGATAATATTCTATTCTTGTTCAGTAAATCTAAAGAGGCAAACTGAGTAGTAAGAGAAAAACTGTGAGTTACCTGTCCTTTCTTATGACTCAAACCCTTCTGACAGTTTTTCATTTCATAGCATTTTCCTTCTGCCTATTCAGTTTGCTGGATGTTTGACTTTCATCTCACTCTTTGTCCGTCTGCAAAGGGATTACCTTCAGCACATACTTAAAGAACATAACACACTTCCTTGCTTCTGCTCTATGAAATGCTTCCAAATTATTTTTCTGTTGTTCTCCCCTTCTTTCCACAAAAATGTTTTTTATACATAATTTCTAACAGGAAAAACTAGGGTTCTGGTGCTCTTTCTGTTGTTAAAATACAGAATTGTAAGATTTCTCACCAAATTTGGTAAAGCCAAAGCACATTTAATTGTTTTTAAATGTGTGTGGTTTTTGAAGCTGTACCTGTAACTAATACACGTGGGCTACTGTGTGGATGTTTACTGCTTCTAGCTATCAAGAGTCACTAAGTAATTATTGTTACAATCAACAGGTTTTTGTTTTCTTCTCTGTAAATGGAAAACGATATATATTGCAGCTTGAGTGAGGAAAAGGATTTGTTGAAATCTTCACTTACAAGACTAAATTATGTAGGTTTTGTAAATGTTCATTTTAAAAAATCTGATATGCAGTCTATATGCTGAGAATTCATGTAATCTTAAAAATAGTTTTGAAGAATTCTTACATAAACTTTTGATTGGCTGAATTGCTAACTAAATGATTAGATAAATTTCCTATGAAAATATTAATTCTAAATAGAGGCAACTGAAATGGAACATAAGCAATAACATTTCTTCTTAGAAAAGCTATATTAGTTCTTGAAAAACTTAACCTTGACTAATCATTCATAAGTTACATCTTTGTCCTACAAATGAAGACTTTTTCAATTTTGGATCAAATTATTTTGAGAATTCTGACTTCAACTTTTATTTTTCACCTCATCAGACACATTGGAAAAAAATGTTGATGTTTTGAGCTAGTGTTTTAAGATTAGTTAATAGCGCTGAATAGCTTATAGTTTATATGTGTGTGTGTGTGTGTGTGTGTGTGTGTGTGTGTGTGTGAGTTTAGGGAGGATTTTCATATAACAAGGAAATCCTTACAAGAACCCCAGTGTTATATTGTTTTCCCTGTCTAGAACTCACCAGAATTGAAAAGTTTCAGAACCGGCTATCATGTGAAAGAGCAATAGACTTCTTCATATGGATTATTTTTCATCTGAAAAATGTCCTTTCAATTTCTATCCTAATTTCTTTAAATTAAGGTGTAACCACATAATTTACTTCCCTAAAGAAACATAACTCAACTGAATATGTATTTGTGTTTCTTTACTTTTTAATTCTGGTTGATGTTTTTATAGTAAGATTACAAATTAAGTGTATATACCTGATTTTCCCAGTAGGAGGCAAGCATGCACATCTCTATATTTGAATACATGGTATTGCCTTAATTTATAAAGGTACAAAAGTTAACAACATGCACAATAACAACTATGCGACTCAAGGATTGAGACTATATGTGAATGGTTCTGATTTTGAATCACTATCTTGTTAATACTACTGCTTTGTTAAATAAGAATAGTTATTATTTAAAAAAAAAAAAGTTTTTTCTGCCATTCCACTACATGATTCAGAATAAATCTGCTTGCAAACATCCTTAAATGAATGTTTTATATGTACACTTGGTATTTTGAGGGTGCTAAACAATTGATTGTGAAGTAGCTTTTTCCTTTGATATTCTTAATTGTTGAGTCAGAAAAAATTCATTCTGAATTTTGCTACTTCTAATATCTCAATGTAGCTATTCACTTAGATGTCTGTGAGAAAGAATGAACTTCAGTTACTCTGTAGATCTAATTTCAACTTGCTGTTTTATAGCAATTCTTCAAATAGTAAGTCATGCAGACAAATCTGTTCTTGAAAGCTTCTTGAAAGTTAACTATGTATCCTATAGTGAGATGCATGTTACGTCAATGAAAAAATTGTAAATTAGGATATAATTATGAAGTTTAGTAGAGCTAGAAAAGCACAAGAAGGAAAATTGAGAAGGATTTTTTTTTTTTTTTTTTCCAAATGCGGTTACTATTCTACTTAAAGTTCTATGATTAACATAACTGGAATAACCCTGGTAGACATTTATGCAAACCTATAAAAGATTAATGCTGATTTCTATAGATTTTAGCTGCCGTAAAGTACACAGTTCACCAAAACATTTCCTGTTAATTTGGTGTGGCATAACATGATTTATTCTCACACATAAAATGTCACTGTAATCATATGTTACTGGGATTTATTCTTCCTCATCCGGTCACTAGAGACATGTGACTGACTGGCACTCTTCTAATGATTAAGTCCTTGTCATGGTTCTGGTTTACCCTGTGATGATAATTATATAACATTTTCCTTTCAAAACTTCTGTGGTTGTGCATAGCCTCTTGAGCCAGGTAACAGCTGTTTGATTAGGCATTGAATCATCAAGAGGTTTTACAAATCCCAATAATGGGTGCAGAATACAATCCTGAATTTTAGGCTCTTGATCCCCAAGGAGGAACATGGAATCCAGCTTGGTCACTAAGCTCTCTATCTTGAGGATAAGTGCCATAGAAAGATAGTCCATGAAATTTCAGAATAGGTGCCTCTTATGTCTATACAATAGGAAGTGTGAAACATATGGTGTCATATGGTTTCGTATCAACTTATGTTGGTCATCTCTGGTTTAGAAGTCCAGGGTGGAACTCTCATTCGCCTAAAGTTAAAAGATCAAAGAGTTTTTCAGAAAATGATCAGTTATTGGCATTCTTCAAAGAAATGAAGTCAGGACTTCCTCCTGTGCCACTGCTACAGCTGCCGTTCTCTTTGTAATAAACTAGTGTTTAGAGTTTTTTGACTAACAAGCTAAAGGTCTAGATTTGATTCTCTTAGGCAGGACAGATTCAGGTTCTCTTCTCACAAAAGCCTCCATATGTGCATATATATCCTTAACATTTTCTATTGCTTTCATGTCAAATGGGAAACTGAAGACAATGAAAAGATTTCAGCTTTTACATTTGAGAGGAGCTATTTTAGCAGGATAAATTGGCAGAAACCTAATCCCTCTTTTCCCTGAATATGAATATAATTTTCTGATTACTTAGTGCAGAAAAACAGTTTAGCATTGCCCAATGTAAACATTGCATCAAGAATAAGGCTGTTATGGCACTGCAGCCTTGAACATACTAAAAGACGTTTTGTTTACAAGAGTCGTGACGTTCTCAAATGAGTGCCAGTGAATTTACTTACTATGTTACTTGGCCTTATTTCAAAGTAAGGTTCTTTTTGCTTGTCTCAAAGCAGTCTTAGCAATAATTTCTGATTCAATGAAATGCAAACCTTGAGTAGCTAGTTCAACAAGAAGACCAAATTGTTATAACAGGTTTACTATGCTATTTTCGGCAACAAAGAACAGTATTTTATCATGCTCACTTTGTTAGATACTTGACAATGCAAGACAAAATGTCAAAATATAATTTAAGTACAGTCTATGTTTCTATTGTTCTTAGTTTGCAAATATACCAATAAGTAGTTTTTACAGCCATGTAATTTACTGTAATATTTAACAAAGTATTATAGCATTTTCTATTAATTGCAAACAAATGTGGTTGAGAATATATACCTTTCTAGCTTTGCTGGAGAGTCATGTTGTGTCAGAAGAGTCAACAGTGACTTCTGTACTGCATTTGCCGTATCATTTATTTTTATAAATGTCAAGTATGTATTTGAAAGTAGTTTTGAAAAGTTATTGAGGCAGAAACATGCTGATATGATGCTAAAAGAATAATAATTATTCTTTTTTAAAAAATGTGACAATCGTAACAACCCAAATAGCATATTCTATATAAGGTAGATCTAAACTGTTACCATAACTGCATAAGCCAAACAAGGAACTCTGTAAGAGAGTAGAAAGCAGACTCTGTAATAATTAGCTCTTCATTTTCTGAGTATTTTTTTTTCCTTTCATCCATGTTGTATTATAGAGCAGTGCTGGTATTGGTAGCCTTGTCAATCATATTATATTTAATAATACATACAAAACAGTCTTCCTACAGTCTGAGTAGACTTAAAAAAACATCATTTTGTTTAAAAACCATTATCCATTAGGCTTGGAGTAATCAGCATAGGAAATAAATTAATGAATATGTGTAGTGAGGTACTGTGGCAGAGCAGGACTTGTTCAACAAAGAAAGGCATTCAGGCTGTTCCGGCACGTTGTTGGAACTGATGTTGCTATGAACCATTTATCTTCCAAAGTTTGTTTTTCATTATTTTATTGAAACAACACATCCTAAATAAAAGGAAAGTCTTAAACTTAATATTTATGCTAAGTTACTGTCTAAAGGTACTCCTCATTTAAAAAATGGGTGAAATCAAAAGTGTAATTCACTAAAAATAAGTGTAGTTTAATTTTTTTGCTTTGCAGTTATCAGCAACACTGACAAATAAACCATTTCTCATGATTTTTTATGGTTTTCCTAGAGACAGTAGAAAAATTAAATGTATTTTAATTTATATTTACCCAAAATTTGAATGCCTTTGGTTAATAACAATACATGGGACAGCAAATTATAGCTCTGCTTTCAATCTGTTATGAAGGTCATAGAAGCAGTGAATATTATGACTCTAAGATGTTTCCTAAGGGATGAAGAAATCTACACTTTTCTAAAGACTGACCTATCACCTTGAAAAGCAGTCATGAAGGAGAGCTGCAAATGCAAGACCACTGTCAGGTCAACCTGTCATGGTGCTGACAGGTCTCTGATATAAAACCCAATTTACAGTTTAAGAAGCACATCCATTATCCTTCTGATTTTAAAATATAACATACATCAGCAAAATGATAAAAGAAAGTGCTTAAGAATTATGAAAGTCAAGGACTATTTCATATCAGAAAGTCACAACCTTTTTTGCATATTACTGATTAAAATTACAGTGAATTTTAATACTCATCTATGTCTTTATTTCTTTCAGAAAGTTAAGAGTTTGCATCAGTTGAACTTCAATCTTAATTCTGCGTCTATTATGTTGATATTCGGATTAGTCAGATGTTATATGACGTTACACTTTATAGGAGTTGGAGCAGTTTTTGGAAATGGGTTATTTTAGACAAATCAGTCTGTCAGTTTTTGGGAAAAAGTACTGTCTTTTTGACCAGATGAAAGCAACTTACCAATAAAAAGCCATGTTTTGCCTATCATTAGGCTTAAGCTTCATCTCATTTCTAATTTGGAATAGAGTAAAATTCTAAAGTTTCCTGTGTAAAGAGGATCTGTAGACTCTTCTGCTTAAGAAAGTTCCAGTTCTTGAAAATGGAAAGTTTAAGGCATTACTGAATAGGCAGTAAAGAAGAAAAGCCTTTTTTTTTTTTTTTTTTTACTTTATGACCTTAATGGAATTAAATGTCAAATTTGATATCCTAAAATAGTAGGAGCAAAACACTGATATTTTACTGTAATGTCCACCAAGTCTGATGGCAAAATTATGGATTTTTAGTATTAAAAAAGCTTTTACTCTTTAGAACAGTTTCCAATATAATCTTACTTAGGAAAAATAGCTGTTTTAACTTGTGCTTATATTTGATAAGACCTTACTTTTCCTGTCTCTTTTTTTAAAACTTTTTGTTGCTAAAGTGTTAGCAGCTTAGTACATAACTCTTAATTCTGCAGTACTACTGGGCATAGGATTGCCTAAATAGGATTTTTAACCTTAAAAATTCCTTAGGAATAAATATACTATTGATTTCATATGTTCACGTGCTTTTCATTTTTCAAGAGTTTATCCAGTCAGCTTGTACACTATTTGCATTTCTTAAAACTAGTAGGCCTATAAATTCCAGAAAGGCTCTAAGATCTTTTCTGCATTTTGGTTTAGTTTAACTTCTGCTGGTAAGCATTTTAAAGTCATTAATCTGTGCTCTGATCAGTGTATCTATGTTGCTTTCGTCTTGAGAGTCCAGATAGCATGTGACAGTAATCAAATTTTCAAAGTGGAAATACATTTCATTAATATTTCTAAAGTCTCAGGAGATATTCATATGGAGTAATTTATAAAGGCACAGAATAATTTTGCTATAATAATAATAATAACAACAACAACAACAATAATAATAATGCCACTTCAGCCAACTGGCTCAAAATCTATTTTGTTCACTTAGCCTGTGTTTACTGTTATAGTCTGTGCTTTCACTTAGCATTTCCTTGTTTCGTGAAGACAGTGGTATGTTAGCTGATTTATTTTAAGTGTAAACAAACTTAAGGAAGTTTATTATTTAAATGAACTACAGAAAACACTTCTATACACTCTCAGGCAAGAGTCTTCTTTTAACTCATAATATATGTAATTGCATCAGTTTTCATAAGCCTACTTCAACAAGTGTCATATAGGCTTATGTACAATGCGCGTATCTTCAGGTTAATTGCTTTCTTGCAACAGCTGCTCTAGAAAGTGAAAGGAACCTTGTACCTGCTCTTAAATTTAGCTAACAGGAGGCAGACCTATGTAGTTAACCATTTTTTGAAGTAATTACTATGATAATGAAAAGAAGTCGTCTACCACAGATAGCCTTTAACTTGAGTTCTACTAAGAAGTACTAAGAGATGGACATTCTTTTTAAGTAGTTTTTTTTGTTGTTAGTTTTTTGATTTTTTTTTCTTTGTGAAGATTAAATGTCATAGAAAATTTTTAGAATTAATGTAAAAAATTCCAACTCCAGTCGTAAAAGTTGAATTTGATGCATTTTTAATTTCGTGGAAATTTTGAAAAATCTGTATTATTCTTCTAGTGATTGTTTGAGGGGAAAAAAATTCTTAGAGTGAATGCTATAGGTTTTACAGATTTTCATTTCAAATTATTTAAATACAAAATAGTATAATATTTACTTTGCAATTTCCAAAACTTAATTATTCCTATAAAGCAAATTTTGTAGTTTTCGCCAAGGTATAGACTATTTCTTGCTGATTAAGTTTCTTGGTTGTGTGCTTTCTGAAGGCTTTCTTGCATGGCTTGTTTGAGCTCTTAAAAGTGTTTAAAAAAATGTGTTTTTTACAGGTCAGTGTAAGGTTATACAATCTGCAAGCAGGAAATGCCGGCCAAATGTGCAGAGCAGGGTCTATGTGCTTAAGGGCAGGGATTAAAAAAAAAAATATCTATTACTATCATGAAAATAATGACAGTTAAACAGCCAAGGCTGTGGTCTTGTATATAATGGACTAATATGAACACAAAGTTTATAGATACTGTATGAAAATTATTTTACTCACATATGTTATCAGCAGTTGGGGATAGATGATGAAGACAATTTCTTGTATTACATTATACTGAAAGACATATGTAAAGGGAATATTTACCCCTCTTTAGTGTGCATTTTAAATTTTTTCAAAGTATCATTATTCTAGAAAAATTATTTCTATGTGCATGTTCTCCTCCCAAGTGTGTTTCTATATGGACTTGAGGTGAAAGAACTTAAAAGAAGAAATTGTTCTAGACTAATTAGTGCATATTAAATATTTTGGAAAATTTCCAACTCTAGATGAGTGTTAATGATGTATCCTGCAGACTTGGTCCAGAGCCCACTGAATTTAATTCCCCCTGCTTCAATGAAATTTCTTTCAGAACTACTGAGCCAGCCTTTAATATTTACTGGAGTAGATAGAGTTCAGGCAATTAGCTATTGTGAATAGGATTTAATGGGGCATTCAGATGATTTATTGAACTCTCCAAAGTTTTACATAGATTGAATTTCTTTGTAGTTGTCTTGTTCTAGAGTGAAGGGAGGCATCCCTCTACTCATTAATGTGTGTGTGCATTTCAGCAGCCATTTTCACCAGCTTCTTCCAAAAGCATTGGTTTCTGCAGGTATGGTTTCATGAGGACATGAGCTCATATAACACTTGGCTGCTGCCTAGAAGTCTTCACTCTTCAGCAGTTTTTTCTCCCGTGGTCCTCACTTTGCAGCTTGTTGTCTTGTACCATCTCTCCTGTTCATCCAACACTAGCATACATTGATTTGGCTTGCTAAACCAGCAAAAAACTATTGTTTTTTTCCTTGTTTGGTTTTCTACCAAATTATTTAGATGAGTCAACTCAGAGAACACTCACCAGTACGTCAGCCAGTAAAAATCAGATGTTGAGACGGTATATTGAGTAGCAGGAAGTGGAGAAAAATGAAACTCCACCTTTAAGCATGGATGAGGTGTTAGATCAGCTCATTGTATAGAAATATTGTGATACCAAGGCTACTATTGAAACTTGCACTTGACAGCAGTCCCTTGAAGAAACACTGACAGACATAATTTCCTACTTCAAACAATGGAGCTAAGGCTCCAAAGTGTAGCCTTTTTTTTTTAATCACATCTAAAAATTAAAAAAGTCTATTAGGATTAGTTCTTTATTAAACCTATTATATTTAGAATGAATCCTTTTTCTTCTAGAGGATTCTTGATTCTTTTTTCTTCTTTGTAGTACATTCAGTTTTTACTGGGTGTTCTATCCAGGTGTATTGGGCAAAAGTGTTCAGGCTGTAAGTGTATGCACTCTTTTTTCTTTCACAAAATGCGCAAAATTCTACATCATAGGTCTGTTGTGATATAGTTTACAGTGTAATCTGTACTGTGTGTAATGCATCTCTATTTAATCTCTGTTGTTTTCACTATCTAGCTAAAGACTTGCTTTTTATTTTCTCCATTCGTAATGCACTGGGGTACATAAACCAGTTGGACACTGTGCAATATTTTCCTTGTCATTAACTAAAAGCAGGAAAATTATTACATTGATGTGAATTTCATTTATTTTGTATCTTTTCTCCATATTTACAATTTTATGGATATTTAAAACTTGTTTTAGCTTTTTTCTGATAGCAAATAATCTATTTCTCAATAGGTTAACATTCTCGGTATTTTCTCTAATATTGCTATCATATTATTTAAGACTCTCATAGTTTCTTTGGAAATACATCTTCTTTTAGCAGAAGAATTCTAATCTGTTTATTTTATTAGTTTTTACTTTTATCTCCCAGTCACAATTGGATTTTTGGGGCTGACCCCAGGGTAGCTATTCTTTCTTTCTAGCATAATAGTACTTCTTTTTCTGAGCTGTTTTTTCTTAAAAAAATCACAGTGAACATTTCTAGTTCTTGTATTTTTCCTGTAAAAATGTCATTTATTATTCATTAAGATGTCTTTAAGCTGTTTTAATAAACTTCCAGGTTTATATTGCAGTAATATTGCAATATTCCATACTCCCTTCCTCCTTTGCCTGCAGGAAGCCTCATGAAACTAATGAATCAATGAAGATGTATGAGGAGAAGAAAAGTCACAAACTAATCATACCACAATTCTTGAATCTTATGTGTGTATCAGAACACCTCCTTTCAGGCAGTTTCATTCATGTGCATCAGTGATAATTACTGCAACATTGCTGATTCCAAAACAATCTTAACTTCTTCAGTGTTATATGAAGATTTCCTTCAAATTAGTTGCATCTTCCTACTGCATTTGCCTTGGAGCAAAGATTTGTGGTCAGGTATTTGACTTTCACAATACTTTGTATTTTGGCATCAGATATTCTTTACAGTCAAGTTCCAGAGTTTATTCATTAGCATGCAGAAATACTGTTATACAGCATAAAACTTTACTAATGCTTCCCTTCTGGATCAGTTTCTTCCTATAAGTAAAAACAAAGAGACAGAGAAAGGGTAACTTCTTTGTTTTCTGAGACTGCCTTATCTATATAACTTCTGAATCTTTGATAAATGTTTGTTACTGTACTATTCTTAATGGTGTTATTGCAAATTCATATCACACTATCACTAGAAGCCATAGTAAAAGTACAGCATCTGCTGATGGCAATGTACAACACAATTCAAAACAATGATGCCCAAAATCCTGCAAAACAGACACTCTGCACAAGGTTAATGGAGATAAGATAGAAAATACCTTTATTGTGGT
>JAWWEW010000112.1:31553645-31609728 GCA_035583185.1 Anabacerthia variegaticeps | reverse complement strand
AGAAATCCCTTACTTCTAAAGCTATAAAGATCTACAAAATACACACCAAAAATACATAAAAATACATAAAAATCCTTGGGCATCAACAAGAAGCTCAAGGTTATTGTATCTGTACCTTTAAAAATCTTAAATGTATCTTATGCACGATAGAAATATTGATATTCCTATCTATCGTTATTTATTGATTTGAATATAATTATTTTACTGAAACAAGACTGCAGAGCATGAAGGAATATTCTGGAAGAATATTTTCAGAAAACTACAGGTAACAGATTATGTTTTCATTTTGATTAAATGTTTTAAGTTTGTAAGATAAGGTAATTCTTAAAGAAGACTAAAATAAGAAATGTGAAACAGTACTTTGAATAGTTGTGAAAACTAGATTCTGTATTATCAGCCAAAATAAGATCATGCATGGAAAGATTATCTAGTTCATCAGCTAGTGTGATGACATTCATTCATACAGGTAAATAAATGTAAATGGCATCAGTGACAATGGCATTTTTTCTTTGTCATTCTGTGAGATTATTTACTCTTACAATTTTTCTGCAGTTTTATGTCTTCTGGGGCTAAAAGAGAAAACGAGTGGGAAAAAGTATGAAAATATATTATTACAGTTATTGAGGGATAATTTCTTTGTGCATCACTTTTAAGCAAAATGCGTTTCTATTTGACCCCAGGTTGTTATTTTCTCACTGAGCTGCAGTTGTTGTTAAGATTTTAGATGTCAACAGTTTCAGTAGTTTTGAAAACAAGTGTTACCTGTCATCTAACTCTGCCATTGGCCTAATTTTGGCTTTTCAGAATTCACTATGCAGTTACTCAACATAGTTTTGGTCTTCAAAGAACCTATATTTTTATGAGTGCATTCTCTTTTTCTTCTTATCTGTTGAAACTAGCAAAGTCAACAAAAAATAGAGCATAGAACTATGTTTTTTTTGGCACTGGCTTTTTGCAGTCCTATTGGCTAACTGTACCTATTTTTCCTTTTCCACTTTTTTAATTTTTAAAAATATATGTAAACTTCTTTGAAATTTGTACCATATTCTTTCAATAATAGTTTCAGTTCATTTATGATCTAAAGAAAACTGACAACTGAATGTCTGGGATTTTTAATGTAGATGCTCTTGATTTTGATAATCCCATTGCCTGTTAATGATCCTTTAGATGATAATTGTTCTGCAACCCCTGGAAGGAGGGGACAGGGAGAGAGTGTATGTCTCTTTCTGAATCTCCATAAGAAAGGCTTGACACCAGAGGACATGATAAAATAGCTATTTTAGTAAGACAGAATAAAAAGGTGAATACAGATAGCAGATAAATCTCACGGTCTTTCAGATGCTGAGAACCCTTCATGCTTTTGTTCAGCATGAAATTGACCTCCAGATGGATTTTCTCCTGGCACACTGCACACATGTCTTTGGAGCATTTCCCTTTCTCATAAAAGGTACCTATAAAATGGTACCTTTTATTTTGTGTAGCAAACAGAATCACATATCTTCTCCTGACAGGTTGAGGTGTTATCTCTCTCATAACATTAACCAGCATGCAGCACAGGCAGGCATGGGGCACTCAGCAGATTCCCTTACACTGGCGTAATCATAGGAACATATGGGCTACTCAAGCCTTGAGTACAAGACGCAATAGAGCATCCGTGACTTGCTCAGGATCACTAGCTCCTTGAACACAATGTTTTCCACAAGACTTCCAGTACATTCATCTCGTCAAATGCTGATTCATACCAAAAAGTGAGGTAAGAAAAAAAAAAGAGGTATCCATAGAATTTACAAAACATACTGAGTTAGAAAAGTTATCAGCTCTGCTTGCCTAGTTTGATTGAGCTCATTCTAGAGCAGACATGAATTTTGAGCAGTAACCGTGTGTTACAATCCAGTGTAAATTGTAACCAGGTTCTTTTAATTTCTCAGAAGGCGAGATTCAGGCACGCAACTCTTTATGTTGGGTCTCAAACAGGTACTGTCTTTATTGGGTTAACAAATAAAAGGAGAAAATGCAGGAGAAGAGGGAGAGATAAGGAAAGGGGCAGGCTAAAGCAAGGAAAAGAAATTACCACCATCAGTGACAAGAACTCTGGGGAGAAAACGGGTAGGCAAGGACAAGGAGAGGCAGGCAAGACGAGGAGTGGGAACAGCAGTCAGGCTGAAACCCTGGGTGAGCCTGAGATGCAATGTCGGCCCTCAGGCACCCCTGGGCGTGGTCTTACAATACCCTTTTCTGGGCGACCATTTGTTGGCTTGGCTCCAGGCAGACCTCTCCAGAGCACCGATTGGCCAGGCAGCCGGTATCCAGGCAGGAGGAAGTGTAGCCACTTTCCCATGCTTTTGCCATCAATCACGCCCTTAGGTCTCCCCAGGATGTCCGTCAGCAGCACACACAATGTCTCCTAGGCCGATGAAGATGGTCCTATAGAGAGCCCAGGTCGGTGTCTGCCATTTTGTTCGGTCTCTTTTCAGCTTCAGCTTAACTCTGCCTTAGGTGCTTAAATTGCCCCATTAACACTCCTCACACTTTTGCAAGAGCAACTAATTGCGGGCCTGGTCAATGTAAAAACACAGTAGTGAGATAGAGACAGAATGGTCTCTTACGCTGTGCAACCACAATTTAGTAGCACTCCATGAAATAACTGTTTAATATGTCTGAGTTGGTTGGACTCATTCTATGTCTGCTATGTACCTCTATTCAGAATGAGGGGAATTTGCCAGGAGCCAGTCCTATATATTCGAATATAAGATCTTGCATCATTTGCTAGTCTATTTGCATTTTTTAAAAGTCTTAAAATATTTAATTATTTGTATTGTCCTTTTAGAGGAATTGTCTTGAAAATGTTGTGTAGCTTGCATTCTTTCTCATAAAGTAAGCTTTGGTCAGCTTATGGTCTCTATATTTGTTCTGAGTGTAAGATGTATTCAGGACAAATTATCTTTATGTTCCAAAGCTGTCTTTTTCCTTCAAGTCCAAGAGATTTCTTCTCTTTCCCGTGAAATGATACAGGAAAATTAGCCAAGACTCAACAAAGTGTCTGGTTTTGCCATTAGTCCATATAATGGAAGTACTATTGTAATACATTCAATTTTTCACAACTATAATGTTAGCAAATATCATGAAAGGCATTCAAAGATTGTTTTTGCTTTGGTAAATGTTCAGTGTTCTTAGATATTTCTATAATTTTGTCTAAGATGATATCATTCTTCATTTCTCTGTCTTTTCTAGCTTTGATAGTACCTGGGCTTGGATGTGTGCTCTGTTCTATCTGAATAAGAAAATGGATAATAAAATTGCTAGCATCTAGTTTGTTTAAGATCTACTCTTGTGGAAGGCATCAGATTTTCCAAAGATGTGTTTAGATTGTTACTGGTCTTGTGAGCAAGAATTGGCATTGCACACTAATTACAAGAGGCTGACAAAATTTTTGAAGACCAAGACTTGAGAGTCTTCTATAAGTCTGTGCTGGTTTAAAGGTAAACCAGCAGGAGAAATGAACCTAACTCTAAAGAGATTGCTAGTTACAATTTAATAGAAAGATTGCAGTAAATACAGTGATACAGAAAAAAAAAAATTGGTTTTAACCCACAAAAGAACAGATGTATAACACAGCATCCTGGGGCACAAATAGAATCGTGTTCATTAGCCCGTATGCTGAGCACCACATGGTCCCCCTGAGTACAAAGTAAGAAGAAAGGAAACCTGTTGGTCAGGATGGTGGTCATAGTCTGGTCGAGAGTGGCAGTTGCAGTCCTGTTGAGGTTCTGGTCCTCCTCTGGATCTGATGAGTGGTACCAGAAGTCCCCAAACCCAAGAATTACATATGCTCAGGTTCAGGTGGGAATGCCCAGTACCTCTCCCAGGGCGGGGAGTTTCACCATGGGTGATTTAACTTTGTGAGTCATGGGATATTTTTGGCATCTTTGATGGTCTAGGTTGTTACAACTGCCTATTGTGCCAGTTCCTGATGGCCCATTAGCAGACATGACCCCCCAGTCTGGGTGTGAAGGTGCTGACACCTCCCCAGAGGGGAGTTATCACAGCTCAGTCACTGGTGTGAAGACAGAAACATTGCCCTGCCTCAGAGGGTTCTTTAACAGCCAGTTTGTAGCCTGATGGGTCAGGTGTGCCCTGGGCAGCTGCTGCACACCATTTATTATTAACAGTTCACCAGAAATTATATAGAGGATGTAGAATACAGTTTTGGTCACACCCACATAGTGATAAACTGGTCCTGACTGCTGCAACTAGGACAAGTCTTATTATTTTATAACTAAGTGAGATTAAGTTACCAGATTCTACATATTCCTTCTTGATTTTGGAAACTAGATTCTATATCTACATCTCAACTTGTAGTTAACATAGTACTACAAGTTATTTCTCTTTGTTCCTCTTTTCTGTAGTGTTACAGATTATTTCAGATTGTTAGGAAAATTCTTCCCAAGATACATGTACCTTTTGACTTTTAAGTGGTTTATGCCCTATGTCCTAACATGGCAAAATTGCTTTTCTTTAATGATGTTTTGCATTTTCAATATACTTTACTTATTTTCAATGCACATTACTTATAGCTAAGCAATAGGTAGAAAGTTAAATCAGTATACCATGAAATTTTCTGAAAA
Source organism: Anabacerthia variegaticeps (assembly GCA_035583185.1). Taxonomy (NCBI): domain Eukaryota; kingdom Metazoa; phylum Chordata; class Aves; order Passeriformes; family Furnariidae; genus Anabacerthia; species Anabacerthia variegaticeps. The sequence continues at coordinate 31,605,103 of JAWWEW010000112.1, read as the reverse complement.
ATGTATCATATCATGTTCAGCTCCTGTATTATTGTCTTGTCCATGTTACACTAAAAATACCTTTTAAAATTTTAACCTTCAAAAAGTAATGGAGAACTTATACTAGTATATATAATCTGCTCAGAAAGTTTCATTTTGGAATGATTTTTCTTTTCTTATGGCAGTATTGAAAATTAATTGCTATATGTGAAAGATTAAAATAAATATTTGGAGACATTCAATATGTATGCTCACATATTGCATAGAGGAGCAATTGTTGAAACTGGAAGTTTTTCAAAATACTGGTTATTATGTTTATATGCTTTTATGTTTATTTTTTGAGATATTAGGACTTCATGTTTGTAAAGAAAACATATCTAAAGATTTTTATATATGACATCTGATACCTGATTTGTGCCAATATCAGCTGTGATTAGTTTGATAATCTCTTATAGCCTCTTTAATCCTCTCTAAGTCTCTTTTATTATTGAAAATCCAATGTCTGGCATCAACATTTTTATTATGCCAGTTACAATTTCTCTTAATTTTGGAAATCATTTTTTTCTGATTGCATGCTCTGCCTGTGCATCTTTGCAGTTTCTTTTTGTGGAAACACTGTACAATCCCATGCATCTTTTACTGAGATTTTTGATCTTATCAATAACCATATGATTAGTTTCTTCCTTGTGTTATTACTAGCTGAAAGTATTTTTGATTGATAACTGTAAAGCAAAAGATGACAGAAACTTTAGAGCCTCATTTTTTATCATGAATAAAGGAAATAATTCATAACAAGTACTTTCCCGAATGAGTTTAAGTGAGTTTACCTTCTAATGTTCCAAAAATGTTTATGACACTCTCTGAATTCCCTCAAGCTTATTGTATTGATTTGTTGTGTCAACAAATTGACCAATTTGGAAATGAATTTTGAATGTGAATATTTGGTTTATAAAAAACACAGTTTCAATTGGGGGACCCTTCTAAGTAGTCTTTTGAATCCATCTAAGTCATCTGTTGGAAGACCATCTTTTCTTTTGAGAAAGAAAATACAATTCAGTGTAGAAACACTATAGTCAAGACTACAAAGAGTACCTTAAAACTATGGCTATTTCATACTGGAAGATAAAATGTGAGATTGCAAATGCTTGGGCATATAAAATGCAAACTGTAATATATGATCAGCTGGATGTTTTAATTGTTTTCAATAATTGCATAAATTCACCAAGAGAGCCCTTGTTAGTCAGATGTGTAGCAAGTAGTTTTTGTTGGACTGGACTTCTTTTTCATAGGCAGAAAGTGTCCCAGAAATGTAAATATTGTCCATACATCTGCTTATTAGAACCATTTCCATGCAAGTTTCTAGAGAATATGAAAAAACGAATAGAAAAATTGAGCTAAATATTTGTAATCAGTAAAATTAAAAATCAGCAGCTGGAGTCAGGCTTGTTTAGCCTGGAGAAAAGGGGCCCTATGGGAGACCTTATTATTTTCTACAAAAACCTGAAAGGAAGCTGTAGTGAGGTGGGAGTCAGTCTCCCACGTAATAAGCAGTAGGACAAGAGGAAACAGCCTCAAGTTGTGCCAGGGAAGCTTTAGATTGGATATTAAGAAAAATTTCTTCACTGAATGCATTGTCAAGTCCTGGAACAGGCTCCCCGGGGAAGTGGTTGAATCAGCATGTCTGGAGGTATTTAAACGACTTGTAGATGAGGCACTTAGGGTCATGGTTTAGTGGAGGACTTGGAAAATGCTGGGCTAAGGGTTGGACTCAATGATCTTAGAGGTCTTTTCCAACCTAAATGATTCTGTGATTCTATTCTATGATTTGCTCTAGCACTTTATGCTGATTTCCATCAGTGTTATTGTTAGTGACTCTCAGTTGACAGCTGAACTGTCAAATACTGTATTTTTCAAAATTAATTCCTCTTAAAAGGCTAGTAGGTCTGATAAGTAAATGATAGTTGCTGCCCATGTGTCTTTCACATCTTTAGTTCACAAACTACCCAACCATCTTTTCTTTCTGAGATGGTGTAACTGATACGTATCAAACTAAATTGTCAGAAATTTTTCTCAATTTCTGTTTAACTTTGAAATTGCAGTTTCTGTTACAGAGCTGAAGGAGAGCTTCTGTTTTGATTTTGCTGGATATACCAATTTTTCTAACAGAAGTTATTTACCCTATCTGCAAATCTTACTGCTTGATTCTGTGTACATGTCAAATCCTTACATATGTTAATTGCCCTTGTCAAGTAAAATAGAGCTGATAAAGAAAAATAATAATTGTAATAGGTTAGGAAAAAAGGGGTTTTTTTTCCAGAAATCTAAGTATCTTTACAATTATTATTTAATATATAATCCTTCATTTCTTTGGTCTTTTTTTGTTGATCCTCTGTTCAGCAAAGAATTCATCCTTGTGCTTACCTTGTGGTAAGCTGAGTTGAAAACATGAATGAAACTTGTTTCCAGTTGCCACTCTGCTGTGGGTTCAACTGTACTTTTTGCTCTTTACTGGGAAGTGCTTTTCTCCTGGCCATGAAAGTGGAAAAAACAACCTTGAAAATTAAAATGTATTTTGCCACATGGTGAATCTTGCTCAAATTGCAGTATCTGTGTTAACTTACTGAAAACCGTCTCCTGTGATAGAAAAAAATGGCATGTGTACCTGAGGACAGCAGACTAAAAAATTGTTCCTCAGAACAACCAAATGCCTTGCAGTCTCTGTTCTAGTCTCTGTTTTTATATCCAGCAGCAAGTTGGACAGTGAAAGATGATCTGTTTAAATGACCACCAACAAAATTGCTGTGGATGTTGAAAAAAAAAATCATAAAGAGTCTGAACTGAGGGGGAACGCCATATCCATTGGAACTCTGTTTTCAATGTTTCTTTAAACAGTCCTTCATTTCTCCATATTTGAAAATATTTTTCATAATCATGAAGACTTTTTTTTTCATTGCATGTGAAAAAATGATACATTAAGATTGAAGGAAAACAATTTAAAAAACTTCCATGTCTCAGAAACATAGTACTTTTTCATTTGTGTTCATGGGAGAACCGCTTTCTGGTAAGCTTATATATTTTTAGTTGATTCTCTTACAACTTATGTTAAGGAAAATTATTCATGTTTCTGAATTTTTGGCACTTAAAAATTAGCTCCTTTTGTCTTAACTCCATTTACAACTCCGTTATGTTAACTGTCTTTCTTTTATCTCTTGTATCTTACCTAACAAGTCTGCCAGGTCCCAACTGGTGCTTTGTGATACTGAAAATTGTAACTTTTACTGGAATTTTGTTTTCCTTAGGTATTGGTTAATTTATGATTAAAACCATAGAAATGTTATTACTGTGATTGGCATGGTCTTCAAAGTATGATCTCTCTGTCTTGACGTTCAAACTGGTAGTTTGAAAATCAATCCTCTTCACTAAGAGATGCTGGTCTGAGTAGACATAAATACCTGTGTTAGAAAATGAACCCCCAAACAAAGAGTTGAAGCAATTGGTAGTCCAGATGTGTCTCAGGAAATGAGAGTCTGAATTTTCTGGAAAAATGTAAAGGTGAATAATAAAGCACTTAAAGCTCTTAAGAAAAGCTTAATGAGCAAGGATTGTGTCTAGTAGCATGGTAAACACATGCTGTTACATTTGAGTTACAACCTGGGTCACCTACATTCTCTGTCAGTTGTTGCACTCAGATTTAATAGCAAAGCCTCAAGGGCAGGGTTACCAGACTTAGCAGCCTATGCAGTTTCTATGAGCTACAGAAACACCCTGTGTGTGAAACAGAGAATTTATGTTTCATTTAATTAACATCTTAGCAGTCTGATAAAAAAATTATCAGTCTAGGTAAGAAGAGACTTACACATATAGTCAAACTATCCAATTATTGCTGCTTATGCCTAATAATGAAACTATTAAAAATTATACACACAAGTTTTCTGATACCATACCTTAAGCTGATGTTGTGCTTGCCTTTCTAGTGCTTGTTTCGGTTTTGAAGTCAGTGATGCTATTCCTCCTTCAAAGAAAGGGTTATGTGAGGTGATCAGCATCCCAGGTTTTTGATAGGAGGAATGTGGTGTTTTGTTTCTTCCCACTAGCAAGGGGTTCCCCATGGTTCTGTTTGGAATCACATTTATACATTAGCTAACACAGCTAACTTTATTGGTCTGCATTTCTGCCTTCTATCTAAATTTGATGTAAATTATATGTTTTGCATATGTTGTATACTTGTTTGGTTGGAGGGGGGTTGTTAAATCTATTGATTTACAATCTTTTTTATTCTTTGTTGTCCTTATAAAGTGGTGATAGCAATTCTAGAATTAAAGTGGAAACAATTATAGTAAGTGTACAAAGAGCATGATTCCCTGAGACTCTGCCTATTTTCCAAGCAGTTTGATGAAACTCAAAATTTATTTTTTATTTCATTGCACTGTTCTGTGTAATTGTAGCTGTTTCTTGCCTATGGTACTAGATTTTCTGAAGCACTCTGGTATCTTGGTATCTGTATTAAGGAGCTGGTATTCAAGAAGTAAAAAATGCCCACTGAAAGTTTTGAATTGCTAATTATCAACATTAGTAAGCAACCTATTTATCAATCTAGTCTATAATGTATACTTTTCAACTCTTAATATGCATAGTTGTGGGGTTTTTAGTACAATTACTTTTGACTAATGTATGGAGACAGCAATATTTTGATGTGTCTGTGCAATATTTACACAATTTTGCATTTGGGAGGTTTTTTTTATAGTTTTATTACTAATACTCTTTTCTAGATGCCGTGTACAGCAGTTTTGTCATAGTTCTGCCTTAATTTACTTTCTTCTTTTAGTTCTTTGATAAATTTCAGGAATACATTTTTCAATAAATACTGTCCTATGGTGGTACCCTGGAGGTCAAAACACTCGTCTGCAATATGGAAATCTTACATTTTTTCAGAGCTATAGCACTGGAACAGATGCATTTGGGGTATGACTTGATGTTTATTTAATCAATTAAGAAAATGTTGTCAAAGTATCTAGAATCACATACAAGAAGATAAAAATAATTAACTAGATCAGAGCACTCCATGTTGAAACTGGATTGCTTTGTTCTAGTCCCTGCTCAAAATATCGTATATGCCATATAAAACTACATCAGAAGATGCTAGGAAAACAAGCATCCAAATACCGTGTAGCCCCTTGGATAGGGATTTGTCCTTTTTCTGCCAGAACCAAACCATTTGTTCTGTAAGGAGTCTGTACACAGTAAATTGGAGGTGCCAGTTTAAACTGAATTGACTATAAATGTGTATGTTACAACGCAAGAAAATAGAGTCAATTAGACATAATTTGGCTGAGAAACAGCATAACATCTAAAAGAACCACTTATATTCTGGGCATTGTGCATACCTTTCAGATTATCATAAGTAAAAAAGATTGCTGGTAACTTTTGAGAATCTTCAAATCATGAAGAAATGAAAAGTGTTGTTAAGTTTTGTGTGCTCACTGTGTAGGTAGTTAAGGCTACTTTGGTAGTAATATATACTGAAGGTAACCTGTCCTTGTGCTTTAACTTTCACCCGTAAGTATCTTCATGCTTCCTGGTAAGCTGAAAACTGGGGGAGGTTAAGACTCTGCTCCCATCACCACTCCAGCAGATCAACTCCTGAGATGATGAGGAGCATAAGAAGAAACAATTATGATGAGGAGAAGAAAATATGTAGTTATATTTGCTGGAAGATAAAGAAAAAAACCCTCTACATATGCTGTGGAGATGCTTGGAATGCAAAGAGTGAAAAGATCTCTAAAATTTTTAAAGCCCATGTTTTGACTAGCTAAATAGAATATGTCTTCTTGTGCAAAAATATATCCCTGAGAAGTCTCCTGTGAACCACAAAAAAACTTAAATCAATCTTCTGTGTTATTTCAAGTTTAGATGGAATAGAAGTTGTATGCAATAATGAAAAAATGATGCCTAGCTGAATCTGCAGTTGCATAAATGTATAGGACAGGAAGGCTAGCAAATTGCTGATGAAACTTTTTAAGGTCTAATTATCTTATGTAGAAAGAAACTGAGGAAATTACAATTGAAGCAGTTGGACAGCCTGTGCCAAAGAATTATGAGAATTCTAAAAAGAATCTGAGTCTCAGACTTCTTTTCAAAATGGCAATAAAAGCCCCCAAAACACTGTCAGTACCCTCCAGTCTGAAACCAATCAGCTTACTGAAAAGAGACTTGTAATATTTAAAGACATTTTTGGTAATGTGACAGAAATAATGGGTCACAAAAAACAGTAGTAGGAATGGAAAAAGGGAGGGAGACTTTGATATTCAGTAAGAAGAGTTAATTTAGCTGTACTTCCCTTACACACCTGAGATAACATGATGACCACACAGTCATTATCAACTTCCCAAAGAGTCTTTTAAAGAATTATGGTAGAAGTCACAGTACATTACTTCCAGATACTTCTGAAGAAAATTTAGCAGTTTCAGGAAAGAAAAAAAAAAAATAACAAAACAGAGGCTTCAGGAAAGATCTTAAGGCAAAGAGTGATTAAATCGATTTAAAGCCATTTCTTAAGTTATAGCACATGTAAGTGGAGCAATCCTTAAAGAAAAGCATAGGCCTTGATACTGGATAGAAACTTGTCAAAGAAGATTAACAAATATCAACATGTGATTGCCAAACTAACAAGTATGAAGATGATAACTTCACGTTAAGAATTTGTTTTGGAAGTTAACAAGAGCATCCCCCATATTTTCCAGAACTCAAAGAGACCACAGAATTCTCATGGACCTGAATATGGGGCAGATTAATTTAGCCCATAGTGACATTGTATTTTATGGAAAAAGGATGCAAACAGTCTGGGTAGTTACAGAGGTTGAAATAAAATATTTGGAGAATATCAGTTCCCACAGAAAGTGATTAATCCTGCATTTGGAGATATGAAAAGCATTTCAAGTAAAAAAATCTTAAAAGTAATAGCATTACGACCTGTGTAAGGTATATCTGTCCCTCCACAGTTATAACATAGCCCCTTTCAGTAGCTGTGAGGATATACTCTGTGAGAACTCCTTTTCACTTGCATTCTGTGGTGTTGACTTCTGATAGGAAACAAACTTGTCTTTTTTTCACTAAGGAAAATTTTTCCTTTACTTGGGAGATTTTGTTTGCCTATATGCAAAGCAGACAAAAAGAGATTGTTAAAACTTTTTCAACTTCATGCAAGTTGAATTAAATAACTATTTGTCTCTTACTAGTGGTCCTCTTGTGAGGGAATGATTTGAATTTAACATCAAAGAAATCCATTGATCACTTGTCCCTGCAAAGAGAGCAGATATCTTAGCAGGCTAATAAATACCTTTATCAGCAACATTAGCATTGGGAGAAGGTAAAAACCCTGCCATACAGTAGAATAGGTATCACATCATGTTTGAATTCTAATCTACTTTCAATATGTAGATTTGGCATCCAAAAATACATATGCAGTCATAAAGAATTTGTGGTTACTTCTGTGTCAGGGAACAGTGCAGTCCAGTAGGAAAGGATCATCAAAGGAAAAAAGCTGATGCTGAGGATATGATGTTTTACACATTTCAGGGATTCACGTTTCCTTATTCAGGCTGACTGGTGTCTGAAAGGAGACTAGTTCATTCACTTAGAAACTGCTTCGTGATGTGAACTGTAATTGGGTGTCATTTCTGAACCACACTTGTGATCCCAGCTGAAAAATGAATGCAAATGAACTCACAGTGAATTTATATTTTTTCTAAATATTAGACTGCAGATGGAAGTATTTCCACAAGCAGGAAAAATTTAGAAGGCTTCCAGATTTAGTCCAATTGATGCACTGGAAAGCTTTGTTAAACTAGCAAAGCAAGACTGTATTCATCTGGACTAGAAGAAGGACAGAAATATATTAGCAGAGAAATATAGTAGTAGTTGTCACTCTTCTCCCTTTGCATCAAACGAAATTGCTTGGCAAGCATTAGGAGAGAAATCTAAATTATATGAAATACTTACACTATATTCCAACAGAGAATAAGAGATGAAGGACCTTCCAAGAACAAAGTGCTGTGGAGCAGTTTGTAACATAGACACATCTGTCTTATCGAAATACCTTATCTTCTCCCCAATCAAAAATAACATTTCTGAGGTGATGAAATAGACTAATTCTGCATGCAGCTTATAAGTTATTTTCAGTAGTGTCTCAAGGCAATAACAAGATACAGTATCTTTGTACAAAATCACATGTCTGACTTTTCTTTCAAGTTCTAGTGCTTTAGAAATATTTGTAATGTTTGCTGACCTATCAGTAGTTTCGTTTGGGGGAGGGGGGTCTTAAAATGCATTTCACTAATTCTGACTTTTGAAGATATGAGATGGGCTTTGATCTGTTGTCTGGGTTTGTGCAGTAGCCCCAGAAGCAGCATTTAAGCATTAGATGTGGCACCATTTAAAGCGTATCAAGGATGGAACATGTGAAGAAATATCTCCCTGTTTCTTTTTGAACATAAAAAGCTTTTGTCTGATACATGTTGATGGATCATGTTCTTTTGATATTGAATACTTGTAATACTGATATTAAATAAAAGGAATTAATGTGGAACTCAAGAGCACCTACTGGGACATGTTATTGTGCCTCTCCTGTCATTTGAAGTTTCTCATTCAATTTTCAGTATGTCTGCATAGCAAAAACATGGTTGTAGAATGTATTAACCACCTATGTTAGTTTAATCAAATTAAAATCAGTAAATTAAGCAGTACAGTTTTTGTTACTTATGACCAGTCAAAGCAGACACTCTTGGGAATGCCTACTTGAGATCCAGATTTTTAACACTTGCTAGGATCTGTATTTCCAAGTCTTTACTACTACTATGTGTATTTAAAAATCTGTGCATGTGCCATCAAATAGTATTATCCTGCTATTGTTCTGTTGTGTTGGTAGTTAACTGCCAAAATCTTGATGCTTTTTTCATGCATGATTGTTTGTCTTGATGATGGGCTTGTCTGTGCTACAGATATAGAAACACGTAAGGTAGTTATGTTTGTGCTAACTGCAGAACCACAAACTGTGCATCATGGCCTTTGCACACAGACTTGCTCTCTGGGAGTGAGTTGTAATGATGTGGTTGACAGTTCTAGTAAATCTTTCTTTGTCAACATGTTCTAGATATATTATTTAGCCTTTATTTGTGCTAGCTTTAGTATTTCTTCATTGCATGGTGTAATTTATTTGACTTATTTAATATATCTTGCATTTTACTCGAGGTTTACATTAGGATTTGGCAGCAGCTTCTGGCTCCTGTACCCAAGGAAATGAGTGGTGACCTTTCCTTTGGGGAAATAAGTGCATTGCCAGGTGGACTATGCTGCATTATCCAAGTTTAACACCAATACAAGAGAAGGATGAGACATAGACCCTGTCAGTGGTTACACAAATATTTCCTTGATGCCATAACCTTTACATCTTCCTGGAAAAGTAGCATGCATTAGTAGCCTCCATTCTGTGGACACAGTGCAATTGTATACACATGCATTTTTCACTTTGAATACAAAGAATGAGGATTTATGTTTTTATTTCTGAAAATTTCATTCTTCAAGGTGATAATATGGCATTATATTTTCAAGGAAGATGGCATTTTTTAGGTAAGACAGTTGAGTGGTCATATAACATTTGATCCCTATAGCTTCAAAAATATATTTAATGAAATATTTTTTGTGAGGAGAAAGCATAAAAGACTCAGGTTAAATTCCAGTCTTTCTGTAAGGATTTTGGCACACAAAAAAATGGAAGTTATTTCTTTCTTCCAAATTGTCATCTCAGTCCAGTAGCCTGGGTTAATGAATTAAAGAGATGTCCTTAACCATTAAATTTGATTACAATGTCACTTGTGGGGTTTTTTGGGGTGGGGGGTTATATGAATTTTTGCTATATAACAACAGTCAAATTTTTGTCTGGCTTAAACTGCTTATGTTAGTGTTAGTTTTCATGAAAAACACCAGTTGGCCTATGCAGGCATGTGTTTAGGTCCCTGAGTACACATAGTTTAACACTCAGCTAGAAAAAGTAGAAAATTCAGTCTTCAAATAATAACTGTTTAAATCTGGCTTCAAATAATTCTTAGCCATTTTCCTTATGTGCCATCACTGAAAAGTCTAAGAATGCAACCTGATACAATCATTTGAAATGTGTCTGAGTCAATGAAAGAAATATGGTTTTTCTCTGTTTTCTTTTTGCTTTATGGCTTGTATCTTTTATCTCGTCACATAGTTAAGTGGCATAGAATTACAATAAATTATTTTTGCAATTATCAAACTCTTCAACTTCTTTTTGGCATTAAACAAACCTCAGAAGTTGTTTATTGCTTCATATACTTTGCCATTATGAATATTAGGCTTTAATTAAATGGAACACTAATTTTAATCTTTCTAGTTGTTTTGCAATGAAATATTTTTGTTAGGTTGAAGAAGATAATATTTGTTACTCTTTTTCCAGTAAATGAAATACTTTCTGAATGACCTTTTCATCAGTAATTATAACAATATAAAATATAAGAAGGCAAAACTCATTATCACAAAGAAAAGGGCTGTGTGATTACTGTTTGCGTATTTCACTTGTCACCATAAAATCACAGCGAAGCCTCAGCTGAGTGAAACTTACAGAGATCATCTGGTGCAGGCCTCTGTTAAAAACTGGGTGAAAGATTTGTCTTTTTTACACCCTTGCCAGGACAATTCAAATATTTTTGGGGACAGTCCACCACTTCTCTGAGCAACCTATACCACTGTTTCCTTTTTTTCTGATGGTGAAGAACTCTTTTATTGTACCCAGACACAATTTCCCTTGAAGTAATTTGCACCTATTGCCTCTTGTCCTGTGCATCCTTCTGAAGTGAATGCATTCATCTTCTCTATATCTGTTAGGTATTAGAAGAATGTAATTAGATCCTCCCCTAAACCTTCTCTTCTCTGTGCTCAACACATCCAATTTCTTGAACCTTCTGTCAAGGTCTCCAGACCTCTAATGTTCTTCATGGTCCTCTGCTAGACATGCACTGCTAAGACCAGAGCTGGACACAGTATTCTAAGTGTGTCCTGCTCTGTTGTCTATAGCCTTATTGATACAATCCAGGGCTCATTCTGCCTTCATTGCTGCAAAGAGTGCTAGCTCAAGTTTAGTGCTTCCCATAAGAATCCCCAAGTCCCTTTCAGCAAAGCCACAGCCCAGCTCCTCAGATCCCACCCAGCTTGTACTGCTGTTGGAAATTTTTCTGTATTATGCAAGATATTACATTTATATAAATCTTGTTGGCCTGATCTTCTAATTTGTGAGGGCCTGTTTGCATGATGGTTGTTCCTTCTCGTCCCAGTTTGGTATGACCCACAAACTTGGTAACCAAGCATTCAGTTATGTCATCCACATACTTTATAGAGATGCTGAACAGTATCAAACCCAATACCAGCTTCTAGAAACTCCCTTTGCAACTGGTGGCCCATGAGCCAGTAAAAGCATAATTAATCTTACCCTAAAAGTTCAAATTGTAACAGTTCTTTAATATTTTGAAAAGCACATTTTATGTAAGCAGCTTGGTAAATCAGATTGCTTCAGCTTTCACCAGATCAGATCCCTCTGACTTCTACATTTGGAAATTAGGGGCGAGATCTATCTTCAGAAACTGTTACATTACAGCTCAGAATGCCCTAATGAGCTGTACATGGAGAAATACTAAATCTGCGTGAGGAAAAGAGCTGTTAAGAATGGTCATTCAGCTGTTAGGAAAGCTTGTTCGACAGTTTTGTACTGTGAGAAACATATCTTCTGTATGAAAAGCAAAAAAAAGAAGTAAAGTTGACTTTGTTTCCCGGAGAACTTGACTGGCAGCTTCTCACTCTGTATACTTTGTTCCAGGGTTTAACTGCTACTTTTTAATTACTTTTTGATAGCAATCACTCTGAATCCATGACTGCCATTCCTGTATTGTGATAGGCTGCAAACAGAAAACAAAAAGAAGTCTTGTCTCAAAAAGGGCTACCTAAAATCTAAATATAAAAAATAAATATATAAAACAAAATAAACCAGGAATTCAAAAAAACAGAATGAAAAGAAATTACACACATAAACCTTTCCTCAGGCAAACTGTGCACTGATAGAATGACCCAAAGAGATGTCTGCATTAGAGAACAGTGCTTGGAATACCAAATATGATACTGGTGGTCTCCCTAGAAATGAATGAAAGGAAGGAAAAGAAACTGTTTGCAAAAGGTAAACAGTACTAGCTCAATGCCACTCTAGCGAATATCTCATAATCTGTGTTTTTTAGATGCCAATAAAAGGAACAAGTTGTCCCCATGGAATAAGCTTAGAGAAGAACAATACTCTTCAGTCATGCAAGATACTGTATCTTCAGTTCTGGGACAGTGCCACTGTCTTTCTGATTGCTGATATTTCCTTCTTCTAGACAGATGGTAGGCTTATTCCTCTCTAGATCATTTCATTGCTTTGAATTCAGTTGCCCTTCCTGGTATTTAAAGGTCTCTCTGTCTATTCCAAACCAATCTGACAAGAAAACCATCTTTAAGACACAGGGAAAAGCAACAGCACTCTCTTGAGACTCTTTTCAACTATGTGTTATGCTGCTACATCTATAGCTGTACACACTGCTTTGATGCTCATACAGTTCAAGATGTGTTAGTTGGATAAGAAAGTCCATATTGAAGTGGAGACAATAGAGCATGTAATGACATGTAATATTGAAATATAAGAGATGATAATAGATGAAACTTATTAATGGAACTTCTTAAGAAGTGGTTTTAGGGCCAACCTTATTTAATATTTTCATTGAAAAAAATCAGGATTGTATAATAAAATGTATAGCTGACATAATGTTTAGAGTTGATATTTAAACAGGTGAAGATCATGGTGTCCCACAGATAGAAGTGGAAGCCCTTGAGTAGTAGTGTAATGGAAATGGAATTAAATATAATAGTACAAAGTAAAAAATAATGCACTTAAAACTAATGACAAGAAATTATGTTATTAACATAGAGTTCATCAACTGGAAAATAGACCTGGGCCAGTTAATCAATGTATATCATGTGGTCAATGAGGTGCCAATGTGATGTGGCCATGAGACACTAAATGTAAGGCTAACAGATCTCCCAGAGAGACTGTATCTGGTGAAAAGACAATACTAGATAATAGGCAATGTATTTCTGATCACTGATAATAAGGATTTAGTCACCCTGAATGGATTTCTTTTTCATCAACTTTTCCAGTCACTGCTTAAATGTACAGAAACTTTTCATATTTCCTACACTGACTTTTGGCAAGGAGTTCCATAAATCCACTATTTGCTGCATGAATATGTAACTACTTTTGTTTGTTCCAGACTTCTTACTGACTAGATTTTTTTTATGTCCCATGCTTTTATGGAAGGAGAGAGTGGAAAATCTGTCCTTATTCATCTTCTCTGTAATGTCTTGATTTTATAGTTCTTTATTTTATTCCTCCCTAGTAACCACCTTCCCAGTTTATTCTGATCTTGTGAAAGCCACTCCATGCCCTCAGTCATTATTCTCCTCTGAACCTTTTCTAATTCTACTGTACCTTTCTTGAGATAACTTTTTTGGAGAACTTTAGGCAGGTCAGAGAGGGCATACTACTTAAGATGGAGTTTCTTACTATTCATGTAAGGACAATGCACAACAGAATGGGTTTGATTAACTAAGATACTGTTAGTCCTCCTTGAATCTTTTTTCTGGAAAAAAGAACAGGAAGAAGTTGAATTGACATAAACATATTTTCGAAACAAGTCACAATGCTGCAGTAAGAAAAGGGTCATAACAAATTTACTAACATGAGTTGGAGGAAGAAAAGATTTGGTATCAGATAAGATGCAATTTAGGATTGTATTAGCTACCTATAATGATGATAGTCTGGGAGAAATAATTCAGATTGGACCTCATGTAGTCAAAAAAACATATTCCTTATCAGTAATTTAAGTTAAAATTTAATATAAGTGACCTCTAATATTGTACAGAAAACAAAATGTCAAAGGATGTGTGAATGACCTGTTTGTGAAAAATGTACAAAAAGAAGTACTTTTCTAGTGGCCTCAAATTCTCAGTGACTTATAGATTTGCCTGAAATGAAAAAAACCAAAACAAAATCAAACCCACAAAAAAACAAGTGAAAGTACTTATACTAATGGCATAGAACAAATTGTTCCCCCGCAGAACAATAAGTGTAGAATCATTTACATTGGGTAGAAATGCTTTTCTTGAAGTATTACTCTCAACTGCTGCAGGTGCATTTACTAAGCAAAATTATAGCTGTGCATATCAAAACTTTCACTGGACATGGTCTGTCATTGACAGCCATATGCAACAATAGGTCACAGTTTAGTAGCCCTAGTTTATGCAATTTGTAGGAAAGTACAGTATAGAGTTATCACTAGTGGACCCCTCTACCTCAGCCAGTGGAAAATTATGTAAAAATACTTTGGAGGAAAAAAGTGCCAAGTCAAGTTTATAGCTGTAGTTATCAGTTAAATTACAGAATAGCAGAAATGAAAAGAAGCGTGTTACATGTTTGCATTCTGTTCACTGGAAAGCTGAATATCTGTACTGCTGGAAAGTAATCTAAGTCTTGCTGAAGACAGAGAGGCAAATAGAACAATACAAAATACTGGATCTGATTTATGATCCTTGAAGCTCTCACCTTTTTTTTTTTTTTTTGACAGAAGAGATATGCAGACAATTGTAGAAAGTCCTTATCCCAAATGTACAGCTACAGAGTTTCTCAGGGAAGAATCATTTGTCAAGGACATTTGAGATTAGTTTAACTCTTTTGGACTCTTTTAGCATTTGAGATTAGCTTTGTTAATTAGCTTAAACAATAGATTTCTTATAAGTAGTTGAAATTCTATTATCTTAGTGCTAATTGTTGGTTGCTGTTACTACCATGCTTGCCTGAGAAAAAAGTTCCAGCATGAACATTTTGGAATTGGTCTGTCACTCAGGCTATGCAATATGCTAAACCAGCAATAACTCAGATAAGGAACTAAGTGGAGCTAAATCAAATTTCCTCACAGGCAGAGGGGAATGGTCTGAGAGAAGACCTTCATTCTTTCCAGTGCTTCAGCCATCAATATTGAAGGACTGGTAGTCATATGAAAGCCAAATCCATAGCATTTGGGGAAGCAATATGCTAAAGGAGACTACCTAATCTCATTACCTCCTGACTAGGGAAAGACAGTGGAAGATGCAGGCAGTAATACCAGATGGAAATCAAGTAAAATTGTTTCTAGAATAAAGCAAACAGAAAAAGGAGAAATACTTAATTTTCCAACAACTACTGCTATATAATGTCAAAACCTTCTTGGTGTTTTATTCTTGCTCAAAAATGCTGTGGTATTGGAGAGGTCTGCTTTGAAATATAACCAGTTTTTATGGGACAACCTGAAAGAGACAACAGACAAAAGCCAGTTAACAAAACCTGTATATCATCACCAAAGTGTACTTTCAAAGAAGTGAAGTATATCATGAAAAGAAGGAAAAAAAATATCATTTAGGAGATCAGTATTATTTTTTTTCATATCTGTTTGTATTTAAGCCGTATAAGTTAGGCTTTTTCTCAAAATATATTTCCACTAACCTATGGGGTTTGATTTTTTTTTTTTTATTTGTTTTGTTTGGTATTGTTTTTTTTAAGGTAAGAGGACCCCCATCTGCAGGATCAGTAAAAGAAAGACCATCAAAGCCCACAGCATTTCGCAAGTTTTATGACAGAGGAGACTTCCCAATTGCTGTTGAGCACGATACGATAGGAAACAGAATCGCCTGGAAGGTAAGTCATGGCACAACTGTGACAGCCAGCTGAGCTTATTGAAGTGACATCTCTCATTGTCAAACAAAGTTAGCTTGCAAGTAAATACACTGAAATAATTTCTTAGCAAATGGAAGATGGTGGGAAAGTCATTAGAGAAAGGCCCCTGAGTCAGCTGTCTGCCTTGGCTAACAATTAAATTATATGCTGCAAAAAGGAAGATGACAGAGTTGCTTTGCCTTAGAGAATTGTCTCCTGCCCAATTCATCTCTATTTTTATGAGGACCTGGCAATGCAGCCTGTTTCAGGCAGTCCATCAAATGATGGAAGTGGCTGGATACTGTGAGCAGCAGCCATTTATCTCCCCCAAATTTCACCTTCCTGCAGGACACTTCCAAATAGAAGCTTTAATTACCTAAATGGATAGGTCAAGATTGCCTGCTCCCTGAAAATGCAGAGCAGAATACAAACGAAGGCAGATTCTCATTCCATGGCTGTACTCTCAGTCTACAGCATATGTCAGACAGCGTAATCGCTGTCATACGTGCCTCTGTTACAGGCTGACCTCCACTGCTGAAACCATTACAGCTCCGACATTTCTCTGACAAAAGGTTAATTGGCTTCAAAATAAATGTATCGCCTAATGACTCCATTCTAATGCAGCTGTGTTTCTCTCTAAAAGGCTTAGTGATGTTATTTGTAAAACTTGCCAATCTTCTAAGTAACTACCGCAGACTTTTAAATTTAATTTAAAAAATGAATGCTGATCTTTAACCTGCTCCTACTATTTAATTATTTTGGTTATCATGAATTACTTTCTTTTTTTTGTCTTATTTATTGAACTAGAATAAGATTTTGCTGGAAGCAGTGATAGTTACAGAAAATGAACGCGATATCCATGAACAAAACATGTCAGATTTGTAGAATGTTTTAAATGGTTCATGTCAAGAACATGACACCCATATTAAATATAAAGCTGAGTTAAGTCAACACTAGAAGGAGAGATTTTGCAATCTTATAGCTGATTCTACTTGTAATGAAGCCAACAGGATTAGACCTATAGTGTGGTAAGAGATAGTATATTTGATAGTAACTAGATTTTTAAAGTAGATTTTTAATTATTGAAGTACAGAAGAAAGGTTTGTTCTACTACTTTCTTACCTACATAGCAGTGTTGAACCAGCACAAGGAACAAATAATAGTGCTTGTAGCAAAGGAAATCTCTGTTCAAGAAGACTTTACCCGTGATCAAAATGAGATTCCAATGCAACTGGGCTTTAGGCAACACTGGAAATTCCTTAACTGGACTAAAACTCACAGGCTTACAGCACAGGTCTGCACTCTGTTCTTTCATCACCAAGACCCAAAGGTGTTCTGCAAGCAACTGCAAAAAAATCTGCACAATTTATTTTTTATCTTGAAGCGTTAAAATTTCTAATTTCTTGAAATCAGACTGAGAGGTACAGAAAAATTACCTAATTTTAACTGCATTTTGTGGTATTTCCCTCATCAGGACTGTCATTCCACTAGATGATGTAGTGACTGCTTAGTTGACTTAGGAGATGAAGAAATGGAATAAAACTGCTGAAGAAGTTCAGATGGGACATTAGGAAGTCTTTCACTGAGAGGGTATTTTGTCACTGGCACAGATTCCCCAGGGAAGTGGTGGCAGTACTAAGCCTGTCAGTTTCTGGACAACGCTCTTAGTCATATGATTTAGATAGTCCTGTGAGGAGCAAGGGGTTGGATTTGATGGTCCTTATGGGTCGCTTTCAGCTTGCTAACTTGTTATCTACAAGCCTTCCAAACACAGGTGAATGTCTAAAGTAAGTGTTTGATTCCTGTATCTGACAGTTTGAGTTGTTTGAAAGCACACTACCTTGGACAGTCACAACAGCAAAGTCTCTAGTCAGAGATCAAGCACGTTTTTTTTCTTAACAAAATTTGCAGTCTTGTAGACCTAATGTCCACCTACCACAGTGAAACACCGGCATTTATCTAGTGCAGTGTAGGACTGAGATGTCATGCAACAGTTTTTTTTGCTATTTCCTTTATTTTGAAACAAGTTACTGAGACGTCAGCATAAATGCAAGAAGACAGAACAGTGGCAGAGTATTCCATTCATACATTAGCGTGAGTAGGTCCAACCTTATTTCCCTTATTCCATGCCACTCGATTTAGTCAAAAGTCAATCCAGGCTGAGTTCTCTGGCAGCAGACTGAGGTAGTAGAGTTATTTGAAGCTGTTGTTTAGTTTGACATGTAACCATCATTAATTGTTGTGAAATTTAAGTAGATGAAGCAGGCAAATAGGAGTTTTCTAGTTCAAAGATAGCATTAGATATTTTCTAAGGTCTTGAAGGCTGCCCAACACTGCAAAAAGGTGAGAATGTTGTTCATCATTAGCTAATATTTAAAGGTACAGATAAATTAAGGTCTGTATTTTTCACTTGTTCTAAGGACATGCAAGTAGTTAAACTATCCGAGAGAAATTTGATGGATAATTTTGATCAGTTCATCATATTTAATTGTAAATCTGATTAAATAAGTAATTTCTTTACAAATATATTTTACACAATACTGCTTAAATTCATGACAATGAAAAGATATTTTGCTAATGAAATGTGTCTAGGCAAAACGTCCTGTAAAAGCTTGGCTGAACTATACTTATTTGCATGAATCATGATTTAGTGAAAGAAAAAAAAGATTAAATAAGTGGTAACAGTGCTATTTTAATCTTGCTATAATTGCACAATATCAATATTTTATTTTGAAAGGTGTTTCTTTGCTTTGTTTAGTTGTTACGTATATCATGCTTCATTTCACTCTTGTTAGTTTGTCTACCAAGTGGTGCATGAGGGAAAATATAGGAGGGTTTCAGAAACCTGATATTTTCTGACAAAATAAAGCACTAAAGTATTTTGGTTTTCCTGCAAAATACACAGCTTTTTTTTTTTTTTTAATTTGTTTCTTTGTTTTTTATAATGACTGAAACAAAACCATAACTGTCAGACGTTAATTTTTGTTGTTGTTATTGCAAACACTTTGAATTCTTATTCATTATATTGTAATCCTGTGGACAGAATACAGTCATCTTCAGCTAGAGCAGGAGAATCTGAAATGGTTTAATATCCCTGAATTGTGTTAATATATTAAAAAAAAAAAAAAAAAGCACAAATGATCCTTGATATTGTGGCAGTACTGTGTATCCCTAATTTTAAGCCCATGGTTAATTTTCTGTAAGGGCTTGTTACATATAACTATGGTTGTAGATCTAGATAAAATATGGATTTAAACTTCAGGAACTACACAGAACTATTTCTGAATAATTGCATGTGTTGAATATTTAATTATGAAGTAATAGTGCTATGTTTTTGTTAGGCTTCATTATTTCCAAAATGCACTAAATTTAGAAAGAGGCATTCTTACTCCAAATTAATCTAAGCATAGGCAAGATTAAACTGTGCAGAGAAACCATGGTGTTTATCTTGATGCCTTTTCTTAAAAAAAAAGGGACCAAAGCAAATTAGATCTCACTGCAAGACCATTCTAGCAAGATGTATGTTCTATGTGAATTCTCAGAGTAAGTCTTTACATTTAGACAGGCATCTCTTTGAATATTTCTGTAATGCTGGCATTCTGGTTGGTAGGTTTTACTGTTGTTGCAAGTTCAAATGCAACTGTTTCAGCCTAAGGAAAGAAAATACATGGAAAGATAATATACGTTTACAACATATTATATGAAAGAACGGGAAATTGAACCTGGTTTTAAGGAATACCATCCAGAGAGAAAAAAAAAGGGATTAAAAAACGTGATAATACCAAACAAAAAGTACGTGGTGCTAGAGGCTATAATCACATTGATGTCTAAAGGAAGATATGATTGTCTTGGTGTTCCTATTGCTTGTTTTCAACTGGAAAAAAGTTGTCCTTTTGTCATTTTCAAAAGCTGAATATAGAGAATGACTTGTTACATTTGTCTGTGAAAACAAGCCCACCTTCTTTCTAGCTCAGTACACAAATTTGTGGTTTTGATTGCAACCAAAGTGAAAAAATCATTAGAAAATGAATTCAAGACTTTTCATCCACATTCAGGGAATGTACTAGCAGTCTGTAAATTCTTTGCTAAATGGCATACACTCAGTGTAATATTTTAATATTAAATTTGAAGCCTTTTTTTTTCTCTATGATCATAAATAGAGCTCTCTATATATCAGTGCCTTAAAATTGCTGCAAATATATAATGCTTTTTTTTTTTTTTTTTTTTTGATAAAGGAGTTTTTGAGATCTAGAAATAAGTAACTTCTTTCACTGAGTTGTTAAGAAAGATTGGAGAGTCTTTCCAAATATGAAGCATTTGGTTTTTTCCACAAGCAGAGAATGAATAATAATGGTATTGTTTGAAAATGTGTATCAACCATAAAACTTTGGAACATAAAATGCTGTTAATTTAGAGTTAGATAATATTAGAAAGTGATCTTTTTAGGAAAAGATTGGGTTAAAATATTTTTAAGCTCTTTGACTAGTTTCCCACAGTTCTTTTTCAGCTTATGTATATCACAATTTTCTTTCAAAATGTAGTAATACATTCTTTTGCACAGTCTCATACCGAGCTATGAATAATAAAAGCTCATAGTTCAGGTCTGAAAAGGACTTCCATTTTTAAATATATGATACTGAATTAAAAAAGGTCAGCATGCAATTAAACCTTTGACTAAGAAAGTTGATAAAACCAAAAAAGTATTTCTGAATTATTAAGAATGTATTTGAAATGCAATCTCTCTGTATCATACAGAAAGTCATCAGAATGTTTGAAAAATTATTTTTTAGGGAATGGAGTTAATTATGAAATCATTATGCAGGGGTAAAAAAGCTTCTATTCTTAAAAAGAATTTTAGCAATTTCAGAGAAATGAAAACCAAAATCAGAAATGCAAACTTTGCAAGCAAAATGTCAGCATGAACACGATTTTCATATGGTTTTTTTTTTAATTTTTTTTTTCCAGAATAGCTATATTCACTAAGGATGTGACTTTTACCATTTTAATTTCTCTTTATCTCCTATTGCCTACACAGTTTAATTTTTTTTTCACAAGCCAGTATAAGCTACGGTATCAAAATTACTTTTTTGGTGACTGTAACTAAATGTAGTGGTGAAAGAAAGTTTTTTACCTTCAGCTTCATGAATTTGGAATGTGCACACATTTTTTTCCTTATGCAGACTATTGAAGGTTGCTTTTAGTCATAGGCACTACAAATAATTTGAACATGCCATAGAACTACAATTTTTATTAGCATCTCTCATTCTTCACTTGATTTTATCAACATCTTGTATACTAGTTTCTAAAAAAAACTGAGCTGCTCTGATTAAGCTGTTGCCTATATCCAGCACCAGGAAAAATATTTTTGGGTTTTGTTTTGTTTCTTTGTTTGCTTTGATGGTGTTTTTGTTTTGGCTCATTGCTTTAGGTATTTTTGGTTTGGAACTTTGTTTTGGGGTTTTCACCATAAAATAACTGGATTTTAAATTTTGTTTTCTTTTCCTGGAAGTGCAATCTTTCATGCTTGCTTGAGGATTGAGTTTTAAGTAAGAGAAAACACACTTTTTTATATCAACCTATATAGCTGGAGGGGAGACAAGTTTTCAGTTGCAGAGTTTTCAAGTAATGCCTTCATATTTTTCATTTTTGTGACATTGTCTTGACATTAAGCCACATGATTAAACACTGTGAGTTATTTGCTGTGTAGTATCAAGTAAACTTAGGTAACACTTTCCAAAGTTCAAATCCCCAAACAAATTAAAAGTAATTGGATGGAGCTCATTTACCCTGCACAATGACCCCATTATTACATTGTTGTCTTGCAATTTATGTAATTCAAGGTGTAATTCAAGAAGCTGAGGGGTTTTAATAGCTTATTGCCATCAAAAGGGGAAGGTTCAGCTTTCCTTCACCTCTTCTGCTATTTCTAAAGCATACTTGACCCTGGCACTGATGCTTATCAGAGCCCTCTGTGAGTAAATTTGTCTTACTAACTCAGGAGAAGAAGGTAGGCATGTTTTTGTCTTGATTAGCAATGTGTTCACGGCCCTGGGAACTTTGATTACAAGACTGTCCATGAGTGCTAATGCTGTGTGTTAGTGAGGAAGAGAGAAATAGTAGAGAAGTACAGTGAAGAATGTGAGAAAGTTAAAGAATTTCAAAACTTTTTTTCTTTCAGCAGCAATGAATTAGTTATGCTGCCCATTGAATGGCAGCCTCAGATATCTGAAAGCAAAGAGAAGAAACTACCTATGCAAAATAATACCTTTTTAAAATTTATTTTTGGATATAGACATATTTTTTCTGCTTCCATTCTTTGTTAAATTATATTTAATATCTTCTTAATAAAAGACATTGAGAGGACACTCAAAGAAAATTTGTAAATCCCCCAGAAGTGTTGTCATGCAGAATTAAAATTTTTTTGAAATGTTACATAAAAAGAGGAGTGGTCATGTATCATGCTTAGGCACAGTGAGTACAGCGCAGAATGGTGTTGGTTTATATTTTAATGTCTTTGTCAGTATTTTAAGAAATAATTCAGTTTTAATTCTGCAATCAAGCTCTGTTTGTCTTTCCCAGAGGGGTCATTTTTTAAAATCATTTCAGTGATTCTTTATAAGCCTGACTCCAATTCAAATATGTTGGTATAACAGAAAATTGCAGTGTGGATTCAAGAAAAGGCAACTGAAAGCAAGAAATTAGGCCAAAAATTACATATAACTTTGAGAAACGAGAAGTATGAGCTGAGATAAAGAAATAAAGTCCTGGAGAAATAAATTCTAAATGCTGCCTATGGGAAAAACAAACAAACAAACAAACAAAAAAAACCACCCCACAGTAAATTCACAGATATAATATAAAGGAATAATTTAGAAAACAATGTGTTGGTTTTTTTTAAATGACAGTAAAAACCTCCATCTTCTCTGGAGACAGCAGCAAACTGTGTGACATGGTAGCAAGAAGGAGGTTTTCAGTTTTATATTAAAAATACAGCATTAGCTCAGGTTGCATCCTTTTAAACCAGAAGTTAGTAGTAATCTGTCTGCTATGGCTTCCTGAAGCAAGCACAAACAAATACTGTTCATAAACAATTGTATATAAACAAATGTCATTCATCATTCTTTGTGAGTGTGATAGCAGTGTCCAAATAATCACTATCAAAATGTTGTCTGTGCTGACATGCATGTGACTTTATTTCTTAGAAATTTTTAAAAATCGCAAGTCAGTTCTAGTTTCAGTTTTTTAAATGCATAATACTAAAAAATAGGCACATCCTAACGACTCTGGTCTGGTTTTCATTTACCTGAAAACTTTTTTAAATCTTGTGAGCAATGTTGTGTAGTTGCTCCACTTTTACCTACCAATGGCCCCAGAATATGCAGGTTTTTGTTGGCTTCCTACTTTTTAATACTAATCTACAAATCAGTTATGACTTTACTCTTTTTTGTGAAGTTCTTTTTCACATCTGAAGAGGAGATGTTTTTGCAAGTCTTAGAAGAAATGTGAGATGTTAGAGATTAAAAAGGATCCTTATCAAAATGCTACTGCAAATCACTGTAGCAAAGCAATATGTTTTCATGAAATCTCATAAAAGTCAGTGTAACTCTTTCAGTATTTATCAACATTTTTGTTGGTTTTTTGTAGTTTGTACATTTAAACTAATAGTTCTTGTGAAACACTGAGTTATGTCACATTATGTGTCAGAGGTTACTCAGTGCAATCTCTTCTGTCTTACCACTTGTGGCTCACAAAAAGTGTATTTCTTTTGTAGAGCTAGGTTTTTTTACAGTCCTCTAGTCTTTTCCATTTCTTTCATATTTATAATTTAAGAGTTTAATGAAATGTCTCTTTTCTCCATGCTCAGAAAATGTACCGTATTTTTTTAAAAATATGACACATACGTTTGCTTAACAGCTGAATAATATGTTTCCCTTAAAGAGTAAAGAAAGTTTTCCTGTAAATGTCTGAGATCTCCTTACTTTTGACAACATCAATGCTGAATCTGGGGACTAGTGATGAGATGGATTCTAAAACAAATAAAAGTGACAGTTTACCTGATTCCTACAGTACAGACCGGCCATATTTCATTTATTAATTCCTCTGTGGCTAATTAATAGTTACAATTTATCCCAGAATTCTTGAAAACAGTAATGTTGTGGCAGTTAATTTACTGTTCCTTTTTCCCTGAATACACAATTAAAGCCATTCCTTCATTTGATGTAAATTGCCATCTCTTGAAAGTGTATGGAATGAAAACCCAGCCATGTATCAGAAATAACTTTAATTTAAATTTGCTAAATGACCTCTGAAAGCTAGATGAAAGATTTTCTGCTGAATGGGCTGGTGCTCCCTGCCTGTATAATTTATGTGAGAAATTAGTGCGAATGGTTCACTTTTATGGAGCAGTGCTGCTTGTAGCAAGCCTGCAGAAACAATTTTCCCCCAAGCCTCCATCTGTTCTTCAAACCAGGGCATATGCCATCTCATCGAGCTTGAAAGTCAACTGATTTATAACTCCTGAAAAGTGCATAGATTGAAAAGAAAGGTCGACTGCAGCTATGTGACAGTGATTTGCTAGGGAGTTGGATAAAGACGATTCACAACCCTATGGACCCCGGAGGACACAAGTGATGTTGTAAGCTTTGGAAATTGGTAGATTGACATGTAGCACAAAAACCAAATTGCTCCTCCTTCTTCAGTTAAGCAGATAAGCGCTCGTGTTTAAGATGGAAACTTTTTAGAAAGTAAGTAGGTAATACAGCCAAGACATCTTGTTATACTGTGTTTCAGGCAGAATAAGCTTTTCCTAGCTATGAAGGTTGCCATCTAGAATACCAGGACTTCTTTCACTTTAATCTTTAAGCTACAAGCAGAAACATCTGTCTTTAAAAGTGCATCTTGTTATTTTGTGAGAAAGTTTTGTTCAGTGCCACAAACATAGCACTGATGAATTTTCTCTATCTACCTTGAAAGGGATTTCTGAGCCCTATCCCAATTAATGGATGGCTTGTTCTC
The DNA here is from genome assembly GCA_035583185.1 of Anabacerthia variegaticeps. Lineage (NCBI taxonomy): Eukaryota > Metazoa > Chordata > Aves > Passeriformes > Furnariidae > Anabacerthia > Anabacerthia variegaticeps. Next base: position 31,580,265 of record JAWWEW010000112.1, on the reverse strand, counting down.
TGTCCATTAGTTATCAGCCTTCTTCCTTTTACCCAAATACTGCAGAGTTCTCTGTCAAGTGACGAAACAAATGGAATTGACAACATAAAAATCAATGTGTGCTTGATGTTTTCATCTCTAGTAGTTGTATCCTGTGACCATTCTGCTTTGAGGCTCAGATACTGAATAATTTCTTCAACTACCTTTTCTTATCAATTCTGATTTTTAAATATCATTTCAGGTAAAAAATGGCATACAGTTAAATGTAGTTTTTACTTAAGAAAGAAATATAGAAGAGGTACAGAAACTTTAAGTATGAACTTTTGGGGCAGATTTTACCGTGAAAACCACAAAAGTGTAGTATAAAAAATACATTTGAATAGCAGGAAGAGTCATCCTCTACGAGGATGAATTTCTTGCTTGTTGAGGTATCTATAGCATCGGTTAGGAAAAAAATGCCTATGTATCTTCCCATATAGCTACATGTTATGTAGCCATGAATATCCTGGCCTAGCTCACACAGATGAGTGTACTTTCTGAACAACATAAAACTCAGTGAAGAAAAGCTAGCACTGCAGATTAACTAGATCAGAATTATCAATTATTTTTGTTGTGTAATTTTTAGTCAGTACCCAACATGTGCTAGGTATTCATATGTTGTATATGCTATTGACTGACTAAAGATGAGGAAAATGTAGAGCTAATAAACTGTGACAATTAAATACAAATTGTAAATGTCTTATTTTGCAGGAAGAGTGTTGAAGAGATTTGTTAAACAGTCATAATACAGCTTATAAAATCATAAATTGTGTAGAGGAGAATGTGAGATGTTTAATAAAACCTCATACTGTTTGTCTCTGACATTAATAGAGAAAAGTTCACTATCACAGAAAACATATATTCTGAAACCATATTCAGTGAGTGTCCCTGCTTTGGAAAGGTGTTATGGTGCATGTCTCTTATCAGTTTTGTGACAAACTGTATATTTTGCTATTCTTTCATTTTTTCATTTTGGTTGTCTACTATATGTTAGCCATGTGCATGGGAAAAATTTATCTCTCTCAGTTCCATTTCATTGCCTATAGTGCTTTCAAAGCATAAATTAATTAATCATCATTTCAGGGTCATTTTTTTATCACCAGCCTCAATTAGCATTTTACATCAAATTCATGTTCACATCTACTATGCTACCAAATTCTGATCTCTTTTTTACCCCAAATTCCCTCTTTGAAACTTGTTGGCAACTTGGTTTGAGAAAAATATAAATATGGCATGAAAGAGATCTGTTCCTGCAAAGACTTAAGCATGCACTCAATGCCTTGTGATCAAACCCACTAAAGCAAAACTTTTGCTTATACTGTGTAGCAGTGGTGTGAGATGTACCTACCTCTAAAATGAGAAAAAGATATTTACATTTGTCAGTTTTCAGTCATAATTATGAAGAAGGGCTAGTTTCAAATTAATGTTATTGCATCTTTAGGACATTGAAGGACTGAAAAATTCAGCTGGTTTTAAAATGTCTGACAAAATCTCTACTGAGGTGATTGAATTGTGCTTTTTTATAAAAAAAAATATAATTGAAAGCTGAGTCTATATTTACATTTCAAATAGCTCTGTGAATTTTTGACAATAGTAGTAGCATACGGTATGTTATCAGAGCAAAAATAAATTATCTTAAATATTTAAATGAGATAGTTCCCGTTGGCTTTCAGCTTTTTGCACATTAATGCTCAGGAAAGTGACAACTGTAGGGAATTACAAATACTGCAGTTGTTATACTAAGTGACAGAATCTGTGGGTTGCTAGTATACTCTGCTGTGGCTTCGTTCACTACCACACAAAAATTATGTCTTACTTTGGTTTTAAAGGAATACCAGTTACATAGTCTCCCTATAATGAAACAATATAAATTGCTGGTAGAATTCTATATTTAGAATATCAGACCAAACATAACACCCAAAAATCTAACTGGCACATTAGGCTTAAAATAATTAATTTAAATCATGTGCATTGGAACTGATTTGCTTTGTCTTCAAATCAATGTTATATTCATATATGCAGATCAATCCATGCCTTATTATTACAGAAAAGGTAGACAAATAACACCTTAGAAATCACAAATTATGTTCTTTAAAGAGATGAATATTCAGATGAAAATTTCATCAGGCTATAATGAGGTTAAAAAAAGGGTGTTTGTTTCCAGTTTAATCTTCAGTGTAAATGCATGTCTCTTTAGGAACATGACTTATATTGTAATGTAGTGAATCTTGTATTATAATGAAGACTAAATGCACTGAAGTGGAGTTGTGTTCTGAAAAAGTAACACAATCAATATTGCTCTGTTCTGTTCATATTCAAAGAAATTCTGCTAGGGTCAGAAGCCAGTGGTTATACACATAAGAATCATAAGTACCTATGTGAGGCTGTACAGTAAGTGATGTTCCCACTCTGTGTTTCTTATCTTGTCCTTTCAGAGAACGGTTCAGGTGGGAGACGTCTACTTTGCCTTGCCATTTAATAATAGCACTGGAACCTTGATGCTCTTATTATCCCTGGGGTGGTAGACAGGGGTCCCCAGATAAAGCTCACGTCTAAGGCAGAAACAGTCCTTTAACAAAGCTCAGACCAGTGTCAATCTTGCACTTGAACTCAGGTGAATGTCTTTTTCCTGTGACTTGTCTCTTACCTTGTGCTTCCACTGTGTGAAAGACAATATGCATTATTAACTGATCTTAATATGAGTTTTTTGCTTAATGTGTTCACAGATCAGTTAATATGCTTGCTGAAAAAAACACCAAAAACATATTAACCAGGTGAAAAGTGCAGTCCTTTACATGTCTGTTCCAAAATCTAACCTTCTGTTCCTGTACAGCCATTTGGGTGGAAGCATGAGCAAGTCTAAGCTGATACAAAAAGGCATAGTATACATAAGTTCGGGAATTTGGATGCCATAGTTATTAAAACTACTTTACTCCTTTCAGAATTAAAGCAAATTTGCCTGTTTAAAGTTCTTGCTATCATAGAGCTTTCAGCAGCTGATTCATTTTGAGTTCAAATAATTGTTGCCAATTTTCTGGTTTAGTTGGAAATTTCTAGTTGAAGCCAGAGATGATGAAAGCTGTGGGGTTTTGTTCTTGTAGAATTAAATCTGTATTTTATGTCTTCTTTCTGCTTTATTAATATTCATTCCTTATATATTTTGATCCTTTTCTGAAGAGATTGGAAAAATAGCTGTCTAAAACTCTTCAATAACATCACTGAATTTGCCCTATTCTTTCATGACAAACTGTAAGCAGCATATAACCAAAGTTGTGACATTACAAACCCTCCCCAGAATGAGGAAATGACTTTTTTTTTTTTTTAGGTAAAGTTTGTATGTTAAGAATAAACTTTATTAAATTTATGCATAGATTTTTATTACTCTTTTAACATGAACTTGTTCAAAGCATTCCTTCACAAAGTTAAATCAGAAATGCATAGCATATTATTTGCAATATATTTATCATCAACTGTGATAAATTTGATATATTATTTTTGTGAGATAATAAAAAAGGCCATTAAATCATAAAATTCAGTCCAGCTGAAGTCCTTAAGCTATGTATAACAAGTATGGAAAGATGAAGTGAAAACAACTTCTTATTCACATAGCTCTTGCTATCAGTCTGTCAAAGCTCTTTTTCCAGACATTCCAGGTAGGAAAAAAGCAAAGTTATATTTATGCTTTCTTCTGTACAGAGTTGCAGCTAATTAGGGCATAATTCTAGGGCATAGAAAGACAAACTTTTATGGATTTACCACCTCAGAAGGTGATTTAAACTATCTGACTGACTGCATGAAATTGATTTGGAATACTGACAGAAGAGAACAGAACGGAACGGAATAGAATAGAATATGTAAGTTGGAAGGGACATATAGTGGTAATCTAGTCCACTGCCTGGCCACTTCCTGATACATTAGTTAGATACAGCTAATGACCATTGGTAAGAACAATCAGTGAGAGGAGGAACTTCAGCCTGTATCTTTTCCCCAGGTAATTGTTTATTTATGCATTAAGGATTCTCGATCATTAATCTAGGGTTTTTTAAACATAACCTAATTTGATGATACGATCTAATATGGTGACTATAAGGTTAGAATAATCCATCAAAAAGGGACTTAATTTTTAAATATGCATTAGCTGTAGTCCAAAATTCTGGGTACTGGTTAGCATTGGGTTATTTGATGAAAATTTAAAGGTGGTACACGTTGGGACTGCTAGAATTATGCTGTTCCTCTTAATCTTTTATTTTATCAAAGAGGTTTGCTGATAAACCTTAGAATGTAAAAACGAGTTCTCTCTAAGAGTGAAGCATGTTTTCTCTGCTTTAATAATTAATTCTGTACCCATGTATATTTCATTATAAAGTGGCAGCCTTTTATACTGCTGTTACTTCTGTAAGGAAGTCGAAACTATTCCCCTGTTCTTACAAAGCATAGGGGATAATGTGCACAAGCATATTAGAATGGTTTTTCTAAATTTTTATGTTAAAACAATATCTTCATATCAGCTAAGAAATGTCTTCACTTATATCCACATTCTCACATGCAGATAATGAAGTTGGTAGCACAACAGAATAAGCCTCTAAGATATTATCTAGATAAAAATTACTGCCTTTTCTTTCCATATGGGTTTTTAAAACTAGTTTCATCTGATTTTTATATGAAAGATTTTTATGTGAAAGTTACTTGTTTCAGATCTTCTATGTTCTACTGTACATACAAAATTTCATTAGACCAGTAGAAACTTCCATGGCCCTGGAAGCTACCAAGAAATACTGTGCATCTACTTGATGCATGAATGCTTTCTAGCCCATTAACCACTCTTCACTCATTTCAAACTCACACCATCTGATTTAGGTTGTGAGTTTATTTCAGAATCTTATCTTCAATTTTTTTTTCTCCATATCATTTACTGATGTTGGCACTTAATTTTTATTGTAACAAACCGGAAAGTTTTTGGGTTTGTTTCTTGCTTTTACATTATATACTCAAGACTATAACAAAAGGTGGTTAATTTCTCATCAAAGGTCTTTGCTTTCTAAATTACTATCTGAGATCCCAGATAGTTTTGAGTTTCTACAAAAATTTTGTCCTGGCATTTTACCATGTTTTACTGTTTGTCTTTATACTTCTATGTATCAGCTTTTACTTTGGCTTTTTTGAGTTTTGGTGTTTGGGTTTTGGTGTTTGGGGTTGGTTTGAGGGTAGGGAGGGTTTGCTTGGTTTGGTTTGGTTTGGTTTTTTGACATGTGTCTTACTATAGTTTATGCTTATTGACTCCAGGGGAGTTTGATTTTTGGACTCTAAGGGAGTCCAAAGTTTGATGAATTTGTCTTCCTAAATTAAATAGAGTGAAGTGTTGAAGAATGACTGACTGGCTAGTAGCACTTTTACAGAAAAGGACCTGTGCATCCTGTGGACAGCAAGGTCGTCATCACTCAGTTGGACACTCTTGCAAAATGAAAGCTAATCACACATGAGGTGACATTAGCAATCGAAAGTCAGAATGCTCAGGGAAAGAATTATCCCCTTTTACTTTGTAGTCATAGGGCTATATCTGAAATTCTGCATCTGGGTTTGAGCCCACAGAAATAGAAAACAGGTATCAACATAATGAGGGGTCCAGTAGGGAGGCCACCAAAATGACCAAGGAGTCGCATGACATATGAAGAGACACTGAAGGAACTGGGTTGGGTTAGTGTGGGCAAGAGAAGGCTAATTGAGATCTAATTCCAGTCTTCCAATGCCTAGAAGGGTGTTACGGAGGAGACAGGCCAAACACTTTTCAGTGGTGCACAGCAGAAGGAGGAGAGAGAGCAGTCACACTTTGCAAGATGGGAAGTTCCAGGTGAACAGTAGAAAAATAGTTTTCCATGTTCGTGGCAGGGAATTGAATGCGATGATCTTCAGAGGTCTGTTGCAAAGTAAATAGTCCTTACTGATTCCATGACGTTAGATGGATTAGCCTATTATTTTGTGTTTCTCCATTACACTTCTTTTGAAAACGTCATAACATACTACTGTTTAATGAGTAAAGACCTCCCTGTGCTTCTGAAACGTAGATGTTTTAAAGCTTAAGAAAATAATGGTACAACTTTAAAAGTTTTAATTGGCTTAATATGTTCTATTATATTCTTAACATTCCCTTAACTTAAAACCACATAGTTTCCATGTGCAGTATTTATACATACATGTATATTTTTTTAGTACAGAGTTGTTATCACTTTCTAGCCATATCAGGTAAATTTCTAATTGCATTGATAAGATGTCTGAGATTTAAATTCATGTTCAGTTTACCATAACTAAATGATAAATGTAAAGACACCTCCAGCTTTAGATCCTATAGTCAACACCCTAGCAGCTCTCTAAACTTTTGTCAGTCTGACTCTTCTTGAAGACTTAGCTTACTGAGGAAAATCCATCCTTCATGCAGGAAAGTCAGAAATGTTTAAAATTATTATGATTAGTTTATTGACAGAGTACTTTGGGCCTTAGATTTCATGTGATTTAAATGAAAGTAGAAGACTTTTAACTGTACGTGTAATGTAGAATCAGGTCCTAAAAGTGACTCAAGTAGAGAGACTTATCTGTTTTTTTTTAAGTTTAAAAAAAGTAATTAGAAGAAAAAATATCTAATACATCAAGACATCTCCTGTCAAGCTATTGAATACCAGAACCTAAATGCACTATATGGAATAGTAATTAATTTATCTGATAACCATCTTGGTAACCATCAACTGGATCATCTCTCCAGCTTCTCAATGTATCTCTTAAGGTGTGGTGAAGAAACAGGACATAGTATTCTACATACAGCCTCACCATTTCTTATTAAAGGACTATATTTTTCCTTTACCTGCTGGCCACATTCTTTTTAATGCCACCCAGAATGTGGTTTGCTTTCTTTGTGACACGAGCACTCCTGGCTGTTACACAATGTGGCAATCATTGTAACTCTCAAGGGAGCAGGACTGTTATTCAGCCAGTCCGTTCTCAACCTGTACAAGTGTGGGAGGTTGTTCTATCCCAGTTGCAGGGCTTTGCCCTTCTCCTTGTTGAGTATAACAATGTTTCTTCACATTTCTAAAGGTTCCTCTAAATTTAAGCTCTATTACAGTTACTCATCATTCTTAATGTCAGGTTTTGCCTTCATGCTTTGAGGGGATATGAAATGGAAATATAAAATTCGCATATTATAAAAAATCAGTAGTGACTTCAGGTGTAGCTACAAAAATATCCTCTCCAAATTCTGTGGGTGTGCACACATGGGGGTGTGTGTGTGTGTGTACACATGTAATATCAAAAAGGCAATATGTCGTTTTGTGGTTAAAGAAACAAAAGGTTGATTCTGTGAACCTCCCATTTTTTTATTTGTTTATGTTCTGTCTCTGCCAGTAAATGTTCTTGGTGCTGGTATGATGCCACATAAATCTTAAATTTCCATTTGCCTTTTTAACAAACTAGGTAATGCCATACATCACAATCAACAAAAAATATACTTTTCATTATTGTACTCTTTAACTACAGAATTGTATATTTTTCCCTTAGGATCTGACTTGATCTAGTATACAGGATTGATAGTTCACTTGGGATAGAGCTACATGAACACTTGCTGTTGCATCAGGACCAGATAAAAGAAGTTCCATCTGTTTGTTCATGTTCATGACACAGTTCAATGCTCCCTCTGTTACACTTAGGTTTCATTCTATTAATCAGATCACTATAATGGTAGATCTTAAAACCAGTAATAAATTCGTTTGTGGTGACTTTGCTTTTGGTTTGTTTTTGTGGGGTTTTTCCCCTCTAACTTTTGTTTTTATTTAGGTCATTACAGTAATCTGACAGCAGCCACACAGACTCTTGCACTCGTTCAATTGAAAGGAGTGTGAGACATGGCAGGAGATGAGGAAGCAGAGAGAGGGAAGGAGGGCAGATATCTTAAATCCATTTTGCACATATATACAATTTTAAAAGATAAAATATCTAATCTGTGGTCCCTAAGAACAACGCATAGAGAATATTTTGGTTTATATCTTTATAATCTGTGGGGCTTTGATAGTGGTCTCAGTGTTATATCAGATCATCTCATAAGTGTTCATCAGTTTATTTTACACAGTTTGTGCTGCTAAACCTGTCTTCACAGAGGGAGACTTTGTATTAGATTTCTAACTGTAACCTAACCCTGATCATTATTTTAATAATTTAGTGATTAATTAGAAGTTGGTAATTTTATTCTAAGACCTTACTGTTCAAATTACTTCATTTTATTTATTTTATCTGGTCAGCTTCTACTGACATACAAATTTATGAAGGCTTTAATTGAAGAAACTATAGAAACTATTATTCAAATCTTTAAATTAAATGATTTTAAATTGCTTAGAATCAAAATATGCTACTTTCAGTAAAATAAAACAAATTTTTCATTAAAAACCTAGAAAACATACTTTCCAGACAGAAATCAAATGAACACGAAACCTGTTTATTTTTCTATTTGGCAATTTTACACATCAGACCCAGGCCTCTGAAGTATGGTCCCTGGAAAACAAGGAGTAGATGTAGAAAAATTTTCAAGTAAAATGGTCTTAGATGTTCACTTTTTCTCAAGAGGCAGAAATAGGGCAGCCAGAACATCTTTCAATTATTCTTTCTTTTCCTGAAGTTCTTCTTCCATAGTAAGAACACACCTTTAGCTTCTTTAGCTTTAGCTTCCTTAGCCAAAGAATCAAAGGTTTTGTAGCCACTGAGCTGCTAATAAACTTACACCATGTATCTTCTCTGAGTAGGATCTTTCTACAGAATGCATAAATGAACCGTATTGAGTGAAGGAATGTTGATTCTGTAGCTAAAAACTTTATGACATCTTTGTAAAAAACAAAGATCTCATTTTAGATTGTATAGCAAGTGTAACAAGTACTTTTCTTAAGATTATAATGCTCAGTGATGCAATTTCAGAACTGTCCTGTAATTTTTTACTGCAATATTTAACTCCTTATCTGTGTTTATCCTATCTTTATCCTAAAGATAAATATATAATATTTTCTATCCTACTCTCTACAATGTAGACACAAACTGGAAGTACTCTAACATGAAAGTTAAAACCAGTTTCTTTTGTAATGCCATATTTTAGCTATTTGTAACTTCATTTTTGTATTTGCTAGATACATTTTGAAGAAAATATATTTCTTCATAGATGGTTGTCTTATTTAAGAAAAAAAACCCCAAACTTCCTACCTCTTAATAAGAAAAAAAATCAAACCCCAAAATTGAATGTTTCCATCTTTCTATTAAAAGACCAGTTATTATATCTTAAAATTTTCATAGAGCTATGAAATCATATGCATCAATATGCATTGAATAAAATAGCTTTCAGTATGTAGTTATTATCCATGCCTTTAATAGCTTGAAGCCTAATCTTACTCCAGTGATATCAGTAGGAATATTTTGCTTTTGTATTTCAATGGAATCAAGAAACAGTACATTTGTTTATGACTAGTTATTCTCAGTTGCATGCATTTCAATAAGAAAGAGAAATATGTTATGTATGTTATTGCTGTCTTGAATTGTGCAGGAGGTGGCCAACTTAAAATCAAGTGTTCTGCTCTAACTACAACTCTCTGTGGCACCAATCTAAGTTTAATCACTTGTATACGCAGGTCAGTGAAGTGCGTTGCCATATGGAAACCCCATGGTAAATGAGCTAAAGCTTGACTTTAGTATACAATGAAAAATAAAATTGGTACAAAATCTCATTTTTATGGAACACAGAGTACAAAGTTAATATTACAAGATTGTGTTCATGCAACCAGAGGGTTACTCAAAAGTTTAGATCAGAAATACAATCCCATGGAATCTCTAGTTGGAGAGAACAGTTTATCTGAAGTAGCTGCAACTGAGAAGAGATTAAAATAATTAAGCATACATATAAATATTTACATAAGCATATCTATTTATAGAAAAACATATATAAAATTGCACATACTTATATAAAGGTACATGTTTTACAGCTAGCTCAGAATATCATCTCTATTCCGTTTTTCAGACATGGCTGCATGCTCTCAGTTGGATTTATATTAGAAGTAACATTGAACAATAAAATGAAGTTGTCTAAGTATCACTTTAACTTAGTCTTTGTTAATAAATTTTACAGAAAAAAATTAGTAGCAACAAAACCATTAAATTTCACAATTTTTCAGAAGCCATGCAGTAGTGGGGAAAAAAGCAGTAGAGTAAAACTGAATCTGTCATACACATAAAGAAAAAATATATTGAAACAGCAGAAACTGGTTCTTAGTGAGCTGACGTCCATTTAAGCAGAATCTCAAAATTTGGTGAGAAAGTGATTTGTAGTATAACTTAAAACAAGTATTTCATGTTCCTGAGCAAAGTTAAGGATGGGGAAAGATAGTAAGAATACTTTAACTTCTTCACAGAAAGAGGAATAAGTTTAAGATACTCCTTTCCAAACACTTCACAAACATGCCAACATTTTTTGTTTACTAGTTCCTGTAATCTTGTTTGAAGGGAATATGCAGACCACACCATGCGCACTTTTTATTTAGATTGCATGGGAGAGATACAATCATTCATTCTTCACATTTTGATGACTTTTGATGCAGAAAAGTGTTCAAATATTTTGTTGAAATATTGTAGTGATAAATCTATATGGAACAGGTTATAAGAAAATGATCATTGATCAATACTTTACATCTTATTCCATATTGCGATAATTCAACAATTTATATATTAGGTACTGAGCTAAAAGATTTTCTTCCACTTATTACCTTTCAGATTTAAGGGAATATGTTCTGACATTTACTGTTATAAAGAATTTAAAGTGTTTTTTTCTCTAGTGATTAGACAAAATAGCAGTCAAATAGGGAGGATAAAGTCCTAAAATCTAAATTAAATAGTAGCAAGTGACATAAGTCTCATTGAACTGAGAAGAAGAAGAATCTCTTTCATCAATTTCCCTTACAAAAAAGTTATTGAAGAGAGTAGATATAGGTATAGAAGTATCAGAAATGCTTCTATTTCCTTCAACTGACCAACAAAACTCAACCCAATGAAAGTAGCAAGACTTTCTCTGAAAGGCCTGTCTCAGTTGTTAGATGTTTTGTATAGGAAGGTAAGGAGATTATTCAGCATGGCTGTTTACTGAAGGGGAGGAGGTGATCTTGAATCTTGTTAGGTTTCCAATGGTGACTTCGGAATACAAATACCCTTACAGAATGTTTGTAGCAACATGCAACATAGCAAGATGTATCCAAAGGGATGAAACGGGAGCAACTGCTGCTGCTACTGTCACAACACTTTACATCTGTCCTATTTGCTTCCCTGATTTCTGTTTGTTCTAAGGTAATGGTGAAGGCTGAGAGGAGATAAACTTCTGTGTTACTAGGTGCCTTTATGTAGCAGTCTGCTTAAAAGTATTTGCTCTTCTAATTAAAACAGTACTGTTTTTCAGCATCTGGGAAAGACTCTTCAGCATGTACTGTTGGGGTTGACAGCAAAATGGTTGCTATGGAACTATTTTCTGAGCTAGCATGGCAGAGCAACATTAGGCAGCATTTAATTTGCATGTCTTCCATCTTGGAGTTTCTTCAGGATGATCTGATCATAGATTTCACCAGTCTCCCAGAAAGCACAGCTCAGCACTGACAGTAGTTGTTTCTCCAGTAATAGTACAAGTGTCAGCCCTACCACCCCTACATTTAGCAAGGTTTCTAAAAGCAGTGAAGATCAATCCAGAAAATTATTTAATATATGATCTAGTACTTATCACGTTTATTAGTTGCAATAAGTCCTGAGCTTCCTACTTTTTTTCATGAAGGTGTTAGACTTACGAGAGGGAGTGTTATGTTAATGACAACAATTACGTATGTTATGTTAATTACAACAATTAACTATCACTGACTGAAAACTCTTAAGTGTGAAACACTTGAACTTGCTATTTCTGCTACATATGTAGAGACCTATACATAGTAAATATTTTATGTCTTTATCTTCCATTGAAATTGTTTAATATTGTGAACTTAGTTTTCTGCTCATTTGAAGGGACTTGCTACTTAAATTTTGAGTTACTCTATAGTTTATTGTTATAATTGGCATTGATTACTAATAGTGTTAGTTGAATAAAATATTTGTGTGAATAAAATACCATTGCATGGGTACTGTATTAAGTTGGACGGTCTGGAAACAAGAAATCGTAGCAAGAAAACAAATTAGTTTAACATATTGCATAAGAGCATTGTAGTTTCAAAATTAAATATTAAACGAACTGTGGGCTCATATGCTATGCTATATCCCATGCTCTATTTACATGTTATTATTTCCAAAGAAACAAACAAATCAATTCATAATCATTATACAAGAAAGGCTGTTTTGGGGTTTGTACAGGTCAGACTTTCAGCCTAGGGGTGTGTGGCAACTTAAGTAACAACTCTTGTTATTGGACTTTTGATGCGCCTCTTTTCCTACGGAATTACTGCTAAACGTGTTAAGAACTGAACTGGATGGCCGTGCCGAGCTGCGGTGATGAGCACTTCTGTTTGCCCCTCGTTCTGCGGGTGCGCTGCCGGCGCGCACAGCTGTCGGTGCCGTGTGCGGCTGTGCCGGCTGTCCCGACTGTCCTGGGCTGTGCCGGCTGTCCCGGGCTGTCCCGTGGCGTTCCGGGCTGTGCCGCTGTCGCCGCTGTCCCGGCTGTGCCGGCTGTCCCGGGCGAGCAGGGGGCGCAGCGCCCTCACCATTAGATGGCTCAAGGGCGGTGCCGCCCCCGCCCCGGGTCATTTACAGCAGCGGGCAGAAAAAGACCCTGTCTTTGAGTTCCAGAATAGGCGAGACCTGTGTCCTGCTCTGGGGAAAGTGCTCCCGAAGTGCAGTGTGCGGAAAGGTCTCTTTGCCTGGCATCACTGCCTGCCCCTTTGTTCTCTGTGTCCTTGGCAGGGGCTGAAAGAGCTGGGCCTGTAATACTTGGGCCCTGCTGTGCCACTTAAAGATATAATAAGCCATTGTCTTCATTAAGCAAGCCTTGTTTTAGCAAACAGAATTCAAATACTAAAAAGGGAACATTTTTAAGGGGGGAGAATCAGAGACAGGGATGCTTTACAAAATTCCCCAGAGAAACTGCTTTGTTTCCACTATTTTATTGCTACTGACTGAGAAGATTCATATTCAAATAGGTTGGGGTTGTGAATCGGTCGTTTGCACATTCTCATGCACCCAGGAAGGCTATGATTATGGCTAATTACAATGACGAATGGAATCCTAACAAGAGTGCTCAATCAGATTGCTGTTCATGCATGAAGCAACCGAGACCAGCCAATGGAGGTGTGATTTTGGTAATTACAAACAATGGGTCTAAGTTGAAAAAAACTCGGTAAATCTGCTCGAGACAAAATAACGTCTAATTAATCACTTTAAGTTCTGAATTCTCTGGATGATCTGCATGCTCAGTTCTCTTTAGCATTCTTTTAATAGACTTAGCCTAAGGAGCTAGAATGCTTCCTTTTTGCTCATACTTTCACTGGATAAAATGCAACTGTTTCAAAATACTCTGACTTTCCCTTTGTGATGATCATGTTGCAACCTGTTTTTCAGGCAAGTAGACGGGACGTTAGAAAAATAAACACACTCTTGTTTGCCTTGCTAGCAGTGCCATTATCTGCGTTGAGAGAAGCGATAAACCTTCCTTAAGTTGTCACAGTATTATTGTCCTTATTCCCAAACTTAATGTTATTGAAATAAGTGGTAATTTTGACATTATCTCCAAAGACTGTAGATCTTAAATCTGCCTTTGAAAAGTTGTACTTGGGCTAATGTAAATAAATGACTAAGAAGTCGTACATTTTTTATTACCTTATTTTTTAATAAAGAAATATTAGGAGTATATACATAAAGTCAAATGAAGGTTAATATTTTAACAATGAAACTTTGAAGGCAAGGCAGTTTTTCTTTGTGTATTAATATTTATTCCAAATTTGATTTTGAACATTTTATTACATGATCCAATATTTTCATAGCAAAAAATCCTTAGATTAATTTGTTCATAAATAAATACTATACTGAAGATAATAACCTGCCTCCACTACTTTAGACAATATTTGAGGAACTATTTTTTTCTTTTAGATTCATTTGGTGTGAAGGGATCACCTGTAGATTTGACTTTAACGAAACCTTGCCTTGACATAGACTTGTTTTAAGCATGAGGTACTTAAGAAACCTATAGAATAAATTTCTTTTATTGAAGTGCCATGTAAAAGATCACAAACTATAAAGTAAATAGCAATTGGTTTGGACTGTTGATGGTTGTATGTATGTCTTCTCTAGTTTTATTGACTAGTCATTGAGACAAGTCAGCACTTTGTCGAAAGGCCCTTTTTGTATTAGAAAGTGCTTTTAGTATAAAAATTATCTTTCTTGCCAAAAATGTTGATGAAGTTGATGAACAGGATCAGATTTTTACTGGGTATGTCATGTTTTGGCTGCACAGTTTTAAGCACTGGTATTTTGTGAGATCTCAGTGTTATAAATCATAAAATATATATTTGAAGTCCTAAATAACCTTAACAAATTGGACTAAGGTTGTTTTGGTGCTTGTTTCATGTGCTCTTATAGATAAATTTGTTAATAATTTTTTCACTATTAGAAAATTGTCTCTGATTGTTCTGTCACCTTTATACCATGAAATGATGCATTGCCCATGTGGCTATACATCTCTCATTATCAGTTGTCTTAAAACACATGATTTTCATAGTGTGGTTTGGCTGTGGCAAGGCCTTGGTGACAACAAATGGGAACTTTTTGGTGTGCCCTTTAAGCAGTCTGGCAGGGATTCTGTCATAATATGAATTATGTGTGATCCAGCTGTGCACAAACCTGCTGTTAAGGTTCATGGAATGACTACTTTCAACCAGGCCCAGACTTGTAGACTTCTCTGGATAAGGCATGATCCATAGTGCTTCATTAAATGATTGAGCCAATAAAATAGCTTGCTGCTGCCAAAATGGTAATTTGTCCCTGCTGTCTCTTGCAGTTTCCCACGGGTAGGTCCAACTGCTTAGCTAAACCTGAGACAGTATTGCTTACTAAACCAGCAGTGGATTTAGTATTCTGCTGGTTTGGTGAGCTGAATTGATCAGCAAGGGATCAGGACAAGACCAGGGCATGCAGAAAGAGATAGTGCAAATCCAGACATGGTGATGGAGAAAGAGAGGAAGTGAGACCTCACTGTGTGTATCAGGCAGCTAGATTGTTTTCATCATCTCTTAAAATTATGTCTGTGTAGGTCTTGATTGTACTTAGTACATTTACTTCTGTTCCCTCCATTAACAAAATTGGTCAGGGAATGTCCTTCAAAAGCTTTTTACCTCCTTTGATTGCATCCAATATGTCTTAAATACTTATGCTTTTGTATAGGAAACCTTTGTATGATCTTTTCCTTTGATTTTCCAGTAGTCCACCAAATTAAAGTCCATCAAATTAGGTCATATGCCAAACACTTAGATATCTTAAAATTAATTAGATAACCCAATTCGTAGCTCAGTCATGTGCACTGTATTTATCTAACAAAAACCAGAAGTAATCACTTTGCCTAGCTACAATTTCTCATTTGATGTAGCATAAATGAGAAACTTAATTGAATATGGCCATAATTTTGACATGAAAATCTTATGAAAAGTTCTGCATGGGATGCACATGCAGTAACCTCATCTGTGAATTTACCCACTGGGAAGGCCAGTTACTTTTGTCCGTCCTTCTGTGCGTCTTCAAATCACTACTCCTTCTTTTGATAAAAATACAGGAGTAGGAGTAAGAGAAGTATTTAAACCTTTTCTCTCTATGAAAGGAATCTCTGTCGTTCCCTGATAGGATATCTTCACCAAGATAGGAAACAACAATTCCTACATCAAAAAGTCCAGCAGTGCATAGCTTTTTGAAGCAGGTAGTAGAATAAGGTGGTTCTGCTGTTGGATAGCCATAGGTATCTATCTGCTCTATTCCAATGGATTAAACAAATTTTAGCCTTGCTAGATTGTGAAATTTATAATAAAAACATACACAAAAAGTATTTGAAATGTATTTGGCTTAGTTTTTAGGAGATCATTATGGGTTTTTTTGAAGATATTATTAGTCCTAAAGGATGTTATAATTGGAGAAATAATAAAATTAAGACTAGTGTTTTGCATTAATAGCCTATAATTAAAAATTATTAAAAGGATGAAACATTTATAGGATATGTAGTGGTATGGTCCAATATTAAGGTTTACCTGGAATTCATTTTTTGTCACCTATGTATTGCCTATAAAACCTTTATTTTCTTAGTGTAATGTTTTTTCACTGAGTCGTGCATTTCATTACATCCTCTATGAAATCTAAAAGTCGTTTAGCTTCTCTAGTAAAGAACTTTACAGTGGCTTTTTGTATTCCTCATTGAGTTACTGTAACACAAAAGTGAAGCATATTCTGCTTATCAAGTTGCTTCAGATATAAACTAGATCCCAGGAAAAAAATTCACAGTTGCTTTAGCTAGAATCATTTAGTTAATTTATTCTGCTTGTCAGAAGCTTTTGGGATATACAAAATTCAGCTGCTTTCATGACATCTCCGACAGCTTATTTCCACAAGAATCATCTGGGACATTTAATTTTTGGAACAGGAGGCACTTCATTGACAAAGTATCCTGAAAAACATACTGAGCTTAGAACAGTACCCTATGGTCTCCAGGGACAGAATCACTTATGAATCAGGGAGCCCTATCAGTTTGCTATCTGCCTGTCTCAGTGAGACTTAGGGTAGGTGGAAAAATGGACCCTAATATCTCTGTAGTGTGTATTATTCTTATATTTTGTAATGCTGCATATGAAGGTTATTCTACAGGTAATGAGTACAACTACCCATTACATCTTTGATGTGCCATCCATTTCCTTTGTAATTATTTTCTCATTGTTACAGTAAAATTACTTTTTACACTTCAGTCTAATCATAATACCAATTCCTTCCTTTTTGTTTTTGCTGGGACCTATTATGCTTTTGTTTCCTTTTTCTTGAGGTATTTGCAAGTCTTAGTGAGAGTAATAGTGTTACAAAGTCGGAAAGTGTTGCTAAGACGAAAAACATAGGTAGAAAAGTTAGGCAAGTTTCTCAGCTGGAATATAAGAAATAGATTGAAATTTAATACCACGAAGTTATAGAGAGTAATAGTAGAAGTTGCTCATAGTGATGTTAACTTGATTCTTGAGGACTTTTTTTTTTTCTTGGCAAAGTCAGTGGGAGTTTGTGCTTAACTTACATAAAACTTAAAAAAAAAGATAAAAAGTTCTGACAATGTCAGTTGACTGAAAGTTGGCCATGGGATACTGGTATGATGGAAATCTGATGAAATTTTGCAATGCATTAGAGCATTTAGGAGAGACGGGAAGTGTATTTTTGGGCAAGACATTGAAAAGACCTGATTTTGATATTCTGTTATTCTAGTCACCTGTATTCAAGAAAGATTAATTTAAAGAGGTATAGAGAAGTCCAAAGATGACTAGGAGAATGAAATATTGGTTGTACAGGCTGATATTTAAGGAGAGTGGTGTATTTAGCTGAGCCAAACAAAACTTGAGAAGGAAATACGACTACTCAGAATGAATGCATGTTTATAAATTGTGACTAGAAATGTAGTCAGGAGTGAAAATCTAGAGTAATCTTCCAAATTGCATGGCAGCAGTCACTTGAAAGGCTTATGGAAGAATTATATGGCAAAATTGTATTTCCTGAAGATAACAAATTCCTGTAGATAATAAATTATTTTGTACATGTCTCCATAAGTATGATTGTCTCAAAGGGGTAGGATAATAAAATGTCTATTTTTTATTTGTCCCTTTTTTATTCAGTCCTTCAGAGTTTCTTTTTGTTGCAAGTAGGAGTGAAAAACAAAAAGCTTTTTGATTAGAAATAATTTTTCTCGTGTTTTATTTCTTTAATTGTTTATTTGTTTTGAAGCATTCAGATTTTCTATAATTAACAGCAAATTACCATGATAATCCTTCTCCAGAAGTTTGACCTGTGCTTGTAACATGGGAAGGTACTTATAGCCATGAGTGGATTTTGCCATCATGAAGCAAGCTAAAACAAGGCAAATACTTGGAATTAACATCAGTAGGTTTATTCTGTAGATTTATTGAGAATGAGAATTTTTTTGATAATTCCCAGCTTTACCCAGTGCTCTAGAAGGTGTGGCAAAAATCATTCTACTCCAACTACATTTTCAGTTTTACAGGCTCTTTAGCAATATTCTTGTAAAAAATTGAAGAAATAATAGAATATTAATATGGTGGTTGTAGAGTAAGATTATATCACGATTCCTGATTTTCCTGATGTTATTTTTTCAAAATTGCACAACAATCAGGATGTATTCAGTACATACGGGATCTAAACTTCCATTAATTTTGTTGGTGACAATATACCTACATTATAGATTATTATTTCCAGAAGATTACAGGACTGATATATATCAGTAACTATTTCTTGATATTAAAATGTTGCATTTGATAGCAAGCTCAGACTCATTATCTATAGCCTAATTAAAAATAAAATAAAAAGTTAATCTTCCTCACAATTTTGTTTTACGAAATATTTATCACTTGACTAGACAAAATGAAGATGGGAGAGGTTATGTTTTACTGCATAGGTGAGAACTGCAAAATGGAATGTCACTTATGAACATTTCTTTAAATTTAGCAGCGTATCACTTATAAATATGCAAAAATTTGAGTTAGAACGGGAACAAAGTAGGAAAGCTAAGTTCTCCAAATACTTTGACATTTTATAATCTTTATAGTATTTAAACTTGATATGTGTTCCTTTAATTTACAATGGTTTATAATGAAATGTTGGAATGCCATAATTAATTTAGTGTATAAAATAGAACAGCTGTATCCTTTTGCTAAAAAGGACTTCGTTTATTCTTTGCATACTAATGTAAGAAACTACTTGAAGGTTTTTAATACGCTGTGGTGTCTTTTTTTGTGGCAAATGTTGTTGTAATCTTCAGGCAGAAGCAACTGAAGTATGAAGTTTGTTGGTAATTAGGCACAAACTTGTCAACTGCTCTTTTTAAAACTTCAAGTATCGTGTCTGCATTATGACTGTGGAACAACTGTATTCCTTTCAAAAGAGTTTAAAAGGAGGGAAGTAAGAGCGAAAGGCATTTAACTGATTTCTTGCTCTTGACAGAGGACCCAGCTGGAATTAATATGAACTGGTTGCTGGGTAACCTACAGCTGTTCCAGTAAGGATATCTTACAGCAAGCATTCCTCTGGGCATTGATGTTTAGGACCATCTCAGGAATTAGTAGAAATGCAATCTAAACACAAGTACTGAAAAACCCCTTATTTTTGCTGGAAGTTTTACAGGGCATATTTATGGTTCTTTGGATTTTATTATCAATTTTATATTAATATATTTTAATGGAACAATTGAGGTATATGTCAACAAGTTGTGCCAAAGTGGTTGTCAGAAACAATACCACCATGTAAAAGCACACAGGCATGGTTTAATTACCCTCTTTAAGATAGTTTTAAAATATTCTTAGTGATTAACTAGGACTGTCACGTGACAGTAAATACTACCTTAGTAATTACTACTATAGAGTTTAGAAGCTAAAGTAATACATTGCAATCCAACCCAGAACTGTATATTACTTTGAGAAGAACATTTTAATGAATTAATTTTAAACCACAAAACTGCTTTTATAGTTAATATCCTGTTGTGGTTGAGGGTTTTTTTTCCCCTCCATCCTGTTCAATGTCTCTTCTTGAAACTTCTGAGAAAATCTTGGCATAAGAATTAGCTTTTTAAATGGAAATTGGTCTTCTTGACTTGTGAGTGAGAAGAAGAAAGCAGACCTCTACTAGAAAAATACTTCCACATTTCACTTTTAAAATAATAATTTTCTAGAAGTAGCTACAAAACACTTTCTATGCCACTTGGAAAAAGTTAAAATATAAGCCTGATAGTATATTCAGACATTAAACCAATAGCTTAAGATGATTTGCATTATAATAGTGGTCATAACATAGACAATGATACTATTTTTAAAGGACACTGTGAAATCACGTGTACATAATTAATTTTATAATGTCTATATAGTTAATTTTAAAATGTCTGCTCTTTAATGGAAACCCAGGAGGCCAAAATGCTTTTATTGAGATTTAAAATAGTCAAGAAGTAGATATATGACAGGAGAACAGATTTTAAAAAGTACTGGGCTGCAGAAATGAGTAGTTGGAAGAAGCCAGCACTGCCTACTGTTCATAATGTACAAACCTATTTACTGCCTTTAGAAAGTTAGCAATGCAAAAAAAAACCAAACCAAACCAAACCAAAAACCCTCTTGAAATGAGACTGAGCATTGCACGGATGCTTCTTATGCCTTTTTGTGGTAAATATAGCTGTGTAAAACAAGACTTGTTTCATATTGCAGTGAGCAAACATGTAATGCTTCAATATGGAATGACAGAGATTTTAGTGCCATGCCTACATTTTTCCCTTAAGCAATGTTACATTGTTTTTTGAAAAGTCTTACTTTTCTTACAAAATAGACTTTATTTATCTTAAAGTAGGAGTATTCTTAATGGCTAAAACAATTCCTAATCATACTTCTACCTGTGAGATAATTCTGACAAGCTTTCTTCTGGAAATTAAAAAAACCCAACTCATGTATTAAGTATTACTTGTAATGAATTTTGCAGTCAATTCGGTATTCTAACATCATTAATTTTTCCATTATTTTTTCCATCATTTCTTCTCTGGTAATTTTCCTTCATTTTTGTTATTAGTTTCAGAGTGCATGGTAATGAAGTGATGCTTGCGTTTTCGGTTAGGGAGAGAGGTAAATAAGTTTTCTTGGCAGTTTGTTTCTACATTTACTTTTTGCTATATTGTATCTTTAAAATTACTTTGACATGTAAATAGATGTCATTTGCCTAGTTGCAGGGATAATACCTCTTTTATTTCTACTGCTGAATTATATAGAGAAAGAACTGACCTTCTCTTTTTAATTTTTCATGTTCAGTTCATATATTTGACTGACAATTATACATGTCACTTCACACTGAATTCCAGGCCTTTTACTGAAGTTGATGTAAAGCCTTCCATTCATTTTAATAAGCGCAATCCCAGCCCTGAATGAGAACAAAAAAGATTACACTTGAATTTGTGAATATTAAAAATACAGATTCATAGATGTTACTGAAAGTCGATTTCAAATTCCAATAATCATATTCTCCTTTGAATTCAGAGTCCAAGAAAATTTTAAAAACCTTATTATTCATAAGAACAAGACACTATTATGCTCATACAAAGGTATGTTTGTCCCATTTCAAGGTGATTAGGATGCAACAGTTTGTGAAAGTATAATCAACAGGGTAAATATTTCTTCTGTATTCTCCAGTATATCCTCCCAGTTTCCAACTATCAATGGCTTAACAGCTTCCTAATTGAGATGTTGAATTTTTTTTTTTTTTTGTATCTAGGAAGACTGGATGGACCTTTCCTACTCCTTTTAAATATATTGATCTCCACATTATACTTTGTCAATAAACTCTGCTATTTCCTTATGCATTGCATGAAAAAAAATTCTTCTCTTGATATTAAATTTGTGTCTGATCGTTTATTTTCCTCTTGTATTATGAAAAACACACAAAAAAAAGTTGAAGTATTGTTCTTGGTTCCCACCTCTACTGTTCATGGCTTCTGATTCATGCTGCTCAATTACCACTTTGTCTAAACAGAACAGTCCTAGCCTACTTAGGTCTTTGTAGTATGAAAAAATGTTCAATACCTCAGATAATCCATGCTGGCCTTTTGTTTATATTCTCAACTTCTTTTACACACTCTTTAAAGTCATATGACTACGAAATTTTGCAGTAGCCAAGCATCATGGATTTGTCACCTGATATAATGGAGCTTTATCATCATTAATTACTGTTTACTAATAATTGCAACCATTGTATTTGCCTTTCTGACTGTTGCTAAACACTGTTCTTACATTTTCAGGTAACTGTCTGCAGGGGCTTCAAGATCTCTTTCCTGACAAATATACTCAGGATTGTATAATTAAGATTGTTTATTGTTTTCTCTCATAGGTGTTAGTCTGCATTTCCCAATAATGAATTTAAATTGTCATTTTATCACCCTTTTCTATTTAATTTTTAAATATAATGAACAGCACGGGCCAGCACAAATGCCTTTGGAATCATACGAATAAATTCTCCACATTACAGAAACTGAATGCCTGGTTCTATCTGTCATTGCTGTGCTTCAACAAGTTACTAATACGGTAAAGGATTTTCCCTGTTATCTTGTTGCTCTTTATTTTCCATAAGAATCTTTTGATGGATTCAATGCTCTATGCACAGCTACAATTTCAGACACCCAACTTAGCCAAATATCTTTTGAAGCATCTTCTGTAGACAATAGAGAAAGAGGAAACTTTCCCTAGGACAAACTCAAGCTATCACCACCTTAGCAACCAGTAACATACAATAGAAACAGGTCTATAAAAAAGTTAGTCATGATAGCTCAACATCCATAGTGTATGGGTTATGGGAGTTATATTTCTGAGTATATGTGCCTTGATTTTGTGTACTGAATACTCATCATCAGTTGCAATAAACTAAGTTAGCTCTTGGAGCGCATCTTTGGATTTAGCTTTATCTAAAAGGAATCCAATTCAAACACTCCAAGATCACTTTATGATATTAGTGAGGATGATTTGCTATTTGCTTCAAAAGCATGCTTCTAACTAATGCAGGTGGAATAAGCTAGGCTCTCATTCAGAATCACCCCCAGAATCACACCCCTGTCTCTTCTGTATCTCTTCACTCCAGAGATATTACACTAGGGTCTCACAGGTATGAATGCACTGTTTTATTGAAGGTTTCTAGAAACACCAATACAAAGACAGACTCATCCTCATTCTTGTAGTGGGTGGCTGCTATATGTCTTTGGAGATTTCTCTGAATCCTTCCAAGTAAATCACATTTACGTATGTATCCATTAATTTTAGGATCCGTTTTAAAGTTCAAATGCTGTCCCTGTTCTGTTGTGTTGCTATCAGTATCTGCTTGAGTGATAGGATGCACCCTACATAATACAGAAATTTAATAGTTATATTTTCTTTAAGATTAATTGCTATGAGTAGCTTTCATAGAAATAAATTATTATTAAATGTAGCATTTAAATCTTTAGAACTTCTGGTATATCACCTTAGAGTTAAGATTTACTTCATTGTGTTTTTCCTTTAATGCCTAACAGAAGCCCTCCAACAGCAGGAGTCAGCTGTAATGTGTACTTTGATAATACCTCTCACTGATTTTTTTTCTTCTGCCACATTTCCATGCTATCTATTTTTCAGTCTCCCATTCATCTGACCCATTACTTTTGAAGGATGTAAGTATCAAGCAAAGACAAGAATTTCCAAGTTCAGTACTTATAATCTCTAGTGCTTCTGAAGAGCTTCCCCTAGCAAAATCAACAAATAAAGAAAAGAAAACACTGCTCTATGTTTCTATTCTGCTTTATTCCTTTGAATAAGCATGGTTGCTTAATGTACAGGAGCTTCATAAGCTTGTGAATAACTTTTATTCCTCCTACTGCATCCTCAGTGTTGTCCAAAATTCTGCCATAATTTTCTCTATTTGTTTACTATTTTAAACATGCCTTCTCCATGAGAGGAAAGTATGATCTCATTAAAAAAAAAAAAAAAAAAAAAAAAAAAAAAAAAAAAAAAAAAAAGTGGTATTTTCAGCTTAAATATTGGCACTTGTACAATATTGATGAAACAGTTATTGTATTACCTTAGATGTAAAAATAGTATGGTTTGAATGATTATAAAAAGATTTTAGTAAATAAGAATATCTTTATCTGGAATTTTAAAGTGCAACATGTTTATCTGGCATTTTAGGATGGAACATAACTTCCATTCCAAAGTAACAGTAGTGTAGATGACTACTAGTCACCACTACAGGGATATTTAGAAATTGGAAACTATTGAAACAAGATGTTTTTGAAAAGATGTGTGATAGTTAAAATTTTGGAAAGAAAATTCTTTGTCATTAGTGTCCTAAATTCTTTGCAATATTTCATGGAAGAAATGGTTGCAAATTTGAATTAGAACTTTCTAAGGAAAAAGTGATATAAACTATGATTTCGTGTTTACATAAGCAGTTTTTATAACAATTTGTCACTGGGACAATGGCAGCAAGGTAGGAGGCACCTCTGTATTGCATGGGGAGGTAGGCACTAGAAAGAGCCCTTTTTCTCTTACAGCACTGAAATACAGGCTGAAATAAGATAAAGTGAACTTCCATTTCTCTTACTGGCTTATTTTAAAAATAAATTATGCTTTATGATTAGAAGTGACCTCTAAAGATCACTTGGTCCAAATCCCGTACAGGAACAACTTGGGTCAGGCTACTCAGAGCTGTGCCTAAGTGAGTTCTTTTAAAATCTCCCTCTATGGAGATTCTATAATTTCTATGGACAACTCATTCCAATATTTCACTGTTATCACAGTGACTTATCTTTCCTTTTCTCCAGTTCAAATTTTCCATGTCATAACTCATGTCCATTGCCGCTTGTTTAGAACCATGAGCCATTGTCTGGCTCTTTCTTCTCATGTATTCTGTGGGTGAAGACAGCAGTAAGATTCCTTTTCCTTAGGCTGAACATATGCTCTCTAAGCCTGTCTTCTTACGCCATGTGTCTCAGTCCCCTGACAATCTGATGAGCTTCTGCAGGATATCAATGTTTTTTGTAGTGGTTATCCTAAAAATTGACATGGTCTCTGAAGTACAGAACAGAGGGGAGGAATTATTTCTTCAACCTGCTGACTGCACTACATCCTTTGTCATTCATTTCCCTGCCCTATTGGATGTTTGCTGTATACTTCCCTGAGTTTTCCTTTTGCCACTAACACACTAGTTCAAGCCCTTCTTGTTACCCCTCAAATTTCTCACTAGTTTCAACTCCAGGTTAAACCACATTTGATTTTCCTAACTCCAACTCTTCATGCTCTATATTCATCATATATAGTCCATCTTTTCTTCCATCTACTGTGTATTTCCTTTTGATGTTTGAGACCAGACAGGAATTTTGCATTTGTCTTTGCTGTCCTTCTGCCATGCTTGCTTGACTTTGAGGACGTTGATGTGCTTTGAAGGGGTTGTCCAGCTCTTTTGGCCCCCTTTGTCCTACATGGCAATTTTTCATTCTCCTGTACTGTTATTAATATTTTTTATCCATTTGTGGTGGCACACAGATTCTTGAAAAGTAGATTGGCATGTCTCATCAGAAAGAACATTTATACATACATACATATATGTATCTCTCTTTATATATAATCAGCATAAACTCTCATCTTGTACAGGAGAACTGTATTGTAGGCGAAACTGGAGTTTGCTAACCTCTAAGGTCTAAGAGATTAACCAAATTTTAAGGAGAAAATGGAAAATTGATAAGAGATATTAACTTTAAAACTAAAAATGTATATATTCCTTCCTGGTAGTAATTGTTGATGTTATAAGTGATCATACTGCATTTTTAAATGAGAGATTAAGAGGGTCTAGGTGACAACCAGCTACAATTTGTATAAGTCTCCAGAAGGTCAGCTTTTTTTTTTTTCCCCCTAAATACCTTGAAGACTACATGAAAAGCAAAGACTCAGTATTAGCTTCTGTGAAGCATTGTTTCTTTGTCAAATTCTTCATCCACACTGCAGCACTAGTTCTGCACCACAACTACTAAATACTGAAACTGTGATACTAGATCAAAGGAAGGCTAGCCTGGACCTGGTATCTTCTAAGTTCTAGCTGAGCCAGAACCAGTGGGAAGAAAATGAAAGCCCACTTGCAGAAATGCAGAATTATCTAAAAATTGACTGAAACTCTGAAGCACAGGGTATCCCATACTTCTAACTTTCTGACATACTTTTTAAAGAATTGACTTTTTTCTTTTGTTGTATTATTGTGTTGCATTATTATAGTGATTCAATATGTTTCCAATAAGATAGTTGAATGATTATTCTGTCATTTGAATCTCCCTTGCTTTTTTGGAATGTTATTTGATGAGTTCCCTGCATTAATTGTGCATTTATAAATATTTACTATTTTTACTTTTTTTCCTTAATTTCACTGACTGCCCTTCTGTTCTTTGCAACACAAAGAACAGAAGCTTCCAATCAATTTCAAATGCACTGTTCATTATTTCACGTACTTCCAATATAATAAAATTTATTTATCACCATTTTGAAATAATCAGGCAGTTTTTCAGATCCTCAGGTTTGTTTTTTTTTTCTAAATCCTTAACCAATCTCACTGTTTTGCTAGCTCTGAACTCATTAATCTAGACATTTCCTTTGAAGGGAAGTGATTATTACTTCCTACAATATTCCTGTCTTAGTTTGAAGGGAAAACTAAGATATCTTATTGGCCAAGAAATAAAATAACCCCTCTCCTTAAATTTAGAAAAAAAAACTTTAATCAGGGAAAAATATAAATATGAATATGAAAGGATAACAGTTCTTAATCACAACACACAGATATACACATATACCTATAT
>JAWWEW010000112.1:31529532-31553545 GCA_035583185.1 Anabacerthia variegaticeps | reverse complement strand
CCTTTGTTAAACCTGTCTATCCATACCCAGGCGTTGGCTCTAAACTTGTTGGAAGGAATTCTGAGGTTTAAAACTATGACAATTCCATATGATTTTCATTGCATTTTTTCTCGGTTTTTTGTTATATTTCATGTTTTCTATATTCTAACCTCCTGTTTACTGCTTAGACACAGTTCCCTAGTGAGCTTGCTTGGCATTCAATAGCATTCATGAAGTCTCAGGTCATGTGTTCATTCAGTTATTTGGGTAATGAGCAGGACACAGGTTACTGTTAAGATTTTGTCCTTTCCATTTTGTAGAATTTTGAGGAAATTGAGTAGAAGGATGTCCCTTTTTCTGAAAATTATAGAAAAATCTGTTATGAGTTGAGCAGATTAGTCTCTGGGACCTCCTCCATCTAAAAGTGCATTTATGTACGTATTGAAATAGTCTTTTGCCATATAGGCAAAATGAATTTGTATTGGAAACTGGGTCTCTACACAATTCATTCAATAATTTTCAGTTTGATATAACTTTTTGTAATCTTTCTCAAGTAATGATTTTCTTTAGCACCTCTTTTTATTATGTCTTTGTTATTGTCCATAGAATCATGGGTCAAAGCATGCCCAGAGTCTTTATTCTTTTTGGGAAAAAGAATGGCATATATATTAGGGTATGTGGATTTTGTGTTTGTATTTCTGAGAGAGACCTGAAACATGCCAATAGTAAAACTACAGGTCTGTAACCTCATATTACTCTCAGCTGCTGTATTAAGCAATAAAAGAGTGATTTATTATTTTTTAACTTAGATCTCAGAGATATCTTTCCTACAGTAATGAATGCAAACCACTGTTTACTATCTAAATCAGCCTTGTCAGTGAAAAACTCTCCAATAATATTTTTAAGTCAAAATAAACAGGTTAATTCTTTTGTGGTCTGTGATCAAACAATCACGGATGGCTGGGTTTTTTTCTTATATCCCATATTGAATTTGAATAAGACACAAAGCAATCTAGGCTGAAGTACCTCTTTTCTTTAAAAAGTGCATTTGACTTGCAGTCACTGCTTTAGTCAGTATCTACCTAATAAACTGACAGGACTTCTATATTCTGATTACTTTCTATTTAGGTTTCTTTTACGATGTTTGAAGTTTATGTTTATTATGTCAAATATTTATTGTAACCTTATCTTTAAAGTATTGGAAAACAACAGCAATATCAATATTTTTTTGTATATTTTCTTTGAGAGATCAAACTATAGCAATAAGCAATTGCTTCTGCATTCCATAATTGATGTGATATAAATTGAACATCCTATTTAATATTCTACTGATATTGTATGGGTTTTCTGGGCATAATATTATAAAAATTTATTTTGGTAGGAAAATTCACTTATCATACTTTAATTGTGAGATCTGGACATCTCAGAAAAAAGCTGCCATCCTGACACAGGTAGAAAAAAGTTTGTAGAGTAATTTCTGAAAAGAGGAAAACTATCAAATGGTTTGAAATGCAAGTGAAGCAAATATTTTAATAGCAGAGTAATAGGCAAAAAAGAATTGGTTAATGTACTTGTTTCTTAGAATGTTTTGAATGAGATACATTATATTAATTTGAAGATGTGAAGCTGCAACAGTGTTGTAGGCCTAGGATTAAGGTTTAATACAGAGAAGAAGAAATCGGATAAACTCTTACTGAGTTGCTCCACTTAAGAATTTACTGATATTCTCTCAGCTGACATAAATGCATGTAGTCATATGTCAGTCATATTCTGATCATTATATCATTATTTGTATCATTACAATATTCACTGAAACAAGTGTTTACATGGAATTTCTCAAATAAGTTATAAAAACAGTTGTTTGAAGCTGCGGGAAGTTTTTATTTATCAAAATCTAATGACACCGGTTTTATTTTTCAAGTAATCTTTGAAATAGTTGATAAATACTGACAAAACATGTATTTACATAAGGCTAGTGACTAGTGAGAAAATTGCCTACTCCTCTGAGGCATTGCCTCTGCCAAAGGGAGAGGACTTACTCTTAGATACATATACATATATATGTATGATAAATGTGTGTGTATGTAGAAATAGAAATATATTTTGTTTAATCCTTTTCCAATTAATTATGTATTTTTCCTGTCTCAAAACATTTTTCATATAAAGTAGAAATACCTCTTAATAGCATCAAAATAAAATTACTTTGAGAAATTATTATATAAAAGTGTCACCTCCTTATTTGGTGGATCTATTTCTATTGTGACATTTGAGTGATATCTGACACTAGTGACAAAAATATTTTTAATTTGGTTACCTCGCTTCGGTTACAGCAACAGGGACCAGACAAAGGAAAAGAAAATGGATAACTTCAGTCTCCACATATATTTTGAAAAGTCAGTATTATTGAGGGGTGGTGATTGATGAGATGAAAACTGATGAAGTTCAGACTCAGATCACATTTTTTTTTCTGGTAAACTTTATAATCTAGGAAACAGAGGAAGGACCATAAACTTTGAGCATCCTTTGAAAGCAGCCTCATTTGAACACAGTGAGCATGAAGAGTCCAGTCATGAAAATAATAGGAAGTTAATAATTTTTTCTTATCAGGTTATTCTTTTAGAGAAAATGGGTGCTCTGTCAGGTCAGGGAGAGGCAGAGCTTAGGCTTGATGAATGTAGGGCACCAGCAGAAGGGGCTGTTTCAAATGCTTTGCTGAAGTGTTGAGGACTGTGCTATTTGAGATCTGCTATAGTCTGGCTGTTTTATTCTTTTTGTACACAGCTGTGCTTTACATGGCTTTGACAACAGACATAAAATCGTCCATGTTAGAGGTCCTTTGCATGTGCAATTGATTTGCATATGGACTGAAGCTGCCTCTTGTAATATTCCTAAAGGACAGATCTGATTCTGTTGACACTTCATTCCATTATGCAGGACCTCTGACTCTGCCAGGATTGTCTGATGGCTCGTGTAGGGCATTTTATGACTAAAACTTTATGATCTCAAGTTATAGAAGGGTCTTTCAGTGGAAAGGAAATAATTTCATATGGATATTTCTTGGTTTGCCTTTGTCTGTGCTCTCTATATTTTAAAGTTTTACTTAAAAGAACTTTGTGGAGGCATAGTCAAAAAGTTACTCTTAAATCACAAAAAATTTGCTCTATAAATCTAAGACCAGTATTCCAGCTTCCACATCTCTTAACACACGTATGTCACGTGGACTGTGTAACGAGATCTACAAAGATAATTGAAACAATGCAACTATATTCATTGCTCTGGGGGTAGGTATTTGAAGCTTCCAAAGTCTACAGTTGCTTGTTGGGAATATTACTTTTGTTCACAATGGTAGTTTTAGTTAGCAAATAGGAACAAATTGGTGTTAAAGTAGAACATCTTTCTGGTGGGCGAAGAAGGCATTTTTACCTCACTGAAAAAGTCAGCATTTCCCACAAACTCAGAACACATTCAGAGACACACACACTGAGAAAATATGTTAACTTCATCCAAGTTTGCGTTTCAGTCTCACAAATTCCTCATAGCAGGATTCTTCTCCAACCTATGTAAATTCCCTCAAATCCCCTCCCATCAGTTTTGTCAAACATTCTCTTATTTTAAAGCCTCATATAAGATTTGTTAGGGAAACAGTATAGATTCCTGATGAGACTTGAAATAACTTCTATCTTTCTTACCTCTATTAATTGAAAAGTTTGTAGCAGAGTTGAATTGGTAGCAGCAACTGCCCAGTGCTTACAGAGAAGTTCAGTGAAGTTTGTATGGTTCATTTCATTCCCTAACAGAGAATGAATTCCACACTTTGGCTCTTCATGAGAGAAGATATTATAGAATTTAAACTTTAATTTTTCTGTCATTTCACCTCAAGTGAAGAAATTTCTTTAATAATTACCACTGCTCTGCTTTTCCTGGATCTATTTGAATTTTAAGGCATAGTGTATTTGCCTGTTCATACACTGTTCAAGATTTTTCAGCATGCAGTTGGAGTTCCTCTATCGTGACACAAAACATTAATGTATGTAAATAGAGACAGGTACCCACAGAACACTTAAGGCACTGGTCCTTCATGATCTTTGCTTATAACCATATTTTGTCCTTTTTAGTAAAATGTCCATTCTTCATATGTAGATAATCAAAGAACTTTATGAGTCGCTACAATATGGAATAATGGAGAATAAAAATTCTTGTACTAAAAATGTGTTCTCATGGGTTTACGCCTGAAAGCTATGCTAGAAGAGCATTATTTGAGATGTAGCTTTAAGAACTTGAAAGTCAGGAATTACCAGACTTACAGCTGCCTGAATAACTCAAATTCTGATCATTTGCACTTTCTTTCTTTGCATTGAATGTAAGGTTTAAAGTCTGAAAAACAGTGTTGAATGTAGTGTTGCAGATATACAAAAGGGGAATTTAACATTGTGTAGACAAGTGAATACGGTTTTTTGAGGTGTTGTCTTTTCAATCTAATGATTTTCTGAAATTAATATTTTTAAAAATAAATTCATAGGGTTGTGAGTTTCTTTTCTTTTTTTTTTTTTTTAGGGAAAGAGGTAAAATAATTTTTTTTTCTAAGAAAGTATAACTTTACATGTTCTTAGCATTTATTGCATGTTTAAGACTTCAACAATATGTTACAAACAGTGGCAGGAGGACAGTCTAATACAGGCATCCACCACCTCTCCGGGTAACCTGTTCTAGTGTCTCACCACCCTCATCACAAAAGATTTCTTCCTTACATCTAGTCTGACTCTATTTTACTTTAGTTTCAAACCATTACCCTTTCTCCCATTGCTACAGGCCCTGCAAAAGGAGTTTTTCCTCGTCTTTCTTTTAAGTCCCTCGTAAGGGGGACTTCCCTTGGAAGGCCACGATGAGGTCTCCCTGGAGCCTTCTCTCTGGGATGAACAACCCCAACTGTCTCAGCCCTTCTTTGTAGGAGAGGTGCTCCACCCCTCTGATTATTTTTGTGTCCCTTCTCTGGACCTCTTCCAATGTGTCAGTGTCCTTCCTGTGCTGAGCACCCCAGAGCTGGACACAGCACTTCAAGTGGTGTCTCACAGAAAAACAGAGTAGAGGGGCGGAATCACCTCCCTCAGCTGCTGTCCACAAAAGTCATGTATGACACAGTCAACGCTTTTTCTTGCCTGTGTGATCTTTGGTTCAGCATTCTGTTTTAAGTGTTATGAGGCAAGAAAATGTTGGTCAATTACTATTCATCAGTGATCATGTTCATGAGAGGTCAGAGCATATTTCCCAAACAAACCACCCTTGCAAAATTATATTTATGGAAAAAAATCAACAGATCTTTGAGAATCATACTTGCAGAAGTGTGTAAACATGTCAGTTGTTATCATCTTCCTATAAGTCAGCTTCAAGAAGGCCGTTGCTCATTAGAGTGATTTTAGAACCTGTTATCATTCAAAATAGATAAATACTGCAGATTGTATCCTCTCTCTGTATAGTTATGTGTATATGTCTAAATTACCACTAATATTTGTTTACTGATTAAATAAATATAAGTTACTGATTAAATAATTATGCAATTTTGAAATGTTAAAGCTGTGTACATTTTCAAACACCATTATATTATTCATCTTATAAACAGAAAGTTTGCAGTTCAGACCATGGAAAGTAAAAGGAAGTCTCGAGAGGCAAAGGCAAAGAGAAGCCTTTTATAAGGGTCAAAATTCCAACAGGCTCACCATTTTCTAATATTAGAGAATATGCACTTCTGTTATTTGCATTTGTTCTTTGATCCATCCCTTTCAAAGCTGATGCAGGCCTGAACTGAGAACACAATGATTAGCCACATTATAAGGCTAAAATCACACTAGGAAGTCCAAGTGAAATCTTGAAAACTGACTGATTCAGTACACCAGGGGATTTTTATAGAACTTAGACTTTAACCTTAAAGTAAATCAGTTTGACAATATCATGGAAGAAAACAGAAGGCAAAAAAGCACGATTTTCTAAAAAATAGATCATTAGACTAGCTGCATGCATTTCTAATTGAAAATTATGAGATTTCATTAGCCTAGGACAATAAAAGATGAAAGAGTATACTGTTAGTGGAATATTATCAGTTATTTTAAATAATTCTTGGCAGTTGATGCATCATTGTAGTCCACTGATTGACTTAAAACTTGAATTGTGTGAAATTACAGACAGTGATTAGGACTGCTAAATTTTGTGTCACCTGCAGATTTTTGAATTTTTGGTGCCTAGCCTCACCTATCAGTTTTCTGTCTCATTGCATGCCTGGAACTGTCTGAGTGTTTGACTGACAGTGCTCGGAGTCTCTTATTGTCTTTTCTGTCGTCCCACCAATGAACACCAATTATTCAAGTTCCAAACAGGAGGAGATGACACCTTCTGTACCAAGGTCATTGCATCAGCAGTTTTTATTCTATAGTTCATAACTCTGTACTTTCAGAAGAAACCCAAACAAACTCCATTAGAGGATTATATTTCCTTAGGACAATGGGAAATTGAAGTTTTTTAGTTACTATAGGGAAAGATTGAAGAATGATGAGTATTAATATAAAATGACTCCCATTGTGCTATCCAAGTAGTGTTGAAGCAAAATTCAAAGATTTCTTTTTCCTCAAATACCAAATATATTTACATTTTTAAACATATTATTTCATTACATACTGGCCTTTTTTTGACCCAAGACCTTAGTAAAGGAACCAAAAATAAAACCTGGATTTAATGCATTGTTTTCTGCAGGAGTGAAATAAAGGAATAATAAAATAAGATCACCTTACTCTCTTGTTTGTTCAAAGCCTTTGGTCAAATTCAAGAGAACTGATATTCAAGACCATTTTTATGAATTCTGTGGTAGACGTTGCTCCATATGAGAGCAGTTTTGGAAACTATGTTTTAATGTGTCTGATGAAAAAATATATTTCTAGCAATATCTCTTCTTCTCTACATAATAAATCCTAGTATATATTCAGTAGTTAGGTCTCCACAGTAAATTTATTTTGTTTGGAAAATAAATATATTAGTTTTCTAACTATTCACATAAAATTCAATAATGTCACATTTTCCATTAAACTTGTTAGAGAGTACTTTATATAAAGAGCAAAAAATGTTTGCATCTTCTTTTAGTAGCTGCTTGCTTTTTCACAAGGAATTATTTCTATTCTCTACCAAGCTCCATAACCCTCATGATCTGCATGCCCAAGCTCAGTTCACTGTCAATGAACCAGTTGAGTGCCTGTATATGCTGGCAATTTTGAGTGATATCTTTTTATACCTAGGCAACAGACTTCCATTGGTCCTGTTCTAGTCAAGATCTTTTCTGTGGTATTGCAGTGTTCCAAGTCAACTTCGTTGTCATTTTCAGAGTTAGTAAGTAGAGTTTTGCACTATGTAAACCTCAGAGATGTGAACTAAAAAAAGAAAGAAAAAAAAGTGGAAGGCTCACTGGGGTGACTAGGACAGGAGAAACATTTTCTCTGCAGAGAAAAGCTGACTTAAAATGGAGACGGTGTGTAATATAAAGGAACATTTTGTATCTTCTTATTCACAGATTTATTGTATCTATTCAGCTTAAATTTATATGAATCCTTTGATAAGTATATTCCATGACAATATGGTGTTATATGACTGTGAAAATAACCACTGGGCTATTTAATTTGCTTATGTGTACCCTTATTGTGTTCCTCTTTGAGTATATTTGCATGTCATGTAAAAATAACTGTTCCAGATAGACACATTACTTGTTTGTTATGTGTTCTGACTGAAGTGATTAACTAGATTTAAAGGTTTTACACATCTTTCCAGCTTGGAGAAAAAAGTGTTAATGGAACCCATGATTTTAATGTTTATTGAATTTTTGTTTACTTACAAGAAAGTGTAAAGTCCTCCTTTCCTAAACACTAGGGGAAATCAACAGTAAGAAACAGCTTCAAATCATGACCCCTGCTTTTTTAGTTCTCACTCTTCACTAAAAGCCTAATTTCAAGATTTCTCTGTAGAAGAAGCTTTACGGCATAGAATGTATGCTCCAGAATTTTTGTCCTTTATCTAGTTGATTATATCCTTCAAAAACTGACCTGCCTCATTCACATACAAATGTGAAACATACCGTGCCCAAAATAATGCTCAAAAAAGCTGTTACTTCCACAGAGAGCGTACAGTTTCTCAATAGGAAATAGCTTACAAATCGGAGCTTTTCTAAGGCTAGATCCAACATATGACCTAATCTTTACCTTCACTGTAGTTAAATAAAATTATTAAAACTATTGAATGTAATAGCAACTGAAGAAAACAGCATGTGTTTGTAGTTTTTTATTGATTGTTTTAGGCCTTCTAGGATTTGTCATTGTAGGACACACTAATTGCAGGAATAGAATATCATGAACGCTAAAGTTATTCTTACTTTTGTATGTTTTGGGGTTTTTTTCTCAGACCTGTATTATAGAAGGTCAAATTATACAAATTCATTTTTATATCAGTCAAAAAGTCTCATTAAATTATGGATATATTATGGATACTTCAGTGATTAAGGAATTGTCTTTCAAACATTGTTAATACAAATTAATAGATGACATGATTCTTTTCTAGACAGGAAACTACTTCAGTCCTTAAAGTCCTACTGTCAAATTCATATTGAAGGTAGAGAATTTTTGTTAAGCATCATTAGCAATGTTGTTTGTGTGGTATGGGAATGACATTTTGCAATAAAGCTGGCTAATTCAGCTGTTCAGATTTTCATAGTATTTTCCAGCATTCAAGAGTTTGATGTTTGAAAGTATTAATCTCATGGTCTGATTTTTGTCTTGTCACATTCACTGTCTGCATGCTAATAGTTTTAGAAGAATTTTATTTGGATGGATTAAAATCACAAACAGAAGTGAATTAAAGGAAAAATTAGATGAGAGTCAGAAAGTATGAAATGAGTTGTGTGGAGTTCTACTGATTGAAGCATTGAAGCTGGCACCTTTCTCTAAAACCTCTTGAATTTCAAAGGCTTAAAAAAAATGCTGACAATATCAATTCTCAGAAGGCTTGAACAATTAGATGGTGGCCACTTAATATTTGCAATCAAAATGTGTGGAATAAAATTGGTTGGATTAATCTATTCCTGAAAAATCAGAAAATTTTTTAATGGTTTGGTCAACTAGATGTGTAGTGGTCAGGTCTGGATTTTTCTAGACTCCATGGTCCTAAGGCTATTTTCCAACCTAAATGATTCTCTGATTCCATGCAGGAATAGATTAATAAAGATGAATACTCTTAACCTGGTGGGGCAGGCTGAATGAATAATTAGGCCCCTTTCTAGAACTTTGTCATGCATGATGGAGATTTTCTGAAGGTTGTAGGGCTGAGGGTGTAAAACTCTCCTAACAACTTAGGGTCTTCTTTTCCATGTTGCTCATGGCAGTCATTTCCAACTCTGTCATTTGGAGACTATTTTATACCATGATAGGAAATCTTGGTGAAACTCCTTTCATTGCCTTCTGCTTTTGTTCACTGTTGAAGAAAAAAGGAAGACATAAACATAAATATACACATGGGCTTTTGTGGGTTCCACAGTGTGATAGTCTTCTTTTGTATCATCTGGAATGTACCATAATTATTGCTCAAAAGCTAAATTGCTCTTGGACTTACAGAGGGATTTTATCCAATGTCCAATGACTCTCTATATATACAGAGAAGAAAAAACAAACAAAACAAGAAACCTGTTTTCCATGTTCTGTTAAATTTAAAAGCTACAAAAAAAAGATAGAATGAAACTTTCATATGCTACAACCTACTTTTCTACAAGCCAGAATTTTAAAAACAAATCTATTACTTTATATATTGAATTCTGGAGTGTTCTGACACCTTCACAGCCTGAGCTTGTGTTGAGTCAATGTGTTCAGGAAGCTGCCAATGTAAATACGTTTACAAAGCATACGTGAATGCAGATAATAGTAATATTTCACATGAAAAAAGTGGAAAATGGAAGCTTAGTAAAAGTTAATTTTTTAATACTGCTTTCAAAATGTAATATTTAAATGTGGAAATGTGGAAATGTGAAATAACAATTCAGTTAGAAAGGTTGACGTATTGAATTATATATTTAAATTCTCGTATTTCTATTCTTTTATAGTATAAATGCCCAAATGAACAAAATAAACAAACCCCCACGCCCAGGTAGAGGTGATGGAAGTAGATTTCTGTCTATTTTTCATTATAAAAACTTAACCTTTTGTGATGATCTGAAAGGGAGGCGTGAACTGATGAGATGCATGTGATTCCTTTGATTTACACTGTAAGAAAGAAGTTTTCATGACATGCTGGTTTGATTCAGCTCTCAAAACAGCTTGTAAGAGATAAGGAGGTTTTCAGAAAGATATTACTGGAACTCAGGAATTGCTTTTGAAGTTACTCTGAGATGACAACTAATGATGAGCTTTTTTTTAATAACTTACCCTTCAGTGTATTTAGATGTTACAGTTAGTTTTGTTTGCAAATTTATGGATTAAGTATGGCTTTGTTTGCTGTCTGTAATATGTAATCTACCCTACCACCACACAGATAGTTTGTTAGTTCCTCTTTTCTGTTTTGTGGGGTTGGATTTTGTTTATTTTTCTAGTGTATATCTTCCTTAGTGTGTGTTATGGCTAAACAGCAGTGTTTTTGCATAGTGAAGGTGACAGGAAGTCTGAATTCAAAACTGAGGTGTCGGCATGATTACAGTGAATATGTCTGTCATGACAGCCAGAAATACTTTTTTTCTGAAAAATGATAAACACATTTTGTAAGATAAGCGCACACTTGTATCTGAGGAGCTCAGAAGGTTATGAAGAGGTCAGTTAAAAGTGTTTCTTTTGATAGAAGTTATTTGGGATGTGTTTGGCTGAATTTACATGAGGAAGTGGCAACTGATTTTGCCTCAAGATGTACTTTTTAGTAATCCTTGATTTGTTTTTTTTTTTAACCTCCTAAACAAGGTAGTTAAGATACTTCTGATAACCGTGATAAAATGATAAAATAATGCTGTTTGATGCTCAAGGCACTGTGACATGGAAAGAGCTATTTTTAAAGACTTAGAACTGTCATTCTGAGAATCTGTAGGAATCAAGGTAGTCAAGGAAAATATAAGTGAAGAAAACAACATGAAATAATACAAATAACTTCAGTTTCAATGTTCTCACCTGTTATTTTGAAGGTAAGCTGCTGAAGAATTTTCTCTTCTCATTCAAATGAGTAAATGTATTTGTTAATGTGGTATCAACCATGCAGCATTTAGTTAAAAAAATAGGTGTTAAACTTTGTATGTGAAAACTTAGGCCTGGCTGAATGATTACAAAAGACTAGTTCTTACTAGTATAGCCAGTCCTACTCAGACGATTTTGCCACAGAGGAAGATGGAATGTGGGTTCCTGTTGTTCTGGTCTCACAAGAGTGAGCTCTCAAAATGAAAGTTATTGGACGCCATATCTGTTTTCAGTAAAAGATCCTGGACTGAACCATGATGGAGCTAGTACTAGAGCAGAATTGTCTCCTTGAAATTGGCACATCAGGGTATTTCATCAGTTTGGTAATACATGACAATAATCCATTATTTAAAAATTAGTGCAACTAACGCGCCTTTGGAATAAATTGAGGATCTGGGTTCTGACCAGTCAGCTGGGATTTCCATAGACTTCACTGGTCACAGAACCAAACTATCATGATTAGGATGGTACAATCTTAATTTATTTCTGAACTGTGAAATAGGTGCTTGCCACAGTATATCCTGGGACACTGAGGAACCTGGCTTTCCAGCCTCCCTGGATATAGGTGCCTTTTCCTCTGAAAGCAGGCAGGAATTGAGAGAGGAAATGGTACATGTTCTCATACTTTCTCCCTTACATGGAGTCTGGAAGCAGCTAAGGATCATCCAGGGTTGAGGAGCTGGAAGCTGTTCTTGTTTTACATTCAGTTTAAACCACTCCTTACTCACAATCACTGTGGTCACTGACAGGCCTTAGAACTTACGGTTTACTGGTGATAAGAAGTTGAAGAATTGGGTATTCCTGCCACAGGCCTGAAGTTTCTCTCCTAGTTTTGTTTACGGGCAGACTCCATTGGCAGGCAAAATACTTGTAAATAGTGGTGAGAAAAACTACAATGCTTACAAGTGTCAAATTAGGCAAAGGTCAAACGTTGATTATACAGTGCATAAGAAATCCGCATGCAATGAAAAGTATGCCTACAGTAAACTGCTGAGGCTAAGAAACTATTCATCTCAAGAACCAGAACTTGACTTGTTGGTTAAATAAAACTTTGAAAATTTGAATGATACATACATCTTGTTTATAATCATTCATCCGTGTGGGAGAAAAATAGGCATTTTTTGCTCATTCTACTGAAGTATCATTATTAGCCATTATGAGATTTGGCGCTCTGACTTAGAATGGCAGATTTACATTTCTCTATTTTTAAA
Source organism: Anabacerthia variegaticeps (assembly GCA_035583185.1). Lineage (NCBI taxonomy): Eukaryota > Metazoa > Chordata > Aves > Passeriformes > Furnariidae > Anabacerthia > Anabacerthia variegaticeps. The sequence goes on along the minus strand of JAWWEW010000112.1, from coordinate 31,541,127 downwards.
CCTGCTAACCATTATCACTTTATTGTTTTCTATTTTTTCCACTGTCTCCTTGCTCTTTGCAGAACTTGTGCAGTAATAACAGACTTTAGGGTTACAGTGTGTGCGAAACTCACTAACCATTCTATCTCTATCAGAAATGGAGGCATAGTCTTTGGTTTTAGAAAATAAACTCATTCTCTGAAAAGATAGGTCAATACTTACCATTCTTTGACTAGCAAGACAAGCTCAATTTACTTGTGATGATGAACTAGCAACATCAACTGAATTTGCATAGATAACTTGAAGCTTGAACTAGTGTCTCAGTTATAAAAAAAAAAAAAAAGACAAAAAAAGCACAGTAAACCACAACTTCTCTCTTCAGTTCTCATACAGAATATCCCTAATATGTCCTTAATATGAGATAATTTACAGTTATTAAAATGGAATAGAATGTTTTTACACTGAAAACTGTTGGAATCTAAAGATCTTATTTTGGTCTCTTTGAATGTTCTCAAGAAGACATCTTTTGTTATAATGGTAATGCCATGGTGGATAAAAAGAGAAACTTCAATCTTAACAGAGTAGTAAGGTTGAACATTGATTATGATCACTTAATTCTCAGTATGTTAAATTATTTTTAGTGTTCACTATTTTATGAGAATATTCATTTTGAATGCTTGTCTGGTGTGATTAGATCAAGTTCTTATACGGTTTAATTGATCTTATTGAATTTCATACTATAGGAACAAAGCTCTAAGTACTGTAGCAGCCACTGAATGGTCTATCAAATATAATTTGGATTATTCAAATAATGAGAACATTTGTTGCTCTTCTAAATAACTGATTAAGAGGATTTAAAGTTATACCCACTTAGAACTTTCTTGGAAATTTGATTGATTGTGTGTCTCTTGAGGTATTGTTAGGTATAACTGATACTTAGTGATGGTATGGGAAATAATAAAAAAACACTATTGTCATAGGTTTCGCATAGTGTTCCAGCAGTGTGTATATACCCTGTTTTCAAATTTACATTCCTCAGCCCGTTTGACAAATATTAATATGAATCCTTATCATATTCCATTGTCATTCTTTCCTATTATTCCACTTTTTGGATTTATATTACATTGCATAAAAATATATGTTTATATTAGCCTTTACAGTACATTTCAATCCTAACTGATCTTAAAAGTGGCCTGGAAGCTTATTGCAGCAGAGTGACAAGTGAGCCTTCAATGACATGTAAAACATACTTCCAAAAAAGAAAATCTGTAAAGAAATTGTAGTGACAAGCTTTGTTTTTAGCTTGTTACACAGCAAAATTAATTTCCTGCCCCGAGGCTTGAGACAGTACAGTGCTAATGTACTGATTTGGAAAATGCCTCAGCTTAGTCCAAAGAGAGTTTCATGTAGAAAAGTCACTGACACAGCCACTTATTTCACTGCATTTTCATGACAGCAAATTAAGTCACTGAGTTATCATTATAACAATGTAAAAACAGATACACCTATGCAAAAAAATTTAGTTACTTTGCAATAAAATACAGCCATATTATAAATATTTGCCTAGTGGTTTAAAAAAATAGATCAAAATTTGCACTTTTTTGCATTACATAGCACTATTGTGCTATATGTATACTATATGTAATATGCTATTACATAGCACTATCTGAGGAGACAATGGAATAACTTGAGTGATTAAAGCCCAAGTGCTACTGATTTGGGACTCCATGGTAGCCTGTCTGCTTTTTCATTCTTCTTTTTCTTTTTCCCTAAAGTAAGTGCATAATATCTAGTAAGATTGCTAGGGCTACAGTATACTGAAAAGCAAACACACCATGTTACACCGATTGCTAAGGAAATAGGTCTGTGGAAGAAAAAGCACAAGGAATTTCTTCATTGGATCACTATTGTATACTGAGATTTCTAAAAACTGAGATCTCCATTGCATTAGTGAATATATACTTCTCTTATATTTATAGTATGTAATGCCTTTAAACTATATCTCCAAAGAATGTTTTTAACACATTTCTTCCCAGTCTGACTATACTGCATTTTATTCAGATTGTAGTTTGATTAAGAAATATTCATAAGGCTAGTATCTGTGAAGCTTCTATTCTTGATGATGCTAACAGTGCCCACATTCAGAACATCTCTGTCAACAAGTTCTCTTGCATTTTCATCTGTTTTTGAGAAGTTCAACTTCCACATTGAATTTCTGTATCAAAACCTATCTAGGAAATCCCAGTATTCAAATAAAAAACCTAATTTCTTAGCCAACTTTGGTTGTTTACTTCCATCCTGAGACCTTTTTTGTCTGTTCATTAGAATCTGACTCACTGTAGCAGTGAGATTTTCTACTGGCTTCAATGATTCTGCTTTACTAGTCATAGGTCTTTACAGTCATTGTTCACTTTATTTGACTCTGAAAAGATACCTTCCATTTACTTTGCATGGATAACTCCTGCACTGTTAAGATTTAATTACTTCTAAATATTTCTATTTCATAAAAATTATTTAAATGTGTAATGACCAGATCTTAATTGTTGGTCTCTGCTTTTCAAAATTACTTTCTTTTCCCTCTCAAGACTGCACAGGAGTGGTTGAGTTAATAGCGTTACTCCAAACTCTACAGCCCTATCAACCAACAGAAAATACATAGGGACTTAGAATTGAGAACATGACTATTAATTGGGCATTAAGTCGTATCAATCATAACTCAACTATGAGCACTGACATGGCAAACTAGTCCAGTGTAGGACTTAGGCACAAAACAACAAACACAGTGGCTTATTTTACCTGCATTGACTTCCCTTCTCCGCCTATTAAGCAGTTGTATTTCATATGACCTGGAAACAAAGTAGGTGTGGTTTAAGTTTGTAGTCTTACCTTTATGTTTGACATTGGTTTTAATCCATTTAACATTTATGTCCAGCTTACTGGTATTACTTGTTTATCTATGGTATTTAACTGTGAATGAATATAGATATGGCCAGCAAAGTGTTGGAAAAGAAAAAAAAAACCAACCATATGTATAGGCATGATTCCGCATTCATCTTGTTGCCATTTATTCTTTTGGTCAATGTTGAAACAGAATGGCATTCCTTGTGAATGTGGAAACTTTCTTAAACACAAAGTTCCTAGAAGTATCAACCAAAAATCTTATGAAGTAAACTTATACATACCTAGAATGCTTATCACAATTAGAGAAACATACAACATGATGTGTTGACCTCCTCAGTGTGCTTTTTTTAAGGACAATTTGCAAATCCAGTGACCTGATCTCATTTCATCTAGTAAAAAACTATTATTATAAAAATCTCTTTGTCTCAAATTCAGATTGCAACACTCTGAAAGGCACAGTTTATCTTTCACTGATAAAATGAATAGGAAAACAAAGAACTGGGCAGTGATCCTGTGAAATATACTCTGACTTACTGTACTGTGTGACAGTGGATTTTGTATAATGTAAATCTGGAGGCTTAAGATATTAAAGCTAGCAAGTGTTTTGCTGCTAGTTATTTCATTTTATTTAACTGATAGTTATTTTATTTAAGTTCATTTTACTTTCCATGACTTTGTCTTTGGTTTATACTTTTTATCACCTTCAAAGTAAATAAAAAATCCACGAGAACTATCATGGTCATAATTGACTGTAGTTATTTATCTGAGCCTTTGTAGTAGTTTGTCCTCTCCCATAATTTTCTTCTAGCCTAAGAAAGGTCCTTGAGTTAGTATGCTGGATGGTTAATATTTAAAGCATTGCCGTGGTGGAATGCTAGCATACTAGATAATCTTGATGAACATGATCCCCATTTTTTTTTTTATGTGCAGAAGTCTAATTTTGAGCTGAGAATGCAAGATTTAGCTGATTTCTTAATGACTTCTGCTTTTGAAAGGAGTTGAAAGTTGATTAGAAAAAGATTTTAAGTTTGCTATACTAATTCAAAATATATTATTTATATATATTCAAAATATTACTGTTTTGTCTTCAGTTCATTGTCTCTTTATGTCTGTATGGTAGGATTACATAGTGGCAACCAGTCACACTATCTGCAGTATGTTCAGACCTTAAGTGTGTATGCTTTTAGAAGAGTATTTTACTGATTTCCATAAAGACCATAAATATACCTGCAAAGTAGATCCACAAAGTGTAAGAGAGATTCTGGGATATTTGGAGAATAATTTAGTATTGTTTCTTTGTTGTTTCAAGAATTGAAAAGCACCATTAATTTTGAATTGTCTGGTTGCTATGAATGTACTCAGTTAGCATAACATAGCATGATATCCGATATATGAAAAAAACGGGCTAGCACTGCATTTTCCATAGAAATCCAAGTGACTATAGCTAAAGAAGTTGTCACAGGTAAATGAATATGCCACAAAGAAGCAAATTAGTAATTTCAATATTTAAACTTTGTTTGAATTTGTTGACTACATATTATCTCAAAAAAAAAAAAACAAAAAACAGCAAAGGTCATATGGATGTATTGACTGAAAGTCATCTGAAGACTTATTTCCAACTCTTCAATGCCATTTTCAGTGACACTATCAATGTAACAGTTATGTTCGGTGACTCATTTCACAGACACCCATGTCAGATGCCACAAGAAACTCTAATCTCCTCCTAAAACCTGGGTTTACTTTTAACTTTTTTTAGAGTAATACTGTCTAATCAACTCAGCTTGCTTAATAGTCTTGACTGATGCATCTGCACCAAACATTTTCCTCATATTTGCTTTTATATATTTGATATAGTATTAAAAAGTTATGCAGAGCAACTTCTATTGATTTATATTTCTGCTCTTCGCTTCACCTCAGTTTGTGTAAGTCAAGCAAACCTCCACGTTTATCCTAGAAAACTAACAAAGTTGTATGATAGAATGACCTTGAGCATTGACACTGCACTGTTTAAGTACACAGATAACACAGTCCCTGCTAGGATTTTGTCTTGGGCTTATTTGCCTAGATAATACTCATCCATGATTCAGGATAAGCACCTACCAAGACCATTCACTGTGTACGATTTAAAGGCAACCATGCTGTTTTGTACATCAAAGAATTTAGTTGTGCAGAAATTACCTCTTCCACACTTCTGTGCATTGGACTTGGAGAATGACTCATGCCCTCTTTTGGTTTTAGGCACAGATATGGTTTGTGCAAACATCTGTTAGTCAGGCTGTCAGTTACAAGTTCTGAAAATTAGTCTTGAATTTTGCCTTCTTTGAGACAACATGGATTTTCATAAGGGTAGGATTTTAACTTTTGTGTGTTAATCCAGTCAGTTTGTTCCAAAATCTGACCTTGAAATTTGCAGTAATACACTGCCTATCTTGTTTCATAGTTTGCTCTTGAAACAGAACGCCTTCACAGTGTTTGGTGTCAGCCAGCAGATGGTGCAGTATTCCCTTCCATTTCTGGGCTTTGTCAATGTCTGGAATTGATTCATTTAGTATTTGATTCACCTGTCTGCAGTTTACCTTTAGGGACCATTCACTATTGCTAGCACATTGTCTTGGGTATTGCATTCCACCAGATCATGACTGAAAAATGTGAAGTAACTTCAGAGCCATCTTTCAGGAGCCTTGGAGGCCATGGGACAAAGGATTTCTGGTGGTTGACCTGATCTTTTTAGACAGTCCTCTGCTCCAAAACAGTCCTCTGCTCTTGGTCCATGCTCCTTCTCAGACACACTTGGAGGTGGTGAGAATGTTTTGGTTTCCCTCTGTACTAGTTCTGAAGTTAGGGAAGATTGACACGTTGTGGCCCTGCTTTCTCCAACTTGTTTCAGGAAGATTTGATTGCATAACTTCTTTGTTGGTAAGATGCATGACTTCCTGACTAAGATAAACAGTGTTCATGGCAACTGTCCAACTGTTTTATAGTATCTTTCTGGATTCTGGATGGTTATATGGAAATGTTCAAACATTGCTCTTTCATGGGAAGGAATGTCATTTTCATATATGGGAAATTGAAACAAACGCCTATTGTGCTGGTCAACAGATTCACAAGTGGATATACCACTTTAAAAGCTGGAGAAAGACTTTCAAGAATTGTCATTCAAAAGACAATCAGTTATGCAATTATTTTGTCAACATATGCAGCTTCTTGGCACTTTCATCTTAAACATCAGTTAGGGTTTAACTAGTATCCCCCTTGAAGAAATCCTGTTAATCAGTACAGAACTTAAACTAGTTTCTGTGGCTCTGAAGAAACCACAAGATAGGTCAAACACTTTTTATGCATGCTTGACTTCACCTTACTGAAATGTGGCTTTTTCTAGTGTCTATATCCCAGGAGAGTGAAGAATTAATATGTTAAAGAAACATACAGATCTTAAAATATTCTGTGATTTTATACATTTCACTTTATGTAATATCTTAAACAGTCTTAAATATTGATGTGATGCCTTTCTACCTGAAATACCATTAAAATGCTTATACTGAGCAAAAATGTGCTGGGTGCAAACTAAACAGTTTCGTAACTCAGTTGATATTTAGGTTGTTAGTTATATTGCCTCTAGAGGTATACAATTAGAAGTCATGAGTAATTGGGTCACCTTTACATGTATTTGTTCCTTAATTAGGCTTAGTCACTATAAAGATCAGTTAGGAACCATATGCTAAGATCTAGGATCTAGGATCTAGATCTAGGAAATGAAGGAATGACCAGTAGTTTGTGCATCTTACTTTAGTCACTTTTAAAATGGATTAGTTTAGGTCTGGCAAGAAACTGACTAGATGTCAGTGTTTTGAATTTTAAACTGATAGTGTTGTGTTGATTTCCTTTTGGTATTAAGTTCAGGAAATGTGCTGAAATCACAAACAACAAAAGTAATCACTTGCTTCACCATATTTTATGTAACACAATTTGTTGTTACAGATTAGTCCCTCAACAAACCAATAAAATAATTTAGATTTTACTATATGCATTTAAAATATTGTGGATCTCAGCTTCTGTGTGTCCATTGGATCAGTGGTGAAAGGAGTATAACCAAAAATAGCAAACTCAGATTCATCCAAAACTGGGGGGAAGTTGCTCATGAGCCTTCTGTGAGGAGTAGTCTTCATTGTGACAGCTCTGGTAATTCTGTTCCATGAGCAGAAACCTTTCTTTAGCTCCAGTCAAGAATTCCTAAGTAGACCAACCTTTCCAATATATTTGCATAGTCATCAATGTGATTTGCCCTTAATATTAGTCAATGCAATTATCAGAAACTGCAGTTGCAAAATAATTCATACTTTTCTATCTTGCATTCTTTTTTCACCATATTGGTAAATAATTTCATTTTGTCAGCCATTTTCAAGTCTTTGCAACATTCCATAATATCTATCATTCTGAGTAACACTTTTAATTTAAAATCGTTGTGGCTTGTGATAATATACTAAACAGCACCCTTTCTCCTAATCCCCAGGGCATTCCACCATTAGCCTTTTTGCTACTTCTACTGTAACCAGCTTTTAATTCATGAAAGAACTTCATTTTTCCTCCTCTGGCTACTAACTTCTCCTGAAAAGGACTCTATTTAAAGCTTTTTGAAATCCTAATTCAATATCTAAAGAGCCAGATATCCTTTATCTGTTATTCTGTTAACTTAAAACTATGCCTTAGATTGCTTCCAGTAAGCTGAATCTGCAAAGTACAGTCTACAAATTTCTGCTCTGAGTCTAGCAAGCTTATTCCGTAGAAGCAAGAGATATATGAAAACTTCATTTTAGTGTGGTCAACTAGGTTCTCAGTTCTTGCCAAATTTATGAGACAACCAGTTAAGTCACTAAGACCTTGTGCATTTAGAATTTGCATTATGCTTCTGAGAAGTAGAAATTCTTTTTAGAAAATCAGCATGGACAGTGGGATGTTCTCACTAAGAGAATTACTCAAATGCTGTGTGAATCAGTAAGGTTACCTGTGTAATGAGGAATTAACTAATAGACTGTGTCCTCCTTCCTGTTTTGTACAGTTTTCCTTGATTAATAGCAATGTAATCCACAAATACGGTTACAGCCTAAAAATTTTCAGAGTGGAACATGTGTAAGATAGCTAGCATATTTTTCCCTCTGGCAATGATCAGAAATCCCCCATGGCAGCACATTTTTGGAATTTGTGAGCAACATGTCTATTTGTGTAGGGAACTATCAGTAACCCCTTAGCTTTGCTCGGAATAAGGAAAAATGGGAGAGGTTTAAAAAAGGAAGTAGCTTAATCCCATTTATATACAGCAATACACTTGCTGCTTTTGTTGCTAAATGCAAATATTCCCTGTTTGGATCAACTTGGAAATCGTGTAACATTTCCAACAGAAGATATTAATGTAGGCTCACATTAAATCAATTTAAGGAATATCTCTTCTTTTTTTCTGTTGGGGAGAGTGAACACAGTACCACTATTTTATTCTATTTATTATGGCCATTCTGCCCGGTTCCCTGCCTAGAGTTAAAAGTCAAGAGTCAGAAGCTGATAGGAACTGTATCATAGAATGCTCTTAGTGTAGAAAAATCACTATTTTAATTTGGTTTTGTCATTTCTATTCTATTTTTTGAAAGTAGTTGTGTGTGAAAATACAAATGATAATGTTTAAGGACATGTTTTGAAGCCTACACAATTACTAACACCATAAAACACACAGGTTTTCACACCATGTGTGTGTCAAACATGAGAAAATTGGATGAATAGACAATTCTAACTGTACATTACATTGGAGAAGGTTTTCTGGTGTTCTACACTATGGTTTAATTATTAAAACAAATGAAATCTTCAGAGAGTTGTTTTCCCATGGACACTTTTTCATGTGTACCTTTGTCCCAATGCTCTTAATCTCTAATTTTTGTGCTTTGTGTTATTTTTTATTAAAACCAAATAATTTCAAGTTAATGCAACAGACAACTTTGCATGAATAATTGGCAAAAAGAAAGGAAATGAATGCCAAAAATAAGAAAACAATTACTTGGCCACTAACTTCCCTAATGGAATACAATCAGTTGACACTCTTTTCTGATTTACCTTCAGAATTCTTTAAAAATAACATGAGAATTAGGCTTCATCTTATTAAAGTGGTAGCAAAACTTCTTTGAGCAAAAAAATTTCTTTCCAAAAAGGCAATTTTAAATCAGTTCTTTACTAACATACTGCATTGTATATGTTTTGTGGGGATGAACAAACTGGTTCACTCTTTTTCTTCTGAAGTTTAAAATTACCTCTATACTGCACAAAATGAATAAATGAAGCTCAGTAAATAAATTAAGATCTTCCTCAGAAGATAGTGGGAGAGTCTTGCAACCAGCTCCATCTTGTCCTTGTACCTTCAGACTCTGCCTTGGAGAAGGGCTATTAATCTTTACCTTGCCCTCCTCCCCTTGCCTTGGTCAGTCTTATTGTCTTTACTTTCCTTTTCAGAAAAGAATTGACAACTGGTGTCTGATAAAATGTCTGAAAATTGAATGTTTCTTCTTCACTGTGATAATTCCCTGCATGTTCTGTAGTGAGGGACCAGAACTTGTCCTCTGTGTCTTGCTGGTGCCTAAGTGCACCTGTGGGGGGCTCTTAGATGCTGCAGCTGAGATTGGAACTTAATCCACTATGGACTGTGGACCCCAGAGGAGATATTAAGACCCATTCATCTCTCAGAGTAGGTGTATATAATACATATAATAGCACATGGCTATTATAAGTGCAATTTACCTTTACACATCATGTAATGCTCATATTAGGCAATCACAAATAAGAGAGATTAATAAAATGTAGAGAAATAATGCCCCTCTATCTTAATGTAAAATTTTGCAGTTATTGTGCTTGCAGAACTCATGAAACATACTGATAAATCATGTAAAGAAAAAAGCAACTGGGTGTGTCTGAAAATGTGTCAGCAAGCCTTTGAACAGTAAGAAGAATGTAGCTAGATAAGCATACATTCTGATGTAGCAGAAATACTTTTGTCTGCCACTGAGGTAATCCTGTGGTCCATTGTTTGCTTCACACAAACAATTCTCAAGTACGCTTCACATTTGTCAGAGTCATGTTTACAGAGCCCTTTTCTCAGGGTGCTTCATTTTCTATTTATAATGCTTGCCATCAATTTAAAGAAAGCAGTCCTTGAGGTGTAGTCTACAGCTCTTTGCTATGTTGAGAGAATAGTATATTTTATATGCTTTTTTAGAAATCAGATGACTCCAATAATTTAATGTGATCAGAATCCAAATAAAGAAGAGCAAAAATTTCCTTTACTTTCTCCAGTTTGATATATTCCTATATCTCTGTTTGTCCCTGTTATTTCCAGTAATGAATAAATGGGAATAAAATCTGTGTATTTTATTTCAGGGCAAATTGATGATAATAACAGGTGAGCTCTCACAACTGCCTTGTGTAATAGCATTAATGCTTTCCTATCTATACTAGAAATATCTCATACATTTTAAATAGTATTTGCCCTTTTCACATCCGCATTGTATTGGTGGCTCATAATGATTAATTAGTCAGCTCAAGTCTATTTCCCGTCTTACTATGTCACACTGATGAACTCCTATACTGTAGCAGAAGTTCTTGCTGTTAATCTGTTACTTCGACATTGCATATCATACTATAAGGCCTATATCCCATAACCCAGGGGGGTTTTGTCATCCTGTTTTTCTCCTGTGTGATACACTGATCCTCCTCTATATTGGCAAGACTTGCCTGCTCTGTATTATCAGTGAAGTCTATATTTTTAAAATATAAATCCAGGCAGTACAATTAAAAAGATTTATGAAAATGCAAGGTTGCAATCCCCTCCTCCCAAAAATGTGCTAGATTATCTTCTGAGTGGCATGGCTCACAGTCTTTGAGATTCACACACGTAGTTGAGAATCCATTTCTTAAATAAAAGTCAATTATATTTCAGGTTCGTTTTTTACTCTCTTTCAAGCTGAAAAGGATTTTACACAAATTTGTATCTTCCTTGTCCTTGCCTCCATTTCTGAGCCAGTCATTGATCCTCTAGTTATTTAGGGAATGACTTGACCTTCTTGTTATCTATTAATTTTCCTCACCTCAGTAACCCCAGTAAGATTAGTTTGTCACCTTCAGGTGTGGCTACTGAAAAGAAATTTTTTTTGTTATCATATCATGAAGGTTTCAGCTGGGGTAGAATTAACTTCCTTCACAATGACTGGTATGGGGCTGTGTTTTGTATTTGTTCTGAACACAGGGCTGATAATGGGAGCAGTGACTTAATTCCTTGTTTTGCTTGCTTGTATATGTGACTTTTGCTTTCCCTATTAAACTGTCTTTATCTCAACCTGTGAGTTCTCCAGCTTTTACCCTTTGGATTCTCTCTCCGATCCTGCTGGTGGAGGAGTGAGCAAGCGGCTGTGTGGGGCTTGGCTGCTGGCTCAGATGGAACCATGACACGTACGCAGGACCATCACCATTGCTAGTGGCAGTTGTTCTTGCCATAATACCTACAGAGTACTTCTGCTGTAATGACATAAATTTGATCATATCCAGTTCTAGCCATTGCTGCTTTGGAGCGGGTTAGAGATCGACTGGGTTTGCCATATTGCCAGATGATATTGATGCCTAAGGATTTTATGTATTTTTGGTGTGTATTTTATGGATTTTTAGAACTGTAAAAGTAAGGGACTTCTT
>JAWWEW010000112.1:31472893-31526115 GCA_035583185.1 Anabacerthia variegaticeps | reverse complement strand
AGGTTTTGGTTTTGATTTTCTGAAACTAGAACGTCCAATAAAATATCTAAAAAGATTATAAACTACAAATTAAATGTTAAAAAGAAACATGTCAAAGGAATTTTTATTGTCCTACTGACAGAGAATTGGAAAAAATTGCTTCTTCTTGGTCCTGCTTTCATTGACCACCTGCTCACATCTTACCTGATCCAGCTTCCTTGGTGTAATGACAATTTGGCCTGCGATTTAGGCTTGTCACCAGAAGGCTGTAGTTGCTCTATTGTTGTGTTCTGTTCTCAGTGACTTTTGAGGCAGAATTCTTTCACCATCTCAAAAGTATTGCCAGTAGCATGCTGAATGTCCTCCAAAAATAAGAAATTCATCAGTTTAGGAATTTTAATGTTGTCTTGTTTTGTCAAGACCTTCATACATGGTTGCATGGTACAGTTATTTTTGAACTTGCTTACAAATTGACCCTGGGATATTCAAAGGACCCTAGGATCATTATGGTTGGAAAAGACCAGGAAGTCCAACCATCCACCCAGCACCACCACCAGGTTCACCATTAAATCATGTCCTCAGGAGCCATAGTCACATCTTGTTTGAGCATGTCTAGGGGTGGTGACTCCACTACTTCTTTGGACAGTCTGTTTCAGTCCTTTACCACCCTTTCTGTGAAGAATTTTTTCCTAATATCTAATCTAAACCTCCTTGGGAGCAACTTGAGGCCATTTCCCTATGTTCATATTGACCCTACAGGCATCTGAGAAAGGCATTTTTTTCTTGTGAAGAAAAAAGCCAATGAGAAAAAATTACAGAGAATCAAATCACATATGATGTTTTGAAAATAGGAAATGTGGGTTTTCTTTGTTCCTTCCTCTACTTAGTTCATAACTTGGACTTGGTTTTATTCACATCGGTGAATAGGTATTATGCAAATGCTCTTTTTAGTTTCTTGTAAGAGATTAACAATCAGTGCATGTGAGACTATGTAAGTGTGTAATTGCCACTAGGTCTGCCAATAGTGAGATGCTCACAGAAAATGTGAAATATTTTCAACTATCTGTTCCAATTTAATTTTGATATATCATGGATGAAGGCATTTCAACATGAAAGGTTGAAGCAGTCAAGTTAGTAACTAAGATGCACAAGACCAGGATTCAGATGTACTCAGAGTCAAGCAGAGAGGAAGATGAATCATGGCTACAAATAGAAAGTGTCTGCTGCTTTCTCACTGTGGGATTTACCCAAGAAGTGTAAAACCTAAATTCAGTTCTCAGCTGCTTTAGATCAGACTTCCACAGTTCAAGGGAGAAAGCAGTTTCTGTCCTGAAATGAATGGAAGGGTATTTGTATGCTTAATCTGACAAATTCTATTTAGAATATTTAGAGCTTCAGCTTATTGTATATGACAAAGCTTGTTAGGTGTGAAGCATCTACCTAGACACTACCTAATCTCACTGGAAAAAATAGGGTAGCAGCTAAGCAGTATTTTAAAGATAGAAGTGGATTCTTAAAGAGATGGATTGGTCTCCAAGTGATTTTGAGGAAGAGATTCTGTTCAGAGAATGTCCATTGCTGTTGAGTCACTTCTTACCTGTATTCAGAGCTTTTTCAAGCCATAAACAACTTTCGACCCTCTCTGACCAACCTGAGCGCATGTGGTAGAATTTTTATGACCAAAAGAATGAAAAATGAAGAAAACAAGAGTGCAAAATCCCTCACAATGTGTCCATAATTGTTAAGATTAACACAGTTTGTATTTTAGGATTGGAGGGAGATTAAAAATAAGTACCCTTTCACAGTAGATGATAATGGGATTTCTTTGCAATAATTTTGCTTGTGATAGTAGTAGGAGATAAATTAGGCCAATATTCTAGAAAGTTGTGATTTCTGTACAAATATTGATATTTGTGCTGTGCTGAGTACTTGTTGTGTACAGGATTCATTCTCTTGCTAGTTGTGAGTGTCCAAATGAAGATATAATATCAGATTTTTCTGAAATAGGGTATTATTCTTAAAATTACTGGTTTGATTCCTATGGGTAACTTGCAAAGTAAGGTACAGAATCTGGTACTGACTTATCAAAAAGTGAAAATATATGGGAGTATATTAATTTCTATTCTTTCCCTGAAGTCTAATGTTTCCACATTTTAATATCTGGTCATAAACTGTATTTGAAACTCAATGCTATTCTTCAGTGATAAAAAATGAATTATTATTTGCTAAACATGACTGTGTGGATGGCATGATTTATCTGTTGGCCTGATCACATTGTATTAGTACTGAAAAATTGCATTTATTTGTTTGTTTATTTTATATTTTCAGGTAGAGATTGAAAGTCTGGACTATCATTACTTTCTGCCTCTGTTCTTTGATGGGCTTTGTGAAACAAAATTTCCGTATGAGTTTTTCGCTCGTCAAGGAATCCATGACATGTTGGAACACGGTGGAAACAAGATTCTTCCTGTTGTCCCTCAGCTCATTCTCCCAATAAAAAGTAGGTGAACATATAGGAAAAAAAAAAGTCTCTAAAGTTGTATTTATAAGGTATAGATTTTTGAAAAGTTGCTAATTAGGCTCTAAGACATGACAGCCTGTATATTTCATGAAGATTATTGCAAATGTAACTAAATTTTAAGATATAAGGCCAGAAGGCTTATGCCTTCAATCACATGATATATGCAGTAATCCAGAAGAATAGACTGTCAGCCTGGTGGATTTTTTATTACCCGTGGTTCTTGTTTTTTGGAAATATGAAGTGACATTTTCTTAGCTGATTTTGTATATTTATGATGTAAATCCATTACCGTATGTGCCAGTTCATCCAAAGTGACAGGAGAAATGAACAGATGGCATTTTAAAAATATTAATTTTGAAGGTTTTATATATATTCATTTTTTTAATTACATGAAAGATAATAAATTATTTTAATGCCACTAAAACTCTAAATGTAGTACCACTAAAACTTTATTTTCTTGAAGCACCTAGTCTTTCAGATATATTGTTTTGTCCTTTCCTGTTTCCTTATATCAGTACCTTGAAGAGATATTATTCTGAACCATCATCCTTCTTTAGTTAGGTATTGTGATTCTTTAGACTGCACGCTACACCTATACAAATAGATGCTCATATTTGTTAAACTTTAATGTTAATCATGAATGGTATCATTGCTGTGCTTTTTCCTGTTTTCCTGAGAGGGTTCAGCTAATACAGAGCAAAACAGAATAATTGTATTTGTGACACAGAATGATTAGGGTCAAATACGGGTTTGGAAAAGGGGAAGCGAATGTGGTTTGGAACCTGATAATACTGCAATAGTAGCATTGGTAGGGTCAGATTTATGGGAGTTTTTCATTCATTTTTTTCTCAATTTAAAAAAGATTAATTATAGATGCCGTTATCTCTATCTTACTGTAAGTTTTGAAAATGTCAAAAGGAATGTATAACATTCAGAATGGTTGCTCTGTGACACTTGAGAAAGATTATGAAAACAATGTCACTGTTTTTTCTTTCTAAAAGGAATACATGTAAAGAGAAGAATCGTCATTTCTTCGGAACTGTACTTTCAACACCACACAAACATATTTATAACAATATTTTTTGAAAGCTAAAATAATTCCTTCAGAAAAGACTGCAAGTTTATGACAGCAACTACTTCATTAGGATTCAAAAGTCTTGGTGAGACCAGAATCTGGCTTCAAAATTATTACCTGGAAGCTTTAGCTGTTATACAGCATTTAGCATTAGAAAGAGACAGCTAGATGAGGGTATTTGTATGGGTTTGATACACAGTCTTTTAAATAAAATCATAGTTTATGGCGCTGGGACACATTCAAGAACGTACCAGTTAAAATTAGTTGTTGATTCTCCTTTATTTTATTCTCAAGTGCTTATTTTTTAATTTAAAAAAAGTCTTCTGTATCAGCTTTAATGTCTGTAGAGTCTAAGTATTATCAATACTTCCTAAAAGTTTCTTCCTAATTAAAGTCATATTAATATTAAAAAAAAGACACTGCCAGTTCCAGGAATCTGAAAGTGCATACTTTCAAGGGTTTTTAAAGTAGCAATGACTGTGTAATATAATAATGTAGTAATAGCTATACATTTCTGTGACTTAGTTGCATCCACAATAAATTCAGCTATGTTTTACACAGGTTACTGTCTGAAGTGTCCCTGTGGGTGAGTTATGTCTGATTAACCAGTCTTCTCCTAGACCAGTACCATATTTCTACTGTGAAAGAGTGAATCAATTTATTGTTAGGCAAGGTAATATATATGATGAAGGGGAAAAGGTTAAAAGAAAGACAAACAGCTTTAAAGATAGAATGCTTTTAAAAGCAGTTTTCTCTCCTGTGTGTTCATCAAAAGAAAATATTAGTAAAGAGTTGTTCTCCAAAAATGTTTTAAATTAAATGTTATAATTATGTATTATATTTTAATGATTTAAGGAGAAATCAATCCCCACCCATCCTTGAATTTCACACTTTTTGAACACTATATCATTAGAGATGAAAATTATATCATTTAATCAATCTGTGGGGTATTGTAAGTCCAGATCCTTTTGACAAATTTTCTTCTGTTTATGGAGACAGGCAATGATTTAAAAAAACACAGACACATGAAATTAACAGGCCTGGTTTCTCTTCCAAAATACCTGAAATATGATTAAAATAGTAAAGAAGAATGGTATTTAGTTGAAAAACACTTGTTTCTTTTTATTTCTTTTGGACATACACACTTCTTTATTGGAAATTCAGAGGAAGAAAAGAACCCTCAGGTTGGAGGCATTAGTTTGTCAAGGACAAAAATATTCCAAATATGTTTTGATTTCTCAGAATAAAAATTCAAAATATGTTGTACCTTGCACTAAGTAAAGATGATCGTTTCTAAATATAGTCATTGCATGATAAAATGCAGGAAAACCAAATTACATGTATTGTCAAACTTGTAAGGAATCCAACAATAAACAAAATGCAAAATCAGAAAATGGAATTAATTAAGGTGTAAGCCTTTTTACTTCCTTTCACAGAAGACATAGACAAACCCATTCTCTGGGTTATTTAAACCTCAAAAAAGATTCATAAATTGAGATATATGGCCAATAGCAAAGTACTTTGCAGCAGTATCATGGAAGTTCAGATACACAACACACAACCAAATATCTTCTTTGCCATAATATCCATGTTGTAACTTTCATATTGCAGACGGGTAAAAATGCAGAAGGAGGCTAATTTTGCCCCACATCACAAACTGTATTGGTGGCAGAGAGCTGAACAGAACCCAAACGCAGCCCCCTGGGTTGGCAAGCAAAGATGCCTGTAGGTTATGTGAGAGTTCCCTTAGCTTTAGGGGGCAGGGGGTTCTAGTCTTTCAATAATGTACTGATGTATCTTAAAATTCATGTGTGGCCTAATATGAAGTAACCAAGAATAGACATGAAGATGCCTATTGTACCATGTGCTTGTCAATGGAAAACTCCTGTTCTAAATTCTGTGTGGTCATTATGGGAATGTAAACTTCATTTTGATACTCATTTTTGAGATAAATTATTGCTTTTAATATTATATTTGCCATAACAAATGCCAGATCAGAAAAGCTGTAAGTCCTTTCCCTTGCTTTCATTAGGCTTCTGTAACTCTCAGATTCTGGCTGCAGAGTTCCCCAGTGTTCTCTGCATGAGACACATGTGCAGACATAAACACTGAGGGACCCAGAATTTTCTACACCTTTGTCTAATATTTCTGTGAGATACATCAGGGACACACAACACAGTGTGTGGAAGCACCTCCTCTCCTTTCAGAGGCAGCGAACATGCCACCATTCACATTTGCTTTGCTGGCAGTGTAGTTGTAGGAGTTTTCAGCCCCTTCATGCACAAAGTCACCAGTTGTTCCAGCTCCCACACTCTGACTTTTGCTAATGCATTTTCTTGTGGAGCAACTCACAAAATCTCACATCTAGATGTATCAGGAAAAAAAAAAAAAAAAAAAAAAAGAAAAAATCTGAAATAAATCCAAAGTATTTTCAGTGGCATGGCTTTGAAACTCAGATAATTGATAATTTGAATGGTCTAGTTTATAAATGCACTGTCACAAATGAGGGAATAGTACCCAATAGGACAGAAGTGAGTGAATGGATAGAAATAATCAATAGGAACATCTTGATGTAGCTTTGGTAATGAAGTAAATAATGTGAAATTTAACACTTAAGCATCTTGGTTCGGCCATTTGACAGAATCTTTTCTGTTCTGCATTGTGAATCCTTTTTGAGGCTTTTTCATGCTGTTAAAAAACCCATCCTGTTTCACAGTAGATCAAGGATACATTAAACTTTGTTTAAAATGTTTCATTAAGGGAAACAGACTTTTTGTGAGTCAGATCTAGAGAAATGAACAGAGAATTCCTTCCTTGGTGTCACCTACCAAGTCCTTTTTAATGTTTAATAGATTTCTAAATTAAACTGATTTCTGTTTTCTATTTGCATGTAAAATGTGGATTCATGTTGTCTTAGACAACAGTGTAGTTAATTCTCCTTTAATGTCAAATCAGTGTCACTTCTGCATTTAGATAAGTAATGTTGAACATGTTGCTAGTAGTTGTTCTAAGCCCATATATTTCTGCTCGTATATCTTTACTGTATTTAAGAGTATTTAATAGTCATTAAATACTTCCTTTCATGCTGCAACATTTTTATGGAATAAATATGGTTTTCTGCTTTGTAGCATTTTTCTTTCTGTTAATCATGTAAGTTGATTTCTGTCATCTAAAGAAAGTAAAAAAAACTTTAAAGGAATTGTTATCTGTCTTGTGACTGACTTGCTCTTGAGAACCAGTTCTGGTTGTTAAGATCACAGTCTGAAAAATAACTGTAGACAAACTTGCTTTTATAGACTTGAAATGCTTTTAAAGAAAGCAAAGGTCTGATTCTTTTTTATTTATTTATTTTTTTTCTTGATACTCAGAGACTAAAGTATTTCTCCCCTATAGGTCTCATTAACCAGTACAAGTGATTGTAATTATGTTTATGTTAGATTGCTCAAAAATGGTCATTTCAGGCATTTTCGAATAGTATAGAAATTAGTCTTTATTATTCCCCTTTACTCCTGCCTGAGAAGAAACTTGTTTCTCATTCAATAGAGATAAATCTCATCCATGTTTGCAAAGTGAATTCTGCAATTAACATCTCTGACTTTTGAAGCTAGAGTTAGAGCTATTATCTCCTGAATTTATTAATTTATTAACATTTAAAATTTATTACTAATACATTTCATCCACCATTTTGTCACCGAGTTGTTCTGTACTATAGAGTCCTTCTATAGTTCCTCAGAGTGATCTCTTGTCTTTGGCATCTGGAATAACGGTATCATCAGAAATGTTTGTTATCATTAGTGAAAAACTCTTACAAATCACCTATGGATCTACTGAAAAACATGAACTTATGCACGAACTCCTGCAAGGCCCTACTAATGGTACTTCTCCTCTGTGATCATGTACTGTTGCCCTCAGTTCCTATCTCTAAGTCACTATTTATTTATATGGAACCCACGGCAGTGAGGTTTTTCAAAAACCAGTGAGGGACCTTATCAAATACCTTTTCAAAGTCTAAGAAAACTGTGTTCTCAGGCTTTTCTTGTCCACATTCTTCTTCTCTAAGGACCAGAAGTACATTTAGAATGCTATATTAATTTTTGCAGTACAGATGCCAGTACTACTGGTCTTTGATTCCCCAGACCTTTTTTGAAAATAGCGTCACATATCATAGATAACAGATGTGTTTTCATCAGGAGAGTGGGTACTCAATGCAGTTTTATTGGCTTAGAGAGCACAAGAGGAAGGAATGGACATCTAGGAATGGATGAAAACTCTGTAGACTGGCATAGTCACTGAGAAGGTTTTTGGGACTCTCTTTTCAATGTGCTCTTTATACTAGATAATTAAACTGGGTCCGCAAATGTTAATAGAATTCAAGATTTATAGGAGCTGATCTAGGAAAATACCACAATTACAAGCACAGCTAAAGTTGGGAAAAAAGGCACTGACTTTCTCTTCCGTATTCTGATAGATCATGTTTCTTGCAAACATCAATGGTTCACTTATGGATCAGCCTTTTCTGTGACTTAGGTTTTGGCTTCACAAAGAACAGTCTTTGATGACAAAATTGTCCTGAGGTTTTCATGCCTTGCTCCCTATTGCTCTTTCCCATCACTGCACTGCAACACATCACTCTTTCAGTTGTACAGGAAGAAACGTCCGTGTATCTATATTGTTATTTGGATCAGGATCTTACTGGACTTTTAAAAGCTACAGAACACGATGTTGTTATTCTGTTTTTTTATTCACTCTTGATTGAAACACTGAGTTTCATTACCATTCATTACCTTAATTACTGTTCTGTGAAATTAGTGTAATACTATTATATCAGTTCAAGTAATTAAGTATTCAGCATTTTGAAAGTTTTGGACAGAATTCTCTGTAAGAGAAGTATATATCACTTTAATCAATTGCATTTTGAGAACACTTCATGTTAGTTCTTTAAACCCGACTGTGTGAATTTAAAAGAAGCCCTTGATCAACAAGATTAAGTAGATCACAACAATTGAAGCATTTTTATCCTGAGTGCTTTTTGCCCTTCAGGGAACCTACTCTATGTATCTTGTTCTGCTTCAGGCAAAGAATTTCCTAAAACAGTTGCCTCATTTACCAATTGAGTGGGTTGTGAGACCTAAATAGAAAAAAAGGAACTGTCAGTGCGTTTCTAAACATAGATTCACAGGTGTATTTGAAAAACAAGTTGAATATAATTACAGACCACTGAACATTAAAGAGAAATAAATTTTCAACATAACTTTTAATATAACTACCAAAATCCAAATTTGGTATTTAGAGAGAAGATGGAGGTTTGGGGAAACTTGATTTCATTCTGTAAAGTTCGGGCTATCAATGTGCTATCTGGGGAGGAATGTTCTGTTTCAATCTCTTCTGTGAAGGTACATTGTGTCATGAAACAGATCCACTGTGTACTGGGAGAAATGCTGTCATGTTTCCTGGCTTATAAAGTCTATCAGTCCCAAAGATGAGACCTGTTTCTATTATAGATAACATCTGACACTGAGATAGGATTTTCCAAAATGACACATAACAATAAAATATAAATATAAGAAATATCAACTTACATAACTTCTGTGTCTTTTCTTTGAGGTGTCAAGGAAAAGACTTGAATGTCTTAATATAATTATTTCTATTGTAAACAAGAGGCATATATCTTAAGAAAAGTTTCAGCTCTTAAAGGAAATTAATAAAAGAAAATTCTAAATTTATATGATTTGTCAATAAAATTTAACTGAAATTAAAAATACAGTGTATCAGCCTTCACTGAAGTCAATGAATTTGTCTTTTGTATCGGATCACTGCTACCAAGCTTTAATAAACAGCACTGTGGAAAAATTCCATCCCAAAAATGTTCAGTGTTTCAAATATGCTTTCAAGTTTCATAATTAGCTGTTAGCGTAGCTTTGAATGGTAGGAACACAGACTCAGATGCTGAGCATCAGATATTTAACAGATACATCAGATATTTAGCCTGCTAACATTGTAAAATTCTCTTTTATTTAAGAAAATTTGATGAACTTCAGAAAGCATTACTTTGGAAAACCTGTAGCAGTACAAAATAAAATATATTTGAATGAAAAATACTTAATTATAAACTTCAATTGAGCAATTGTTTGAGCTGGAGGGTTTCTTGTTTCTTTGAAAACTGGGTGTCATAATCATAAGCAAAATCTTCAAGTTTATGTACTGGTAAAGGGGAAAACATCAGAACTACCAAACAACAGAATCAATTTATTGGGCTGGGGTTTTTTTCAAAGTTGCTGTTTAAGATAATGTTACAATGCATAGCTTGTTATCTAGATGACCTAAGTGAAATATGTACCCTTGAGGGAGGGAAGTCCTCTAAGAACCTTTAGGGAGCAGAAAGGTATCTTCAACTGAGAAGCAAAGCAGCCACTCACTTTTCTGTTATTGTGAAGATCCATCTCTTACAGCAGACTTCTAGGCCAAGCAGGAACAGCCAAGTGTGCTTTCTAAATTGTAATACTTTGGGTTGTTATTCATGTTTCCTTCATTTGGGCTATGTAGCTGTACTCTACTAAAAGTCTTGAATGGTCTGCTTTATTCGTGTGTAAGTATACTAGTACTTTCTTCAATTTCTGTTAAACTCTGGATATCTCTGACATTTTCCAATGTGTTGAAATGTACTGTTTTCATATACAGCATTAAAATTTTCTTCCTTTGATTCACATGGGAGAATGGTGGTAGTAGTGATGGTAGTACACAGAAAATAATTGCCAGATTTTTAAAAAATAAACAGATATTTGAAACTGACGTATCTTTGGTGCAAAAACTGCCTCTAATTGAATGTTTATAAGGTGCTTAATACAATCCAGCCAGGAGCTGGTTGCGTGTTATGCATGCCACAGTCCAAATATTTAATAAGCATAACAGTTCTGTAGTCAATTTGATCTCACTTTTGATATTTACAACTGTTTTCCTAACACACACTGCATATTTCTGCAATTTGAAGGAATTCAGGCTCACATTCTCAGCCTGTTTGATTCTACCATATCCATCTTCATCTATATCAATCCAGGCTGCAGTGTGTGCCCTACTCTTACACCAGTACTGGGCAGCAGCAGTGAGCACAGCTGTGGGAGGTGTGCCCAGCCAGAGGAGCATCTCTTCATGACAGAGTTCCTAAAGAAGGTGGGTAGGTTGAGGAGTATTGAGGAGAGCGAGAGAGACTACTGGAATTGCACCCTACCTTTTCCAAGACAGGCACCACGGGCAGACAGGAGACGTGATATGGAGGCTTCTATGTCCTTTACCCACCTGGGAGAATACAGTGACTCAAAGGAAAGGGGACGATGTGACATGTTCATCTGGGACTGCCTCACTTCCCAGGTGCTCCTATACAGTAGATAAAAGGCTCTGCAGGTGGTACCAAACAGTAACATCTAGCATGAAGGTGTCATGAACTGACCTTCACCCTGCATCAAAACTGCTTTCATAAAGAGAAAAAGAACTTGCCATTGTAATGGGAAAGTCCCTTTGTCAGGGAACAGAAGGCTCACATTTTGGGAAAGTCTGAGTGCTCCCTGGGGCCCAGGTTAAAGATGTGAAGAGAAAGCTTCCTACCCTGATACAGCCCTCAGATTATTATCAATTATTTATTTTTTAGGTAGGCAGTGGTGAAGTATAAACAAGAAGTCTGAGGACAATCTAGACACTTCAGAGCCTTGAGACAGCTGGCTAAGGGATCAGGAGTGGGAGCAGTTCTCTCCTCTACCCTTCCAGTTACAGAGAATGATGAGAGAAGAAGCAGGAAGAGCCAGCAGATCAATACCTGGCTCTGAGCCTGGTGTCACAGGAAGTATTTGGAGTTTTTTGATCATGGGTCAGGTTAAATGACCTGAGGCTGGCTGGTACCTTTGTCAAAGGGGGAAAAGGATCTTTGCTCAGGAGTTAGCAGGGCTCATTGAAAGGGCATTAAATGAAATTTGAATGGGAAAAGGGATCAAACCAGGCTCACTAGAGATAGGCCTGGGGAAACAGCACATCACTGTTTGAGGTATGAGGTCCTTCAGTCTTCCATCTTGGTAGAGGTAGGGGATAGAGATGTATGTGATGTGATGGCTGAAGGCGCAAAGCCCAGGTAAAAGTTAATCTGGCTATTGCCATAAAAGACAATAAAAATGTTGCTATAAATCCATCAGCAGCAAAAAGAGGGCTAAGGAGAACAGCTGGAGAATCTGCATCCTTTATTGAATGTAAGGGGAAGCACAGTGGCAAAGGATGAGGAAAAGGCTGAGCTACTCGACTTCTTTGCCTCAGTCCTTAACAGTAAAACCAGGAATACCCAGTCCCCTGAGCTGGAGACATGGATGTGGAGCAGAATGAAGACACCATAATCCAAGGGAAAATGTTGAGGGACCTGCTACACCACTTGGACAGAGACAAGTCTGTGGCATCAGATGGGATCCACCCAAAAGTTCTTCCTAGGGGTAGTTGGACAGCCATTTCCACTTACATGACACACTCTGCATGCCTCAAAAGAAGGCTTCTCATCCTCTAGGACAGCTTCTACAGCCAGGAAGAACTATTCCTGAAAGTGGGTACAATTTGTTGGTTAAGGATTAAGAAGCTGTGATTTCTGTCAATGATTAATTTTTACGTTCTTTAAGTAATTATTAGCGTGTGCATGAATATTCAATATTATTAATTTGTATTAATTCATTCACATAAGTGAATATAAATATTCATTCATGTTTGTGTGACTGACATAATTATTGTACTTAAAATACAAGTTTTAATGATAATTTCCTTATTAGTTCAGTTAGCTCGTATGACAACTTAGTCATGAATAAATCTATATGTTGGAACCCCAGAGGTTGCTCTTCTAGTCACTCCTTTATGAAAATGAATAATGCCTTTTTCTCTCTAAGAGGATATTTTCCTACCTAGGTCTTGGACCTAATCTTTAAAATTGTATCTGGGGTGGACGGTCTCTCTTTGTTAAAACAGTCTTAGAACATCTACCCACAAAAGCATAATTTGGAATAGCCAGCCTCTTTGCTGGACCTTAGTGTGAGCATGCTGCATTGGTGGGCTTCCTGTCCACACATTAATATGTTCAGGGAGGATATGAAATTAACTGTAGCCTGGTGACTACACTAGGGACTAGCAAATAAGAAGTATGGAATTCAGTCTGTATTTTCTTGGATGTGCAAGAGTGCTTTTGTACCTTGGGGTCTCTAACTGTTGTCTAACAGTAATTTCAGTATGCTGTTCACAACCTTGCTAAGAGGCATAAAGAGAGATTATTTACTAGTTGATTTTCAAGAGTAGTCTTTGCACATTCACACAACTTATCTTCCTTTCCCTTGCTTTGGAGCTCTATCTCTGATTTTTAACACTCTGCAGACGTGCAATAAGAAGCAGAAGTGGGTGGGCTACAGTGCATTTGCTTAGAGTTGGAATAAACTGGCACTGCTCCTATGTGAGAGTACCACTTCATTCCCTATGAAAAGGCATTTCTGTGCACTGACAAAACTCAGGACTGAAAATACCGAATCATAGAATGGTTTGGGCTGGAAGGGACCTTTAAATCCAACCCCCAGTAACATCTTCAATCCTATTAGTTCACTTTGAAGAGGCAGTTCTTGAAGCAGTTGTTAGTAACTCCTCTTCAAATTTTGCTGTGTTCTTTACTGCATTTTTTTTCCAAATGCTTAAACTTCATGTCATGTTGTGGTATGTTGAATCATGTATTTGTATACTTCTGTGATGATAAAACATAACAATGAATATGGGCTTATCTTTTTCAGTTCTTTCTCTGTGCAGTGATGTAACATCTATGTAAGTGGGTGGAACACTGAAGAATTAGACCAATATATAATAGCATACCAAATTTGACAACTGCTTCCAGCTGCGTAATTTCAGGGAAGCTTTTATTAATAGATGGATTTTGCAAGGAAAAAAATATATTTCAAGCATGACTCATTTTTAATTATGAGAGAGAATGCAAAGTACTTGCTTTTAGTAAAATTAAAAGAGAAGAGAAACAAAAGGTATTTATGAAATGTCATAGTGTCATAAGATTAGAAGCATGACACTGAAAGCTAAGAGAAAAATCTAAGCAGGCTAGACAAAATCTTTTGAAAAAAAGGCCTACAAGGTTTTCTTTTGTGTTTTTTTTCTATAAACATTTGCTTCATTGTACTGATTCTCAGAATAGTAGGAATTGTTAGCTGAATGAATAAAATGATCGTGAAATAAATGAGTACAAACATACAAACACTAATTGTTGCACTAGAATGTATCTGTTGTCAACCTTTGCAGGTTGTCTTGCAGTTGTACAGTTCCATTGGCCCCAAATGGTACTTACTGAACATTTATTTTTTATTTGTTTGGACCACACCAGTATTACACAGGCAGCATGAGGGAATAATGAGCTGCATTCTTTGGGTTACTGAAGAGTCAGCACAAATTGTGGGAACAAATAACAATCAGACAAGGCAGTGTTTTATAACATCAGGACTGCAATCCATCTTTCAAAGCTGGGCTAATAAAGGCCCACTTACAATCCCCGGCAGAGTACAGTTTAATTAAATTTGCCCATTAAAGGACTCCTCCCCCTCCCTCTATATTTTAGAAATTAATTCTGCTTTCTGCCTGTTGTTCTTTTTGCATCACAGATGCATTGAACCTTCGTAATCGACAGATCCTCATTACTACACTGAAAATCCTCCAGCACCTGGTGGTGTCAGCTGACATGGTGGGGGAGGCCTTGGTGCCCTATTATCGGCAAATTCTCCCAGTCCTAAACATCTTTAAGCATATGAATGGTGAGTTATCCTAACAGACACTGTCTTTCAACTCCTAAGGTAAAAAGGGGCTTGAGGCAGGGTTAATTAAGAATGGAGTTAAGATTTATTACTGTATATAAACTCAAATCCATTTGGAGCTCTAAATAATGTAAACTCCCCCTCTTACTATTCCCTAAGGATGCACTGAAATTAACAATTTCATTTATTACTCCTTGCACGTACAGTTTATTTAACACAGTACAGAAGCAGTGAAGCAGTTCTATAATCTTCCAATAATTAAATTGTAAAATTTTGTAACAGTCCTTTTAATACATTAATAAATTGCAAAAGTTTCTTCCTTCCTTCAACACATGAATTCAGTCCAATTGTTTTATTCCATTCTGTGCTCTCCACAAGCAATTCATGGCTACCAGAAGGTTTAGGAAAGATTAAAAATAAAAGTAGAAAGATCAAACTAATTAATTTTAGGGTCAAGAGAACTCCTTCTTAGAAAATTTCGAGTTACATAATACATAGCAAAACAGTGAAGTTTGGAGTTATTACTGCACACTTAGCAGGTTTTATTTTAGAGAAATTTAGAACTAATTTGTACCTACAGTTAATTATGTTGTTTTCTTTGTAGTGCAGATCTCTATTGCCAGTTTCAGTCTTTAATAACTGGTACTGTGAGTATTGTATACTGTGAATGCATTTACACCACAGTCACCAGCTGAAATCAACATAATGTATCTTGCTTTTGCCAAACTAATATCTAAAGTCTTTTTGGGTAATAACACTATCTGTACTAATCTGTTCAATTATCTACCAAGTTACTGTATTTACAATTTCTGTTACTGACTTACAGCTATATGGATGAAAAGAAATTAATTCCTCACAATCTTTCAAAAGAGGTTTTTCATTAAATTCATTGCATTTTAATAGTTTTTTGCAGGACTCCTTCCTATTATCCTTTCTGTTTGCATTACTACAGAATATAGTACCTTATACTCACTCCTCAGTGAGTATAAGATTCACCTTGGATTGAAAAATGCCTGTTCAAAGACTGGCTTTAAGGTGCAAATGAAATTTAGATTTTTAAATCCCTTTGAATACATGTACATCTGCAAATTTGTTTTTCTTAGTGAGAAACGTGCAATAACATGGAATTCCACAAATGCAATGTAGTTCAGACGACAACTGTGGCTTTCTTTCTTCACTTGTGGGATGAAAGGTTATGAGTGAAATCTGTAGGTTGACCTTAAGAAACCTCAGTAGGGCTCCTTGTGAGTTGAAAGATTCCCCCTTAACTGATCTAATTTCAGTATCTGGTACAAAGTAAGACTGTAAAAAGGACTCTCATTGATTAATAAATATACCATACGTGCTTTTTTCCAAATTTCAGTTGGATGTACCCCATAAATTCTCTTGACTAGGCTTTTCTACAGTGATTTCAGATGCATAATAAGGAAGGCTCATGTGTAACCACATACTTAGCTTAGCAAGGCGTTAAACACAGTCTAAATATAGCTTCAGTTTTGATTGTATTGTGAGCAAAATAAAACATACTTTCAACATATTTGCATAAGATTTGTACTCTGTGAGCTTGCGCCTATATAAAACTACATTAAATCATGATATTTGTCATTTAAGAACTAAAATCCCAGAAAGAAATGAGAAGTAATAGTTCAAAATTAATTGATTTTATTAAGTCATTACTTTTCTAGAAATAAAAGTTTTGAAATTTCAGTATTACCTGGAATGAAATGTACACTATTTGCAAGTCTGACCATATGAAACTGCTCAACTCATTGCAGTCTATTCAGTCAAACACTGTGGAAATTTGTCCAGAATTAAGTTAGCTGGAAGAAGCCATGTTTTAGTCATTGCCACCTCACTAGATCAGTATCTATCTGAGGAAAGGAACTCTTTCCCAAATTCAACATCTGTGAATATCACTCACACTAAACAAGGTTGTAGTCAAGAGAACATTAAAAAATCCCCCAAAGCCCCCATATAAACAACCAAACCAAACCAACCAACCAATCAAATGCAACAACAATGACAAAACAAAAACCAAAAGAACAAAAAATAAAATCAACAACAACAACAAAATGAACAAACAAACAAGCAAAAAAGGTATTGTTATGAAATTAAGGTCAACTTACTTTAAGTTCAAGTTACCTGGTGACTAGGTCAGAACAAACCAAAATGATTCTTCATGCAGTGTGTGCGATGTGAAGCTCTGGAACTCACAGCCCCAAATTCTTTAGATACCAAAGGTTTACATGGGTTCAGTGGAGGCTCAGAAATGTCATAGAAAAGAGTCTATTGCTTGTTTAATAATACACATGGGTCATTGCTATCGGTAATTTTTGTAAATTACAAAAAGGAGAGTACTGATGAAAAATAAAAGTTTTAATTATTGAAAACATCTAAAACTTGTTCACCTATCTGATTGACAAGATACAGGTTAAAATAAATCAATGCAACCTATCTTGTAAATGCCAGGGGGAAGACCCAAGCCTCATGAGACAGTCTGCATTAAAGCCACGGGAGAGAGGTCAATGAATTTCTGAAGAGTCTCAGTAGTGAGCAAAGGGCTTTTTGGTGCAGAAATCATGGTTGGTGTGTCAGAATTTGTGCCCTCACTGGAACTTGAAGCCTTACC
This sequence comes from Anabacerthia variegaticeps, assembly GCA_035583185.1. NCBI lineage: Eukaryota > Metazoa > Chordata > Aves > Passeriformes > Furnariidae > Anabacerthia > Anabacerthia variegaticeps. Next base: position 31,509,103 of record JAWWEW010000112.1, on the reverse strand, counting down.
TGCAGTAGACATTTCTTTTCACTTGAGTTCCCCAGTGCCCTGTTGTAGAGCATTAGGACATCAAAGAGCAAAGTTCTGTTGGTGGTGCTGCCGCAAGTGTCTTCAGTGGTGGAGACAGTGAGAGCATCCTCACCAGCTGACCAGGGTGTGCTCTGAGAAAGGGTTAAAGCTTTCTGTTGGATCTGTTAGCCAGAGCCATATGGCTGGCAGGAAAGCAAGAGAAGGGAACATGAGTCTATTCCAGTGATTGAGGAAGAGGAATAGTGCTGAGGTGTAGGAGCTGTCTGCCTAATATCTGCAGATTGGGAGGGGACTAGCAGTCTCTAAGCAAGCTTCCCAACATATGGACTATTAGGCACATTTGCTACTATATAATAGAAGAAACAAAAAAAGTCACGATAATGCTTACTAAGTCTTATTATAAACCCCATAATGCCACTGTAGTTTCAATGTGTAAGGTAAATGTACTCTTATGAAACTCATTTAAATCCTATGAAAGAGAAAGAAAATTTTGCATAGACTCAAAATGGAAATATTATTCTTTTGCATCAAAAAAACCCTTTTTTTGTGTGCCTTACATTCTAAGCTGTCTTTTATAAATCTGTGGATTATCTGGCATAAATACAATTTAAAAAACAAATAAAATAATTTTGTTCTTTTATGAAAGCAGATAGAAGAGAAAAATTTTTTTAAAAAAAAAGAAGGCTTCAGAGGCTGGAATATGCTATTATAGTGCATTTATATGAAAGTGATGTCTGAAACAGAAAGCTGGTCATTAAAAACGTTAGGCCATTGGGAAGAGCAAAATTCTCCTGTTTAGTTTACCTGACTGGTAAATGAAGATTTCATTGATTTAGTTTAATAACTATTTTGTGCTGTCAAATCCAAGCAGTTTTAATGGTTGCACTACATCAATTCATGAACAGAAAAATACTTTCATGTCATCAATTTATATTATTTAGTAGTGATCAAGAGCAGTTTTGCAAATAAAATAATGTAGAACAGATAAAACCAAAATATTACTAGGATTTACATGCCTCAGAGAGAGAAGTGTGGGGTGGCACTGTGACGTGGCAGGTACCTCTCCAGGACAATAATTTTGTCTGTAATTTGTTTCAGTCACCATAAGGCAAGGGGTGGTAATCAGGCAGACGGAAGCCCAAGTTTCTTTTGGCTGCAGTAAAAATGCCTTAACACTATCAGTAACTTCAGGCTAACATTAACTTCTGACAACTTCTACCTATATAGTCAGTCCTTGAAAACCTAATTTTAGAGCTATGACTGAGAATACGTCATGTACCTGTGTTGTAGTGTTCAATCAAGTGTGAAGCCACACAGCAGAATTATGCTGCTTGCTTTACAGCATCTGGACTTCACTCGGGGAAAAACGCTCTCTTGTCTGAAAGGTACTTCACGTACTTTGGAGAACTCTGTTGTACAAAATGCAGTAGTACTACGTAGACTCTAAAGGAAGAAGCAGGAGTCGTGTTACATGGCAAAAATAAAAAGACTGTGCCCACAGCTACAATAGCTTCTGATGCTGGATTTTGAGTATTTTCAGAACCGCTTGTGTATTCCAGAGGTAGTGATGCTCCTTCAAGTGGGTCATGGTTATTAGTAAGAAGCAGCAATTATCCTTTAATGTGATTGAATATGCTCTGAAGAAAAACTCTTGCCCAGAACTGTTTCCTTCTTCCACTGGGACATATAAAAGTCCTTTCACGAAGAATGTCATAACTTTCGCAAAGTAATGTATTTGAGATTCTCTTAATTTCTCTATGAACTTTGGGATTTCAGATTATTCTCATACAACTTTGCTCACAATTCCCTGCTACTAAGAAGATTAGATGCTGTAGCTTTTTTTATTTTTTTTTTTTAAACTGAAAATGGATATTCCCTCAGAATTAGATGATTCATGGTTGAGATTTGGATAAAAGCAACCTAATGCCATAAGACTATTGGTAAATTAATCCATGTTGCTATACTACTCCTATCAGAGCAGTAACATAAACTGTACTAAATGAAGTTTTCAAGTTGTTCTAATGCTTCATTGTGACACTTATTCTTCCTATTCCTCTGTGTATTTTGCAAGCTTTTTCATTATTTCCAAGCTTTCTTTGAATTCCATAAGTTACAAATTCTGAAATGTAAAACCAGAGATTCTGATGTGGCTTTAAGGATACACACTTCAAATAAGACCACCATGACAATGTAGATCTGAGTGAATAAATTAGATACATTTTTCTTTTTTTTTTTTTTTTTTTAATATATACCTTTAGCACACAAGGATTCAAAATGTTCTAATTCATCAACATTTAATGAAAAATATTGTGGTTTTCCCAAAGTGGAATCTGCCAGTAAATCACCTTTTTACGCAGATAAGGATAAATTGGTCTCACTCCAAAAAAGTTATTATTGTACTGGTGGGAAGCAAAATATACTTTTGTAATTCTCAAATGTAATTAGTGATATTATTTCACCAGGCTTCCTATGAATTATAGTTTTAAGAATATTTATTTAACAAATATACTTCAATGTTTTTAAGAACATCAAAACATTTTTCTTCTGTGAGATCAGCTGATGGTCTTTTGATGGTGTTTTTCAAAAATGTCTTGTGGTATTTTTTTGTCAAGGATCTCATCTTGAAAGCAAAACTATCCAAAGATAACGCTTCATATTCTAATTGAGTATACAGGAAAGTGATCCTCAACCATTATAAGCTGTTATCTCACATGTTTTTTTGCACACTGGTCAATCTCATTTTGTTTCAGTGACCACTTTTGCATAGGGAGTTACAAAAAGCCCACTGAAACTCTGAACCACAGAATTTAGAAGTTACCAAGACCCACCTGCATTGGAGCATTTATTGCTTTAGTATCTTTAATAGGAAGCCTGTGATTTTAAGCTGATAATATAGAAAACTTCTAATGTATAATCAAAACTCTGTCAGGTACTTTATAAGACATTGAGAGAATCATCACACTTAGATCTTAATTGCTGAATAATTTCTAATTGCCATCTAATTTCTTAGCTGAAAATACAGCACCAGTTGTGCAAAATAAAACCGACTCAGCTATGATTAAATTGATGCTATTCACACTTAACACTTAATGTGTTAATTGTCTAATTAATTCAGCATCTTGAATTTTTGATAAAAGAAAAATGAATAGCTTCCCATATCAGAGAGTGATCCATTACATCCAATATTTCATTTTTCTTTTTTCAGTTTTGAATGTTTTGAGTATGATGACTCAAGGAAATGAGGATTGTCTATTGAATGACAAACAGGCTGTGTGTGAGTTAAGACTTCTGAATTCACAGAAAATTCACGGACAAGTAAAATAGTGAAAACATCAAATTCTTCCCATGCTTCAGTGCTAACATCTGTAAAACGAGTATAACCTGAAAGGGCTTGTAGGCCTCAATCAGCATTTTTTTGACAATTAATCAGAGCTTTCACAAAGTACTGGGAGTGTTGGTATATATGTCAGTGAAACATAATTATCGTTAAGAGTTCATATCATGCTTTACTTTAATACTTTCATTGTATTTGTGTTTCGTAAATAATTACCTTTGGAAATCTCATGTTTGGGGACGATCTAAACATTCAGGACTAGACTTACTTAGAATTATAGTAGTATCAGTAAGTCTGCTTATTCTGGATACTTATACCTATCTTACTATCAGCAGGTATGTACTGGCCTCCCAATGAGACAAGAAAGTGTTTAAGTTACTGAGAAATCCATAGTGTAGGCATGCTTTGAGCAAATCTAATGCATAGCTGCAATACTAACATCAAAACACAGCAGACATAGTAATTTTAATTTATTTTGCTTTGCAGCTTTATTTCTGGCTTGTTTGGCATTGGTTGGCCAAGAAGGCCAGCAGCATCCTGGCCTGTATCAGCAATAGTGTGGCCAGCAGGACCAACTCCCTGGGGACTTCTTTGTCACTTTTCTCAGGCTCCTGACTTAGTTTGCAAAGACAAGACACCTACAAGTGCCTGTAGGTGATCAGTTTACGTCTCTATATATTAAGGCTTTCTTTGGAACTTCCCCTTACAATCTAGATTGTTAAAAAACTGACTACCTTCTGGCAAGGAGTTATTCCTTTCTTCTGGGTAATTAGTTTCTATGTTTGTCACATAGTTGGTTTGCAGTTGATTATGGGACTGAGAAGTGATTTATTCAGTTGCACTTGAACTACTTGCTTCATTTAGAACTGCTTTCAGAGCTCACATTAAGTAATTCTGACATAATATTTGTTTTCTCTATAATTCTTCTATTTTTATGTATGTTTGCAAACAAATTTTCCTAAGTTTGAGGAGACACGTGGTTTCAACTTGTCAGATTTATTGAGGTAGCGTATTTTTTATTTTAAATACACATCTGAAATCTGTTTTTGTTTAATAACTTTAAGTTGATTTTGTTGGTTTATTGCACATATTTTTAATTTGTGTACTCAATTAGGATTTTTACCCTGTGAAAATCAGTGTGAGTTTGCCAAAATTGCAGAAATTGGCTCTGCACCTGGCTTTCTCTTTTTATATTAAATTAAGAAAAGCAAAAAAACCACCAAAACAAAAACAAAGAAAACCCCCCCAAAACAAACAAACAAAACCCCAAACAAACAAAAACAAAAACCAAAACCAAACCCAAAACCAAAACAAAACAGAAACCCAAACCAAAACAAAAAATCCAACCAAACAAAAAAAAACCGCACCAAATCAAACAAAAAAAAAAACAAAAAGCAAAAAAAAATAAAAATAGCAGGTAATGGGGAAAGAGAAACTCAGGGAGAGAGGGAACTCCTTGTCTGGATGACAATTTTTCATGTGGCATCATCTCTCTCTTGTCCTCAAGAAAAACAGATTAAAGCCCTATATAATGGAAAGATACCAGTGGGAGCATAAATATTGCAGTGTGATTAAACCACCAAAATACTCAGGTGATTAAAGTGCTTCAGGTCTTTCAGTTATTATTCTGTTATATCATTTCATCTCATTTCACAACGTTGCTTTCTTCATAGTTTTTGAAGAACACTCTAGGCAACAAAATTGATTTTGTGAGGCCCATAGCTTTGGACTATTGATTCATTTTTTTGTATTGCACATCCATCATCCTCCTTTTCAGACACACCAGCAAAAATATATATTCTTGTTGCAATATCACCTGATCATCCCAATGCTGATGCAATTAGCACATGGAAATCTTTGCTTCTTTGACAGGACTATACTAGCTGAGAGCTACCCTTTTGACTTTTCCTATTTGAGAAATAGGTGAAGCAGATTAGACATTTATGGTCAGAGCATTTTCTTACTAACCTCTGCATCTAATTCAGAAACTAGGTGCTTCATGTAGGAGTTATATTTTTTTTTTTTGGGGGGGGGAAAGCCAGACCCAACCAACCACCAAAACCAAACCAAACCAAAAACAAAACCAAAAAAAACAACCCTTAAACCACCTATTTTTGTGTTAAGACTTTCCACTTGTATACCATGTTAGGTTCCCTGTTATTTTTGCTTTTAGAGCTTAATTAAGCATTCAGTAAAAGGAAGAAATGCCAAAGCTAGCATTCAACCCTATCACTTCTCACTTTTTTTAATGTATTATGATACAGTTTCTAATAAAAAGAATCTGACACAGTGCATGAGAAAAAATTAAATCAATATATAATTAAGGACATTAATAATTTTTCAGATTTAGCACTTGTCAAGCTAACTGACCCTCGAGGTCAGTTGACACGTGACAGTGATGGGGTTACCTGTTGCTACTGTCTGCCTTTTTTTCTCCAGTCCAGTGATCGGAAACCCATTTATGGCTGAATTACATGGGGAAGAACTTTGGCCAATATACAGAGCAGAGATTGTCAAATGGTCCTGTACCTCATGCTCACTGCAAAGTGCTCTTTCTACTTCCGTAATGCTGGATTTTGGTTAAGACATTGATATTCTGAAGCCATCTCCTATAGAGTCAACAGCAATTCTATACATTTTTTTATTCAGTCGCAATAATCTCTGGTTATAAATATGTTGTTTCTTGTTTTTCATTTGATGTTCAATTCTCCCAGACAGAAACAGATGCATTTCCGATGTATTTGTATGGCTCTATCAATGATGAACTCATGATCCACAGTCTCTGACTAGGATTCTTAAGCCCTAAAACAGTATAACTAAATAGCAATGATGTGGCATTGAACTGAGTTAGGGATTGAGATTTGGAATTAAATATAAGTTTAGTTTTGTATTCTATAATACTCCATACATTTCTATTATGAGTATGTTAAAGTATAGCGTAGTACAAACAGTGATGATTATTTATTCATTGATACACCTTAAGTGAGCAGAAATTCTAATTGCACATAAAAATACTGTAACTAGCAGAATATAAGAAACAGAACACAAGTTCTAACAGATAACTGAGGAATGAAACTGGATCCATAAAGTAGAAATTATTGTTGAAAGAATGTTCTTCTTCTACAAACCTCACCTTTGGGTCTGTTTGTCCGTCTTTTTTTTTCCCTTGTAGCATTCCCCTCCATGTTTCATTCATTTCCTAATCTCATTGTGCTTTATGTCAGCATTACAGATGACTTCATTTCTGGTTTTATATTTTCATCCAAGTTAGAAAATAAAAAATTCTTCCAGTTATGCTATTTTACTATTGACAGTGTCTTTGTGTAAGAAAGAAGAGTGATTCAGCAAATGCCACCAAAAGAAGTTAAATATATTTCAACAATTAACTTTTCTTCCTCAATCAAAGCAAATAGGGGGGAGCATTACAGAGAAGAGAAAGTTTTTGAAGATGTCTATCCAGTATAACATAGCCTTAAGCTACAAGTTTAATAATCTAACTTTCTCACTATGGGAAGTATTATGCAGGGAAATGGCATAAAAGTCTTTAGGTGGCTGTATTTTGGTATAATGAGAACTGTGCACTAACAAAAAGGTGCACTGACAAATATAAGAGTGTGGTGTTAAATGCTCATCTGTACTTTAAACTGTAAATAATGTGTTGCATTCCTGGCTAGCAATGGAAAGAGATAGAATGTATTCAGAAAGAATGTATTGCTCTTTAGAGGAAACTTATCTTCACTGGATGCAGGGAGAACCTGGAGAGGTTAGCTGCACTGGGAAGTAAAATTAACTTTGGTGAATAAATTGTCTATGTGCTAGCTTTCAGAGAGAAACAGACTCTTAGTAGATTCATTTATTGTCACAAAAATGTCAGTTGCAAATCAAGGCTAAGCAGTGGAGTGGTCATAACAATCATCATAGATGTTCTTGATTAGAACTAAGTAAAATAAATGTGAGGCGTATGAGTAATTTGAGTTACTGGTCTCTGTAGCTAAAAACCGTGTGGTATGTTATTTGAGCAGCAGCACAAATAGTTACCATAGGCATTGTGAAAAGACAGTTTCCCTGTGGCACATGAGACATGTTTGTTTGCCCCCAGAATCTGTTCTTCAAAGGTCTTAAATTGGTTGTGTTCTTTTTCTGTAAAATGAACTCAAGCATACCTTAAATAACTACCTACTAGCAACGCAAACACTGTGATGAAACCAGATATACAAATGAATGATTTTGTTCCTTTGGAATACTTTTTCTAATGTTTCTTGCTTTGGAGTAGACAAATACTTGTTACAGGGAGACTACTGTGTCACAGGCCCCCACAAGGAAGAGATACATATCCAGCAAATGTAAATGATCTGGAGTGCTTGGCATACACATATTTGTATGTGAAAAGGAAAATTGAGAACCTGCTATCTGGAATACTGCATGTGTACGGATGGAACCAGACAATGTGATGTGTGCATGTGTGTAAATTTATTTTTTTTTAAATGAAGGCAGATCTATACTGAAGATCCACTTAAATAATTCCTATGGGTTTAGCAATTCAAGGTTCTGTTGAAGACGTGCAGAGATTATATCCTTTCTTCTTGAAAACTACTTTCTTGATATATCAACTTTGTTGTAGAGTCAGGACAATAGGTCAGATACAACTACATTTAGGGTGAGAAACAAAGAAGTAACAGAGAATAAATTTAGACCTTTAAGGTGCTCCTTTGGAGAGGATCTCTTCTTCCACATATTCTTATCAGACTTATAGGAAATGTTCTTGCTACCCTGTCTGAAACTCGTAGGTAGTGAAGTATCTATTTCTTGTATGGAATCCCAAAGAAACCCATGAAATTCAAGGTAGGAGCAGAGATTTGTTTGTGGGGTAAGCTGGAGGGTAAGAATTTTATGTGTAGTTTAGGAAAAAACCCAAGTCCTTGATAACTGTGTTTCAAAATATTACATATCTTGAATGTGATAAGTAGTATACATGTAATGCAGATTTAAATATGGATAGTAGAGTATATGTTCATGCAAAAAAAGAGTATTCTAAGCCTTTTGCTTTTTTCTTCAAAGGCTTTTCTTTTTGGAAAAAAAATCTTTACATTTGCATTATAATACTCTTAATCCAAGACACATAGAAAATACAGATTACTATTTGTTTCATATTCTGTCCTCTGATGCAACCTGATAGTTTCAGAATTTACTGTCCTCTCTTCTGGGGCTGTGACATACAATTTCAGTAATGTCCTAGATCTGGATCATATACTGCATTGAATAATATAGACCAAAGACTTTCAGTTTGCCATCATTATGCAGATACTAAGCTATGGAGAGCTTACTTAGAACTGAGGATTGTGAAATTGCCCAAGTGTCAAATTCTCAATATAAGAGGTTGAAATCACTGAATGCAAGGGGATTCTTTCCCTTTTTCAGAGTCATATTCCTTTTGAGTTAAAGAGCATATTTGTCAGCTGTGGTCTCTCTCCACATCAATCTTTGTATTCCTTCATACAGAGAGCAAGGATATTTGTGAACTATAATTCACAAAGCTATTTAAAGAAATGAAGCAGAAATACAGTCCCAATTGCTATGAAATATGTGCTCAAATCTCTGTTTTTGGTGAAAGTAACTCTGTGGAGTAATACATGGGTGCAAAATTACCTTTTTAATATATCGTAACAAAATGTAATATAGTTCTCTTCAGATTTTATTCATCAAAAATCATGCCACTTTAGGGTCTAATTTGTTTGTTTATTTCCTAACCCTCTAGTACATGAACTCAACAAAGAATTTTGAATTGGAAGTGAACTAAACAAGTTCTAATTTTTGTGGATTTTTCTTTCTTAGGCCTGAATATATAATGCTACATTACATTATTTATGATTTATGATTAAAGGTTATTTCTGTTTTGCTCTCATTCATTATAGCGGTTCTTGTTTCTTGTCTTAAATATTATCTTTTTATCTCATTTTTCATTGCTGAATATATGTCTTAGCTCCATCAGTTTCCATAAGCATTTCATATATTGTACAAATATTGAACATGAGTTATGTGAACAATCAATAACTGATTAAACACTTTAAAATGGTATGTCTCTTTAGGAATATATTCAAGTCACACTTTTAACACTAACAAGATTAAGGAGAGCTAAGAATGTGTATACCTGCATTGGTGACATCATGATGGCTGTGTAATGTTGCATATCTAAATGTCCATGTTAGTATGTGCTGACATGCAATGCTAGTGGGATAGAAATACCCTGAACTAAATATAGGCTGTATACAACAGCAAGACCTTTGTTGTATGAACCTAGATTTGGTAAATCTATGTTGCAATAGAGACAGCCAAACCTGTCAAAACTGCATATTCTTGCATATTATTTTATGTGAAGCATTCAAAATGGAAAGTTTGAGTAGAAGAGAGTTGCTCTGAAATCTATACCTTATGCCATATCTATCCTGTCATCTCTCAAGTGATTTTTGGTTTTTTTCAAGGATGACTTTGGGTTTCTCTAGAAAATATTTTTTGTAAAGTTATTTGGGATTACAAAATAATCACAATAAAGTAGTTATACTTAAATCCTAGCTCCTAAAAAAAAAAAGGAAAATCTGTGATTCTAAAATCTTGGTATTACAGCCATGTTTTAACAGCCTGGAAATCAGTAAATACTCAAAAGTTCAAAGAATTAAAATTAGTGAATTAAAAGAAAGGTTGTTTTATTCTGTTTTCATTTAATAGTTAGCTGATGCAGCTCTACAAAGAAGGATTTAGGGTGCTATCACTGTGTTTATGAAACACTGTGTTTATGTGCTTTTGAAAGCAGTATTAGAGGCATTGTTGTTCCTAAAGATGGATAGATTAAACACCTGTATTTAGGACAGAACTTTTTTAATATAGCAAGATATTATTGATACATATAAGTTAATAAATAGAAGTGAATTTAAATAATCATTTAGAGAGTTTGGAACTGTATTTTGTGGGTTTCTGATTTTAATATTTGAAATGCTGGTAGTTGAAAGAAACTTTCTAGACTGCTTTTTCCTGTTCTAGTTAGGCACTAATGTTTTCCACATTGCCTTCATAAAGCCACGTTCTTCAGTCTCTTTTTCTCACCAAAAAAAAAAAAAAAAATTTAATTTTTTACTTTCAAAAGTGTAGAAGTCTTCTTCCTATACATAAATTAGCATGTATTATTCATACACTGTGTGATACTATGCAGTATTCCCTGCTTGGATTTTTGGTGTTTAGCTTCTACACTAAAAACTGATTTGTGACTGAATTTTTTTCCCCCTGCAGTGTTTTAGATCCAGGCTGCAGGGGAGACAACAAGGCTGTATCCTTACTGCTAAAATAAAATTTAAAAAAAAAAGAAAAGAAAAAAATAAAAACCCGAGTTCAAGCGCTGGTCCCTGACCATCCTCGTTGCTTAACTGTTAGCACTGTGCCTGGCATGGATTCAGCCTGTGCAAAGTGGCAGGACTGAGGCACATTTTCTTGTATCTTGACACATTTTTTTTGGATGTAAAGCATGGCCAGGATCATTCCTCCAGCAGATAGCATGGAAAAAAAAACTTTGGTGACTTGTGTACCTTTTTCCCATGGAGTTTTTCATTACCACGGCAGAGTGCCTGGTACCACCCTCAACCCCATCTTTGTCCCACTCCTGGTTCGAATGCTATGCAAATGCTACTCTGCTGAGCTGCACTACAACCAAGTCATTATTTCAGACACTTTGGACTGAAGAGAGAACTGAAACCATAAGAATCTTTTTCTGAGTGTCAGACAGATGTCACCTGTGGCCCAAAAGAGTGCCAAGTGCTATGCAGCATGCTTCTGCCAATTGGCTCCAGGAAGACAAACACACTCCAAAGATTTACTCCTTAGGTAACTAAAAAGTTAATTCTGTTATTTCCAGGACAGTTTTAATTTGCTTTGATGGTTAGGATGTGAATCTGATATGGACTCATGCTTTGCAAGTATTAATGTACTACTGTGTGAATAATTACGTACTTTTTCTGTGAATTTAGTGTCCAACATATCTAGCCCTTTCTTTTCCCCTTCCCTACAAATGAAACAGTTCTACACTTCTTCTTCTTCCAACACCAGATATGCTAGATATGGTTGGAGAGAGTGGAAATTAAAGGAAGAATTATCATAGAAGGTGACTCTGTTATTTCTGCCACTTTTATACTGATGGAGGTTCCTGGCACTCATAGGGCTTCATCAAGTTGTTTTGCTGTTAATTTGCAAATCCCGTAATGCAACAGATTGGTAAAAGAAATCAAGACACCTTGTCAATTGGAGTTGTTAAACAAACAATGGTCCTCAAATATCATTCTTCTTTTAAACTGTCTGCATACTCTATGGGCATTTAAAAATGTTTGTAAAATGGCTGGAATATATGTAGATTCTTAATTGATTTGTTCTGTTTGTGGGTTTGCATTAATTAGATACAGAAATTCCGACAGCAAATATGATAGAAAAGTTGCATGTTAAAACATTTGATGGGGTTTTTTTATGAGTAAAGACAATTGTATTTTGGTTGAGAATCTGGACAATGCAATAAAAAATATATATCAAGCCTTTTTTGTAATAGTTAATTTTGAAAAACAGTGGTCAGTTAACCTACTGTGTTTCAAGTCTGTTTTTATAATTTTTGTTCTTATACTTTTGATATAACAAAAGTACTTCTCAGTACTGTGGAAGAAAGATATTTGTTCTGTTTGCATGAGTGCCATCAAACATACAAAGTACATTATTCAAGAGCAGGATTCTGCACATGTTTATTCTTCTATAATTAATATTTAACATTTTCCCTGGTGCACTTTTTCACCAACATTACAAGAGAAACATCCCTTTAGTTGCATTTTTTAGAATGGCAAGTGATAGGCTGTTTATGTAAAGGAGCCATATAGAGGCAACAGGTCGAGTTTCCATACCCTCCTTCACTCTGAAGTAGTACTTTTTATCATTATTGATCCCAAAGAAACAAATTGACATGGGGACCCAGGGGCTTTCATAAGGGGAAGGCCTGTCCAAAGTCTTAACGAGTGCAGTATCTGCTGCTAACCAACTCAGAAGCCCACATTATCAGGTGCAGTGAAAATCACCAAGCCACAAATTCATTTATCTGAACACTAATATTAGCTATGCATGTATTAGTTATGTATAATGTTTCCTTTTACGTAACATTATCTTCTCATTGTAAGTAGCTGTGAGCAGACAATATTGTTTTAATTACTTAACTCTCTGTGTAACTTCTGTCCCTGGCCAGGCTAGGAACAGACTGTACCTTTTGTCCTGTATTTTGCTGGTCAGAAATCCCATTTAGCTGGTGTTATATCATCCTTATATCATTAAACTATGATTGTTTATCTTCCACAGTAGAACTGGATGGGTTTTTAATATAAGCAAAGGTGGAATTCTGTGAATTCCTGAAAAATGGTAGGCAAGGCCTGCAGTGGTTTCAGCTCTGTCTCTAGGTAACTTTCCAGTCTCAGAAATTTTTATATAATTTCCCACTGGATTACTTCATTTCTCTTCTTTCAAGATGAGACTTCCTTTGAAATTAACTTCTTCCACAAATTTTTGATTTCGCATTGTGGGTTGGAGAAGTCTCAAATACAGGCAGCAACTGAAAATGCTCTTCAAAATCTGTCAAACATTTGGGATTGAGATACAAAGTTTAGTAGTTGGGAGGGTACACATGTGATGAAATGACACTGTGAAATCAAGAGTCTCTTGTACAACATGCATGAAGTGTGCAAATTCCAAATATTAAAGCCTGTAAATGACAAGAAAATCTATAACGATCCATACTGATCCACACTATAGTATTGTTAAATGTCTTCAGAGAGGTGTTAATTTTATTTCAAGATGTTAGTTAGTATGGACTTTGATTTTAAAAATTACATAAATGGCAGTATTATTGGAGGGAAAATATTTTTGAAGGAACTGTTCAGTTAGACAAATAATTAGTTAGATGTTAATATTTAGTTAGACACTACAACCTTTAAGTTGTAGTGAAGGAAATAAAAAGCTATTTTCAATAGTAGAATCTTCTATTTCAAAAGTAACAGTCTGATTTTTAAACTTCTTTTCTAATAAATTATGCTGCTCTCAAGAAAAAAAACAGATGAACTGCAATGAAGGATGACAATTCCTTTTTCTTTTTCAGTTCTAATGTAGATCTAACCTACATCTAGAAGCATGACTAGAAACATTGACCAAGAAAGGTTTAAATTTAGTTTAACTTAAATGTTTTCTACACTTCCAGTTTGTTTTCATCAGTATTTATGCTCTTTCACTCCTGGCACCTTGCAGATATATCATGACATTGTAGTTAAGTGCAGACTTTTTCTCCTTCCTTCTCTGAGGAAAACATAAAATCTAGATTTCCTGCTTTACATATGAGAACATATAAAAAATCAGGGACATTTTTTAACACTTCATTAAACCTCAAAGAATTATTACTCTTCATGCTGTTTCTATAAACATTGATTTGTAAACTTTATGGAATTTTACTTACTGGAAAAAATTATTTGAAGGGCTTCTTTGGTTCAGTTTAAATAGCAGCTTTGTTACAGAGTAGAATAATACATTAAATCGGGGGTATTTTTCTCCTTTTTAATTCATGACTGTTTAAGTAATTGTTTAAAGTTTAGTGCTGCTTGCAATGTCATTTGGGAAAGAATGTGACAGACAATTCCCTACTGTTGTGTAATAACCTTAGTTTTTTGTTTATGTCTTTAGTACTTGTTGATATTGCTTTATGTATTTTCAATTTTATTTGCAAATATTTCTGTAGAAAATCAAAATAAATATTTATTTGGGAAAAATATATATTCAATAATCTGTGTAACTTACATGCTGTTATGCATTTATTTATTTATTAACTTATTTACAGAAATATCTAAACACATGTAAGCAAATCCTAAAAAGATTGGTTATGTTTATGTATTCTTAAGCTATGGTTAATTTTTCTTTTTCCAGCACTTTTAATTGTGGTATGGAATTTAAAAATCTGCTGCAAGCACTGGAAGATGTATTATGATGGTATCTTAGCCTTCCATAAAGAATTTAAATTTTTTGTGCACAGTTTTTTTAACTTTCATTGAGATTTTAAGTGTTTACTGAAATGGCAAACTGTTTCTACCACATCACGTATCTGTACTTTATTCTGTAGAATATGAACAGCAGGGATTAAAATTAAAGTGGTGATATGATTTTACATGATTAATTGCAGATGAAGTTTAGAGCCCTGATAAACTAATTCCCAGGGAAGCTCCTCAGTGTGCGATTTTGCCATGCAGGCTCTGATAAATAAGAAGCGATTGGAGAGGCATGGGGATGTCAGATTTCACCATAACTGAGATTACATTTTCCTCTTGTTTTTCAATACATTTTTAAATAGCTTTTGTTGCTCTCTGCCTTACATTTCTGTCAGTTACTCATGTGCACAGTGTTCAAGCACTGTCCTACTAGTCGTGATTGGCTGACAGTAGGAAAAGGTCTAAAACTGTTTTTGTGGACATTGGTTGTATGTATGCATATGTCTGTGTATGTGTGCTTACACACACAAAGAAGCTGCGTGTGGAGTGGCTGAGGGCACTTGGTGTGTTCATCCTGGAGAAGAGGAGACTGAGGGAAGACCTCACTGCAGATACAACTTCCTCGTGAGGGGAAGAGGAGGGGCAGGCACTGATCTCTTCTTTGTGGTGACCAGTGAAAGGACCGAGGGAATGGCCTGAAGTTGTGTCAGGGGAGGTTTAGGTTGGATATTAGAAGAAGGTTCTTCACCTAGAGGGTGGCTGGGCACTGGAACAGGCTCCCCAGGGAAGTTGTCACCGCACCAAGCCTGACAGAGCTCAAGAAATGTTTGGATGACACTCTCAGGCACATGGTGTGACTCGAGGATGGTCCTGTACAGGACAAGGAGCAGGACTCAATGATCCTCATGGGGCTCTTCCAACACAGCGTATTCTGTGATTCTGTAATTCTGTG
Organism: Anabacerthia variegaticeps; assembly: GCA_035583185.1. Lineage (NCBI taxonomy): Eukaryota > Metazoa > Chordata > Aves > Passeriformes > Furnariidae > Anabacerthia > Anabacerthia variegaticeps. The sequence goes on along the minus strand of JAWWEW010000112.1, from coordinate 31,493,760 downwards.
ATATATTGATGGATATGCACAGATGATACCCTGCTCTTCTTGAAGAAATTCCTTGCTTTTAGCTTGTAAAAATAATGTAAAACTTGCTTATTTGGAATCTGTGCCATATCTGAAGGCAGCAGGTTGATGCCAGCTGTGAAGTACAAAAGGTGGTACTACCGAGCTGTTTCTGGGCTGTGGACAGTTTTCCACATGTTTTGGGGTCTAGTGGTGTCAAAAACACTGGGACAAAACCAAATATCTGTAATTCTTTGTATTAATATAGTCATCTCCTGCAGAAAACAGATTGCAAAAATGAGAATAAATTTCTCTATGATAACATAGCTATTACATGAGAATCTCTTTATCTTATAGATCTTTGACAGCAATGTAGCATGTCATGCATCTCAAACACCAGATTCTCAAGTCTTCAAGGTGCCTGTTTTTTCAAAGTACTGGGTTTTTATGATATGATATTTATCGGAAGGGAAGAATGATAGCTTTCAAGTACAGTGTCCTCTATAGCCACCTAGACTGAAATCTAGCTGGCTGTTATACCATATTTATATCTGTGGTTTTGTCTTCCTTAAGTGCTGTCATGTTTTCTTACTTGGATAAGTTGTATCTTTATATCTACTTCTAGGTTCAGATTTTAGTAGAGAATATTAAAACTTTTCTACACAGATAAATTGTTATAGAATCCAGTTGCACAGTCATACAATGTCTTTCAGGCATCCAAAGCCATTATTAATTGACCTCAGTAGCTTCATTAAAAAGAGATAGAACAACTTTCATGTGTGTGTCAGTACAGATGGTGATAGCCCTCTGCTTCAAGCCAGAGATTACAAACTGTCTAAAACAGAGCATACCCCTCGCTATACTTCCTACCAATCATGGTCCATTAACAGCACTAAGTTCCAGTGGGAGAGAGGGCTAGTCAAGAACTCTGCTTGGTTGCTTTAGGGCAGAGCCTGTGTTATGCAGTTTACTGCACTAATTACATACTCTTGATGAGCTCATTAGAGGACAATAAAGTAAAATGAAAACAGTTTGCAATATGTGTGGTCAAATTAGCCACACAGAGAAATTATGGTTTGTATTTAAGTGCTGCTTAAAAAGTGTCCATTAAAAAAAATGTAGACTCCTATGTATGTACACTGTAATGATGCTTAAACTAATTCTCTTTAATGTGTTTATTTTTCAAATTGGGAATTGGACACTCTTTCTATCTGATTAGAATGCAAAGGAAAGATTTAAATGAGACGGGCAACAGGATATCTGTAGCCACATTCTTCATGGAAGTTATTTATGCAGATCTGAGTTGGTGGTCCATTTGCAACATTTTAAGGTTGAAATCTTATCTCCATTTAAGAAAGAGACTATTTTTAAGTTGATAGACCACTTAAGACTATCAGTTTAAGACTATCCTCTTAAAGCTATTCATTTAAGTCTCCAATCCACTTAAGACTCTCCATTTAAGACCCTCCTTTATGCGGTTAAGTGAAAATAAACTGAACTTAAGTGCAGTTAGGAATCTACTATTACTAATTCATGGTCATTTAAAGAAAAATGTTTTAAAGATTTCTTTAATAAACACTCTGTGTACATACATATACACTATTTCACATATGAAATATCAGCGTGGATAAAAGCTGATGGTGGTATTTAACTACAAAAGGTTTTTCTTCTCTGTGAGTGTACAGAAGTTTATATATACAATTTATAAATGGAGAAAGTGCAGTAGAGGTAGACTTGGTTTATGGCTGCAGCCAAATCAGATGAAAATGGTGCTACAGAAGACAAATGAAGGACCTTTTTTCAAGATGCTTAAAATTGATATAGTTGCACGTCATTGTTCCTTGCCCCAAGTCTGTCAAGTAACTCAGAACTTTAAAGTCTTTCAGTTAACCTGGTTCATTCTAGTAGAAGTTAGTTAGGACTGCACGTGCAGCCATACTGGTAGACTTGAGAGGGGGAATTACTTTCATGAAGGCTGGGTGTATAATGGACATCTGAAGGCTGCCAGACTCAGTTTACCCAAAATGGAGTGCCGTTAGTGCAGGAATTGCTCAGGATTACCTAGTCAGGAGCAAACCAGATTCCTGGAGCTTTGACCAATTGAAGTTATTTCATACAGCAGTTTTCAGCAGAACCCATTTGAAATTTCAGCCCAATTACAAGTCTAAATTCCTAAATTAACCCTTTGCTTTGAGCAAAGATTTTATAAATCCTTGAATCCTTGTTATCTTGAAACTTCTATTTGCTTTGTTATAGGTTTTTCACTAGTTTTATCTCTGTTTTTGTTGTGTTGGTCTTTTTTGTTTGGTTGGGTTTTTGTTGTTGTTTTTGTTGTTTTTGTTTGGTTGGGGGGTTTTTTGTCTGCTCTAATGAAATTCGTTCAGCATAAGCTAGGAATATCACACACCTATGGAATCAATACCAGGTTTAAATTTGGAATAGTTATTAATATAGGCCTGTTTTGTTAAGGAAATAACTTGATAGGCCCGCAGAACAATTGTTTTATGCTATTTTTTTTTTATGCTATAACTGAACTTCCATTCTAAGCTGGAAACAATAATTAGACAAAGCTTCAGATTGTGAAATCACCACAGTTTTATTGCAAAAGTGAATTCTTTTAAACAGCTAGTTTATGAATTATCAAGGAAATTTGATTCAGTTTTTCTTTGGGATAACTGGACCGTTTCTTCTTCTTCACTGAGTTCTTTTAACCTTAACTGAGCCCTACTGGATTTCTCAAACAAGAAAATTAACTGCACAAAAAGCTTGAGAGCCTACATCCATATGAAGAATGCAATGTACTTTTTAAAACACACCGTTCTGTTGCCAGTAGACTAATTTATTGCCCCTTTTCTTTTCCTGCTCTTGGTGCCTACTCTGGGTGGCACTGCAGTCCAGAGAATTCTTCTTTTCCATGGTGGCTGGTTGTAACTGCAACATTAGTGGATTTTGTGGGCTCCCTTGAGAGGTGCAAGTGGGGGTCAACAGACTGAGAAGGAATAGGGCTACTTCAAAGAGGAACTACCAGAGAAAATGGCTAACTTAGGCTACATGACTCTTTAGTCCTTGAGGTTACTAGATTTCTTCTGTCAATGTTGTCATAGCTTTGCCACCCATCTCTTAAGAGCATTAATAGTTTTTGAAACTTAGATCATAATATCCTTCCAAACTCAGCAATTAGAGAACAGTCTGGCCCAGGAAGGATTCCCATTGATTTTAACTTTAATGAGAATTGGATCAGCCCATAAATGAACAATTTGTATTATTACCTTTTAATTAACTAAAGTGGCCAAGTTAGCCATCACATCAGAATCACAGAACTGTGCGTACAATTGGTGTTTCAGCTCTTCCTAACTGAAGGTCTACATGGGCTATTAGAGGATATAATTCATTTTATCAAAGTGTAATCTGGACTACTCTCCAAATCAATAATCATTTGAAAAGAAAGAAAATCCTTTTTGCCAGGCTGCAGAGAACCACAGGTTCAATAATGAAATGATTGACTCTGCACTTCCAATAAAAAGTAGTTAAACTGCATGCAGTTTGCTCTGTACTTGGACAAAACATTAAAGACTGGAGCTGTATTTACTCCAAATGAAAATTGAAAATGAATTGAATAAGAAATGCATCTTTATTTGGTACTGTACCCAAAGCCTCTTCACCTATGCTGGAACATAGGTGCATGAAGCCATTGTCTATCTGGCTTCTACATTTTACTGTCCAGCTTTCTTGTTCTAAGGTTTTAAAATTCTTTGCGAATTCTATGAGACTGAGTCCACCCATTCAAACTGTGCTAGAGTTATAAATTGCATTAGTTATGAAAAGATCCAGATTCTAAATTCTGCTTAAAGTGGTATAATATAAGCAGATGATTATGTACTTATTGCTATAATTTTTAATAAAAGCAGAAATCAATATTTTATATCTGCTGAAATCAGTGACTTTAACTGACTCCAGGGAGAATGGAATTGAGCTTGGAGCATAAAAAGTGATATAAACAAATGCATTTATCCTATTAAGTGTTGTCTGTCTTGTGGAGCAAAGTGGTTCTTGTACTGGGAACATGAAAATCAGCGCTTTTGTTGCATGTAAACCATTTGCAAGCTTTAGTTTCCTAACTAGTTTTATGAAAAAAGTAGAAAATAATAAATTAATTATAAAATGAGCAGGGACCTGATCCTTAAGTGCCCACCAAACCTGGCAGGTGTGGATTTGAATTTCTCTTTGAACATAGAAAGCAGATCTGAACTGTAATATGCTATGTGTCTTCTGACAATGTTTTTTTCAGAGTTTTTTTCTGATGTTATGCCACTAAGTACTACATACATAAATATTTCTTAGTGCAAGAACCTGAGTTTCAATGTTTTATGTTCTGTATTTAAATAGAGTTGAACATTCTACATCTTATCTGTGTCAGCAAGCGTTTAAACAACTGAGGCAAACCAGGGCAGATTTAACAGGAGTGAGAAAACACAAACTAATGCATAAAACACAGGCTAATGCATAATATGATGATCAGAGCAGTTTCAGTGAGAAGTGGGAAATGCAGATGTAAGTCCTCTCAATCTGAGAAGAAAACCTGAATGTTTCAGTGTGCTGGGTGACTCTCTACTCTTTTTATAGGTACAGGAGAATCTGCTGCCATCTCTTTCTGATTTCTGAAGCTGAGTATCTATGAGTTAGTTCCATTTGGTTCCTATTGTTTAAAATGTCTAAGATGGAGATAATAACTTTCCCAATTTTTATTGCAATGGCATCTTTTTAAGAACATCCAGGTGTGTTTTTAAAAGATAGAAGGTGAAAGGGAAGGTAATTTTTATTTTTTATTTTGGCCAGGAGTTTGCAGCTTTAAGATGATTTCAAGACTTACATAATATAACTTCTTTTTTTTTTTACTTTGCAAGATCTTCTAACATTACTCACAGATACATTATTTTATACAGGACTATGAACCTAAAAAAATCTAATTTCTTTCTTGCTGTTAAATTAAAAACTACAGGTTAACAGCTATGCCACTCTTACGAGTCATCCCAGGTTGAGATTCGGAGCTGTGTATCATGAGGCTTGAAGCCAAATTTACACTCAACTTCTTATGGGCTATTTCAGGAGGCAGATAAACATCCTTGTATATGGTCACAGGAACTTCTCTGAGCTTCTGTATGAAATTCAGTATTAGATACTGGAATGCTGTTTCTGCCATATATATATGGTTTGCCTCCATCCCTGTGTTGCCTGAAGAGGACCTCAGGCAATAAACCATGGGCCTCATTTCTCCAGGAGTTGCTTCTGTTCTTTAACAATCAAGTTCCATTTTCAGTTACTGAAACATAGGATTAGATACCTGATTTTAGATCCCCAAAGTCTAGCAACTTTGGCCAGAAAATCAAAGTATTTTTGTGAATCCAAATTTAATCTTATGACACCTACAAGTTCTCTTTTGCTCAAAAGATAAAAAAGGAATAAATATTACAACGGAGAAGATTGTTTTTTCTTGTTCTAAGGCTATCTGTCATTTAAAACAGATGAATTAGGGATTAATGGATTCAAAAATACTCATAATTCTGGCAGATTTGTCAGGAAGCTCTCTCAAAGGTACCTCTACTATTACTATTCTAAAGATTACGGTAAAAAATATACAGTAACAGGAGGTAAAAATCCATCGAAGACTGACTTGTGTTTTAGAAAGACTCCATTCTATGCCCTGAAGACTGAAGCCATTCTGTCAAGTGTATCCTAAAGTAAAGATAATAATGTTGTGAGAACATAAGCTAGTACTTACAGCATGCTTGGATGGCTTCTCATAGAAAAGTACATATGCTGCAGATGTTTGCCTACGAATCTTTATTTTACTTTCTCATATGTGGTACAGATTTTAAAAGCAAACTCTTTATTGGTTTAATTTGCTTATTTGATGGAATCATCACTTTTCTTACCCATACAAAACCTAAATAGTAAACTCTTTTCTTTCACACCAAACTGACTATGGTATGTAGTTGCACTTAGTTTTTCATTAGTCATCTAACATTAGATGGAGTTAGTAATCATGCTGGTACATGTTATTATTGTGATAGCTTGCATTCCAAACACAAGGATCTAAAGGGAATCATAAAACTCAGAGGAAGTATACTAGATCTCCTAATCCATCCCCAGCCAGTGAAGGTCTTTGTACAGTATGTTAGAGGCATAATTGAGAGTAGTAATAAAATATTAATAGCTTTGTTTTTCATTTCTGAAATATAGTGTCCATTTATAAATAGGCTATGCATTGATATTAGATTTTAAATTTTCCCATGTGTTTTTTTCTTTAAGTAAATAACGAATTTAAAGGTAGATAGTGCTTCTAAGGTAGAAACACACCTGCAAAGGTCTAGCTTAAAATGTGGGGACTTTCATTGCTATAAAGCAATTATAATTCCAGGGAATAAAAATGCTACTGCTATTTTTATTAGACCATAATAAATTTCAGAAATTCTGTAGCTATTACCTGGGGTCAGACAAGCAGATTTATTATTTTGCATACTACTTCTTCAGTGTATTAGCTAAAGTGTTTAAAAGCTTTGAAAAAGGTAATGTAAGAAGTTAAATACTTTTAAAAGCAATCGTACTTAACATCATTTAATTGAAAATATTTAAGCAGAAAAGACATTACAGAATCTGAGTCATATGCTATGCAAAAAATGCATGCTTGAGAACCTCAAGAGGTTAAAATGCTTACAGAATTTCTACATTAATTAGAAATCCTAAATTACATTGGCATATATATTATTTATAACAAGAGTACTACTGTATCATCTATAGTTACTAAAACACAGCTGAGCATTTTGTTATTTGTGTAAACATGAACAAAGAAAAGATTGTTTATTCCCAGAATGGGAGAGAAAAGTATTCTAATTACAGTTTGCATTGTTTTGCCTGTGGGTTCCCCAAGAGCCAGTCCCTGATGGGAAGCTGCTGCCTCACATTCAGTGATGCATGAACTCAGTCTCTTTGTTCTGCAATGGGGGAAAAAAAAAGTATCTGTGTAGTGCTATTTCTTGACTACTGCATGTAAAAGGGTATTGTACTTGATTCCTCTGCATCTGCACAGAGCTGACACAGAATCTGTCCTTTCTCTTTTCCACTTCTGCATGTAACTATTGTTAGTTTCTTCCTTCTGTCATCAAAAGACATAGTGAAAATAGGGTAGAATCAATCTATTCTTTCTCTGGAAATGAAAGAAAAATTTTGTGAATTTATACATTGATATCAGAATAATTGTTTATTATGTAAACTGTTCAGAATATGTCCATGAAGGGAAAAATAAGCTCATAATCACTTGTCCCTTTGGGCAAAATACATAAGCTAAACCAAATGCCACTAAATCTGATATTATTTACATGTCATGCAAATTTATTTTCATTTTTGACAAAGTATTGAATTCACTTGTAAGTATATAATAGACTCCACTCATACTGAAGTTCTCTTTTATATTATTCTCTGAATAATTAAATCATATGGGAAAATGTCAGAAGACAAAATAAAATGTATTTATTCCAGCCATATCTTTTCACAGCATAACATGTCATTTGCAAACAACATTCAGGATTTTATGCCATCTGTGCTGGTTGGGGATACATTTACAATAGAATATTCCTTTTCAAGTTGCACACAGTCAGCTTATAGCAATAAGACCTAAACAGAGTGATCTGCTAAAGCAGACAGTCATTGATATTTGGTTCAGTTAAATCTTTTGGAGATGGAGCTTGTTCATCATGCTGTCATTCACAGCTTTATGCAAAGAAAATGTTACTAAAAAGCAATGTTTCTATAGTGAATATATTTTAATGAGTTAAATTCTGAATACTAAATATTAACAGCATGTAAGTAAAATACCAGTGTTCCTTAAAATAAATATTTTATAATATTTTAAATGTTATGCTATATTTTGTAATTTATTTTTATATCTTATTATAGATATTGTATATAATATATAACATTTTTTAAATGTTTAAAAATATTAGTAGGGTGCAGGAAAATGTTCAGAAAAATGCTGTCATTTCCCAGGCACTGTATGTAAAACATTTGGTAAATGTAAGAAGTCTTAGATTCTAGCTGGACATTACTGATAGTCATTGTATACCACATCTCCATATGTGATCTGGAGAATCAAGGAATATATTGTTTCAGTCTGCAGATGTTGTGTAAATTGCATCTTTCAAGTCACTTTCTCAAACATGGCTAGTGTATATTCGAGAATTGTTATGTGCAATTATTACCAATTAAATGACAGTAATTTGATATCTGCATTTTTTTCTGAATTTGCTAACAGTTAAGAAAATCTTTTTTAAAAAAAAATAAATAAAATTGCAGATCAAAATGTCTTGATTCTGTATTTTGTCCAAGCAGAGCTTTCGCACCTGTGACAAAGAACCTGATAAAAAGTGTTTTGAAGCTCCCTCCCTCAGAAGGTCCATCTTCAGCCTAAGGTAGAGCTGCAGAGGACAGAGGATGAGTCTGCTTAAGAGAATTTATGTTTCTCACTCTATTTGTAGACTCTCAGCATGAACTGGGGGGACTAATCTCTTTCATGCTGGAGGTCTTTTTCTCACCTACCCTGTTCATTGTGCAAGAAATCTCCTTTATTATTTAGCTAGATATAATTACTTAGATATTATTTTTTGCCTAATCTTCATTAAGCATTTGGCTTTTAATCTCAATACTTTGCTTTTGTAAAGTATGCTGCATAATTTCACATCAAAGATGCGAGAGTTTTCATAGAACAATAGAAGTGTCCAAAAGACGCTGCGTATCACAGGAAAAATGTATGCATGTTGACTTTTAAGAAATACTCTTTTCTTGTTGTGGCATTAACCACTTATTTCCTGTTCCAAAATGCCTATTATCAGTGCTAATTGTCAATGCAGATACCTCCTTAAAGGACAGTTAACTTTGAAACACTTAGGAAGCAAAATCTTGGACATTAAGAAGTATTCAGTCTCCTGAGGAGAACAAACCCCATACAGTTAACCGAACAGAATACATTGATTATTGCCAGTTTCTACTCTTCTTAAATTTATCACTAAAATTTGGTTCTTCCTCATTTTGTTTACTTAAATCTGTCTAGAAAAAGTTCAGGGTGCTTAGTAGGTCTGTTACTTTCTCTCAGTGATGGGTTCTCAGCATATACAAACTGTGCATATTGTGTGTAATATATGTGCTAATGTCTGAATAAGAGCACTTACACATGTATTATGAACAGTTCCATCTGGCAGAATGAGCTGTCAAAATGACTTTTTTTTTTTAATTAGACTTGAGTGAAATGGCAAGAAATTATGATATAGACATTGTAGAGAAAGATCTCTTTTATTAAAGTGCCATATAAAATTGAAGGAAATAATATTTTTCTGATATTTGAACTCCAGGTTCATTTCAGAAATTTTTGAAAATGTGTATTTTGTTCTACATTGATTTGCTAAATTGCATCTGCCTTGAAGTTTCAGAGATTTGCCATTCACTGTATTTCTTAAAGACTGGTCATTAGAATGACCATTAAATATTTCTTCTCCCCAAGAATCACTTTTGTATATACAGTTTTGCACACAGTTTGTGTAGAAGGTCTTTCCATGTAGCCAATCTGCCCCTCAGCAATAACCCTAAAATCTACCTTTTGGATCTTTTATATTTAGCTCATTTCAAGAAAATGTCATGTGTTTCTACTGCATCTCTCTGTGCCTTCTTTGAGCAAAATTATCAGCCTACTACATTCCAAGTGGTGACAGTGCTATGCTACTGTTCTCTGTTGCTTGCAGATTGTTCAATAGAATAGAGCATATTCCAGACAGATTTAATCTTAAAATATGCAGCACTAATTGTGAAAAAAGGCAGGAGAAAGATAAAATCAGTGGCAACAAGATACACTCCTGGTAGATCTCAGTCAGCAGTTTTCTTTGAACATGGACACAAATAGACAGTAAGCTTCATAAATGTAGGAAAAATTGAAAATGTGCATCATATATCAAAGGAAGAGAAATATTGGCCAAAGTGTATTTTGATCTGAAATAACATTACACAATTACCTTGTGCTCCTTTATTTAGCAGTTGTAATAATGACCCCTAAAGATCAAACACGCTTTGTTCGTGCTGGAGAAAATAAATCTAACTGATGAAAAACTGATGAAAAGTATTAGATTAGTCAATTTAAAGGGTAGGTACAAAAAATATACATGTTTACTTAAACTAGCTTCTAGTTGTGAAAGACCTTCGTTACTGAAGTCTCTCGGTAAAAACTGTCCATATCCAGACAGCTAGTGGATAACTGGCTGGTTCTGCTCTTAGTTCTGGAAGATGGAGAGGATTCTTTACGGCAGTACAAATCATATACAATAGGAGCAACAAACATGGAAATATACTTAATCAGAAGCATTTGTGCCTTGTTTTGTTTTGTTTTGTTTTTCTGTACTTCTGATTATGCTCAGGAAGAGAACTGAATTTTCATCCTTAGAGAGTAAGTCCTGTATTCTCTAGTAACATCTGTCTTTCTCCCACATTAATGTTTTTTAGACTGAAGGAAGCATTTGCACTTCTGAGTCACCAGTCAGTTGTGACAGTATGCTCATGCCCCAGGATATTGAGTCCAATGTCTTCATGCATATTAGTCATCTCATTTGCAAGATTCTGAACATGTCCTCTTCAAGCTTACCTTAATGCCCAGACTTTTTGCAAATACTGGTTTCATAGGCTTTCATAAACCATATAAAGAAAGAATAAATGGGGAGCTATGAGAACCTGTACTTGACAGCGTATGAAAACTAATTAAAAAAACTCTTTTTCAGTTTTTGAGAGCAGTTCTTCTCCTTGAAAAATCAACCTGTCTAGTTTTGTCTTAAATTATACAAACTTATTTACTTTTCTTTTAAACACTCAGTTCAAACTCCTGAGTATTGAAATTAGCAGCCTTTGCTATTGACTTCAGCGACATGCAGTTTTCTCTTTACATTTCTCTGTGCCAAATCCTGTTCATGATGCAGACAGTTGACATTTGCTATTGTTAGGATCTAGTCTTCTGCAATTATTCTATTGGCTTTATTTATTTATTTTCTTCTTTGTTATTGAAAAAAACAGGAATGTCTGGGTGGTGTAAGGCAGAAATATTTCACATTTTCAAGTGAAGGAAACATACGGGTAGAGAATGTGTACACTGTCTTCTTCTGTAAAGAGCTTTCTATCACACATTCACATGACATGCAACTAAAGAGTACATATATGTGAAACCGATGGCATATAATAGAGGCCAATAAATATATTTTGCTGCTTGTTTAAATAGCTTGCTTTCTGCAGAGTTTGGTTCAGTGGCAAAAGAATTTACAAAGAGAAGAATTAGTCAAGAAAATTCTACTATTATTAAGAAAAAAACAGTAGAGAAACTGAGATATTTTGATTTGGCTTTCCAAGCTGATAAACCAGTTCTACCTGCTGAATTACAGGATGGAAAATCTAGTTTTAGCTGACATACTTTTAGGCCTCCCTGGCCACTCAAGAAAGTTCACCAAAATCTTGCACTAAAAAGAATACTGCAGTATCAAATAAAAACCTCATTCCATCAAAGAATGTGATATGTGACAACACATTCTCTTAATTTCAGTTCTACACAGTTTACAAATGAATCCCTCTGAATAGAAATACAGGGAATCACGTGCCCTTCATTATTGGTTTGGGTATTAAATGTCTTGAGTGTGTATTATTTAATCAGCACCAGACAGATTATGTAATCTTCATTTAAATTAAAATATAACAAATCCAATGTATTCTGATTCTTCCATATTTTGGGAGCTTAGTTCTCTGTAGCATTGCTTTGTACATTAATTAAAGAAATGAGATTTCATCAGAAACTTCACTGTGAAAAGTTTACTATAGCAATGTTTTATTATATTCTTATTGACCTTTGGCCTACGGAAAATTAAACCTTCACTCCATTTTAAATTAACCACAAATAGGAAATAAAAGACATAATCAATGACCAAATTTGCATTCTAGTTTTGCTATGATTGCTACAACTACTGAAAATATGGTAATATATGTTATAGTCGTTGATACCAAATTCTAAATACAAACATTAAAAACCTAGAGCATTGTGAGCTACAATTCTTTCACCAATGTAGGAATCATTAACTTGTAACATATTAACACACATAACTTCAACTAAACAATCCAAATTTATAAAATAGTCTTTATTGTGAATTTCTGTATCTACGCATCTCCAATCATATGGCACTTTAGAGCATCGGGGACCAGACAGAGAAATTGGAATATCTGACAAGTAGCAAAGGGGGCTGGAATATGTCACACTAGTGGGAGTAAGGGTATAGCACGGATTTGGCTGCAAATGCAAGATATTTCTGTAAATCTTTGTTCTATCACAAGTTTGAAGTAGAAAAACTATGTATAAAATGTATAGAAATTACTTTATATTGTTGATTAATCATACAGCCTGTCTGGGAGATTTTTATCAATATTTACATACACTGTAAATAATGTATTTATGAAGTTTTAGTTACTTAGAGCTAGAGAAACCCAACGTAACATATTATACCAGTGTTTTGTTCTGTGTGGTTTTAAGCAGTCCTTTAAAAAATCATCTAACTTCGCATCTTTCACTGAGTCACAGAAAACATTCACAAATATTCTATCTAATAATAATTAATTTGACTTTGGGAAGAATGTATATTTATATATATCTATAACCTATTAAAAATTAACAATTAATTTTAACCACATTTTCAATGCACCTGTAACTGGATTTACAACTAATATATGCAGAATAATACAAATTATTCTAATACCCTGGAAAGATGATTATGACAAATAAAAAATGAAATAAACAGGAAACGTAAGCTCTCCTAATTAATTTAAGACTGTTCAATTGATGTTAAACATACAGACCATTTTTTTTGCAAACAGGCCACTTAGTGCTGTGTTTTGACATGGTATACATGGATCTTTCAATTGATTTGTTTTGGCGATGTGTGACACTTTGTTTTGAATTGTAATACAGGGAATTAATCAGTATACTAGGTGTATTAGGGACAGCCTTAGAAGCAGATGTCAAAATGCAGTCATTTGTGGGAAGATACTGATTGCCACAAGTGAAGGGATCTCTCAGAGGGAATTATTTCCTGGCTTCTTGTTCATCAACAGCGTGATTGATCATACAAGTAACGTTACAAAACCTTTGCAGATAAAAATGTCTTTTATGAAAAAAGCAAAGCAAATAAAAAATTCTCTTAATCCCCATCTAGTAGAGAAGTAGAATTGATTTGGTATAGCTAGGTGCAACATAGTAAACTTGGAAACAAAGTATACACCTTGTACTTACATGATAGAGCTTGTCTTTGAAAATGACAACTCGGGAGAGAATAGAAGGGCATTGAAGATCACTACATCAGCAGGAATTCTTGGTGCCATGGTATGGTTAAATGGGATAATGCAATGTTTATAAGAGGAGGACCATCACATAGAAGTAGAATGTGTCTGCACGCATTTCATTAAACATAAAACTATTGTCACAGTGCTGTGTTTAAAGCTGATATTCGCACTTCAAGTAGAACATAAAATATTGGAGAGATTTCAAAGGCTCTTAGAATTAGAAAAAAGGGTGTCCTGAAACATGAAATTTACAGGTTTCAGTTTAATCCTTTATATACTACATAAACCACTGAGAGAGGACTTAGTCATTTGACATAGGTAGCTATTCCTGACAAAAAAATGGTATAAGCTCTTGGTAGCACTTAATTTTGCCAACAGAGGGTAATATAGTTTTCAAAGACTAAAAGTTGTTAGCTTTAAACTCAACACTAAGTTCTAGCTGCAAGTATCATTATTATGCCCTTGAACAATTTATGTATCGTATTTGGGATTCTACAATGGCCTTTAAGGTAGAACTAGATAGATTTATTAAATAGATATTTTAATCCAGTTCTTAGGGGAGGAAATTGTCATGTATTTATAGCCTGAGATTCTATGGCTATGTCTGTATTAGCAAATAAAATATCCTGAGCCTGTTCGCTAGTAGCTCAGCATTTGTGCTTGGATGCCTGTGAATACTTAAACAGTATGGGCAGTATTGGAGCAGTGCTTGACCATACTCTGACCCTGTTTGTTTCATTAATACAGTTGCAGTCTATAATGTTTGTTTTTGTGTTTGTTTTTTTTTTTCTGTGGGAGAAATGCACCAAATGTCCTGAAAACACCTATACTAATATCTCTCCATTTTCTTGAACTGCACAAATTTTATAGTTATTACATTAATTGATATGAAAGGAGCCTATTTTTGCTAAGGATCCTGGTCCCCACAACCTTAACGAGCAACAAACTTTGTACAGTATGAATGCTAAGTAAGTTCTATAGTTACTAAGCAATATGAGGGAGGTAATCTTTCTACTTTGCTGCAGGTTTGGAAAGCGGTTTTAAGACTTCAGAAGAGTTAATTATATTTTAACTCAGTACTTCAAAAGAATCTTCTATAATAAACAGCCAGCCATTGCACAATAACTTTGGAGTCAGGGGAAGAATGCACAGGCAAGATTGGTAGAACTGAGGCCATGGAGTTGCTGAATGTCAGGAGGTACATAGATTTCAAAGGCAAAGAGATAAGAAGACCATCAACGCTGATGGTGACACCTGATAATGTGTGTTTGAAAGTGCCTCTTACTGAAAAAGGGAGAGCTCAAAGGTTGACTGAATTTTAACCTCCACAAAGGCAACCATGCCTTATTTGAAGCCCCTATTTGGTTTGTATTTCTTGAGTAACCAGATGTTCTTATTGTTGAAATCCCATGCCTAATCTCAACTGAATTTTTAATTTGTATTTGAATTTGACTTTGGTGCTCAACATTTTGTTTTAGCAATATCCCTCTTCATAAGGTCAAAGAGCTTTGTAGTAGATAGTATTTTCTTCACATAAAGATATTTTTGTACTGTAGTGAAGTTACTTTTCAGTCTTCTTTCTAAATAGCAGAAACACATTGCACTTCTGAAGTCTCACACTGTGTGGTGTTTTCTCAGGTCTTGTGGTTCTTTGCTGGATGTCTGCCAGTTTTCACCTTTTTTTTTTTAGCAAGACAGAGGATCAATACATATATTCAAGAATTAGCCTCACCAAAACTATAAAAATTCTTTCTGCTTCTCTCCCTGCACATTTTTAGCACCCCATAAATAAATACTGGCTTCTTTGCAGTGGAGATCTACAAGGCCCATAAAGCCAAAGGTGAAAGGCTTTATGTAGAACTTAAATATTTTTAGGTAGTATTTCATTAAAAAAATTAAAAAAAGAAAAATTCATATAGGATATGAGCAAAAGAATAAGATAGAGCAGGGATGAAAATAGAAAAAAGCTATGGCTGAAACTGAAATAAATATAGTACAAGATTAAACAGGAAAAGGCTGGAATGAACAGTAGATCAGAAGGGACAGAGATGCTTTGATTAAGAGTAGCAAATAATCTGATTTCATGAGGTACTAGAAATCTTTCTTCACACTGATTTGTCTTGGTTGACTCCTTCCTGAAGAATATTTCAGGCACAGGGGAAAGAAGAAAGTGCCATACCTATGCCTTTTGATTCATGAAGTCAAGTGGTCTCCATTATAGAATTCTAGATCCCTGGACTCCTTTGTCCCTGCTGTGCAAACATGCTACAAAGGGACACTCCTCACCCAAAAGACCCCACAGTCCAGAGGGCAACTCTGCGATTAACAGGTAGAAGAACACACATGGACAGGGGAAGGCCAAGAAAATAACAAAACAGCTCTGATCAGTATGAAAACAATGGTCAGGAAAACAGCCATCTAGCAGCTGTGATATGAGGGTTTTGTGGTTTTTATCTTCATGGCAAAGAAGGAATTTAAACAGGAAAGTGGACAATGAGCATGACTATTTGGACATTTTGAGTGTTCCTACTTTTTACAAGGGTAAAGTGTAGGACATGTTTGTACATGTTCTTAACAATTTTTTTTTTGTGACAAAAATGATTACTTTAAATTTAGACCTATGTATTTTTTTGTAAGTTCACTGGAATCATTGAAACAAGACATGAAATGTTGCTTTGCATTTCTAGCTTTCTATTAAAATCTACAGTTTATTAAAGAATCAGTTTTAAACAATGCGTAGTTCTTGGAATCACTTTCAATTTTATATTCATGAAGATATACAAGATCTTATAAGACTAACATTGGAAGGCTTGGCTTTTTTGTATTGGTTGGTATTCCACAGTAGCCCAAGCTAATCTAAATCCCATTTCCTATTTCTCTGCCACCAGCAGCTGTACAGTCCTGCCCTTTCTCTTGGGCCAGGTTCAATATTTGCTTCACCCTGCTGTTTTTCCAACTAGTGAATATGATCTGACAAAAAGATTATAATTTGCTATCAGGCTAGCATGCTGAAATGGCCTGATACAGTATGAGATAATCAAGTCCAAGTTCAAGAATGAAGATGGTGGAAATGCAGAGCTCAGAAGAACAGATAAAATCAGAGAAAACAAGATGTCAAGAGTCATTTTTAAAATGGCACAGACTCTGACATGGGCTAGTAAGCACAGCCTGAATGACCAACAAGAAGCCAAAAGACTGAAGAAGTGTCACTGGCTAAGGGATAAAATTCCTTTACTGAATCAGGAGCAAATGTACTCCCCTACAGTACTAAGGGCACCCTGTTCTCTATACGCTCAAGTATTCCTGTGAGGCTCAACAGCAGCTGTACTTACCTCAAGGACTTCAGAGCAGAAATTGTCCAGCCCAAAAGCTTAGCCAAATTTTCATTTTGAAGATGCCAGTGTTAATACTTGTTATTCACAGCCTTTATTGTATTTTTCAATAGTAGATATCAGAGCTGTTGTATCACACTTTGCTGTGATGTTGTGGTGATTGTAGTATAATCCTCTGACATTATTGCGGTATTTTGCTGGATGATCTGTAACTGTTTTAAAAAGTTAATATTGACCTACTTAAATATGAAAAATTGAGTCTGTGATATAAATATACTTACCTCTTGACTGTGTCAAGAACACATCTCTTGTTGTGTACTCCAACCACTAAAGTAGTTTCTTGCTATTATACCTGCCACCCTTAATTTCTTGTGAAGTGCAACAGGTACAATATAGAGTAATTTTATTTCCTAATATGTAAAATAATATATCCTTTGCTTGTGGGTGGTTTCTACAGTTTCTATAGTGCCAGAAATCTGATAATCCTCCAATTATTTGGAATAACATTGTTTAGTAAGATAAGTAGTAAACAGGATGACAATGTTTATGATAGGTCAACATATTACTGTTTATTTTTATTGATTTTTTTAAAAGTGAACTTGGCTAAATATTTTTATGTAAAAGCTGAATTACACTTAATTTTGGTTTTCTTTATTTACAGGATCTATACTCTAGCATCTCATAAATGAAAGCCACATAGTTTAGAAAGGTGGAATTAAATTTTTTTAATCAAAATCTATGGATTTAATTACAACATGTTTACCTCAGTTTAGTCAAAATGCGTATTAGCAATTCTATTGATTTCCTATTTGTCTGCAGTGCTGTATATCTAAAACAACGAAATGTACTGGCCGACTAATTTTGATGAGGCATATAACACAGTAGATAATTACTTCACTTTGCTTAATGTATCATAAATCCATAAATAGACATTTGTTTTATGTGAAAAGTGGGCAGCCTAGTAGAGAACAGGAACAAATAACAAAGAGGAATACTCGGTGACAAATGCAGACTAAGAAAAAAAGCTGATTAATTGAGAAATTTTGCTAACTGATTATTCATTATGCTGTAGTTGCATGTATTGCAACAGAATTTCTTTTAATTTCTTGGATTTAGTTCCAAATCAGAGTTTCATAACATTGTGTTCTGCTTTTGTTTTTCATATACATTGTATATAAAAATTTTTTGCAAGAAAATATTATTTGTCCTGTGACATAAAGCCCTTAACATAACTGCCTTTAGAGACTGAGTCACATTTTAATGATTATAACATCAGCATCTGGCACAATAAAAAAGATGTTTCTGGAATAAATTGTAGAAACCACACAAAACATATATTCCTTCCAGTGCTAAATGCAACTACTAGTATTTGCAGAATCTGGCGCACATTGCCACTCTAAGATGTTAAGCATAGCTAGGCTGGCAGGTCAGTAATTGTGTCTTGCAATGTCAGGTGGTTATTTCCAGAGACAAAATTTGCGAGTGGTAGAACATCTGAAAATCATAAACAATGCTATTTTTGTCCTGCTAAGTTGTTACCTGTACATCAGGAAATTCTGTGAATCTCCTGAAGACAGATACCATGAAATCTGATTTTCTGTAGGGCTGCCTAATTCCCAGAGGCCCCACTGACATTAGTGTGTGTCTGACTTAACTGCAATTGCTGAGGTAAAAACAAAAGAAGGAAGAAGCACAGCACAGCCAGTGGTTCAGCACATTAAATATTTGGAAAAAAGGCTACTACATTTTTTTCCTAAGAAATCAAGATCCCAAGTGGCTTGATGACAGAAGAATATAGTAGTTACCTTGCAAAAAATGCACATCTCTGCAGAACGATCAGGTAGATGTTCAGTTCAGTGTTAAAAGTCAGAGAGCCACTGAAAAATCTTGATCAGAATATTTGGCAATGTCACTCTGGTGTCTTCCAGTACTAGCAGACTGAAACAACAATCCAGAAGAGTCTTTCCTTGTTCTTTCCAGCCTTCATGTATTAGATCAGCATGCTGTCAGTGCTACCTCATGCTTCAGTAAGAGAAGAACAGTAGACCAGAAGATGCTTACACTTACAGAAGAGCATGGTAGAATGCAGGAAACAGAGGGAATCCTTATAGGAGGGTATGCGTAAGCCACTATCAACCAAGTTGGCTGCCATCAAACATCCTTCCCATCTTTTGCTCCTCCAGTACTCTCCCTCAGTGCATGAGTCCTCTTTTACAACTGAAAAACGTAGGATATCTATAGTAACATAACTTGATACATTGCTTAAACTGTATATATATTTCATGGTATAGGAATAGTTTAATTAAGCATAATAACTGTCTATTCAGGCAGAGAAGGACCAAATGTACCTCTGTAGGCTTGATCCTGCCAGAACACCAGCGTGTTCACAAACTTGAAGTTCTGAAGTTTCTGTATTTAAGGACACTTTGGTTCAAAATTTGAGCTTTTTCTCATCAAAGAAAAGGAAGTTTTAAGACTTTCAAACTCAAGCTAAAAGTTTACACTTTTGTAAAGTATTAGAATCATCTTATTGTAGAAAATTGTACTTGACTAATCAAGCACAATGTTTACTCCAAGAAAACAGCAGTAACTTTTTGACTTTTTTTTTTTTTAAATTATAGTTCCTAAAAATTAAGCCCTGAAAAACTTACCCCTAAATTTAAGACCCTACAGCAGTATTCTCCACATGTCAGATTTCCTCCCTTTACATGATCAATCAGATATCGGTTAACATGGTTGTCTGATGAAGCTCCTCTCATTCTCCATTCATTAATTACTGTTTCCCATGAGGAACTTTGTCTGCGGAATGTTCCCTTTATGCCGATCTGAAGTAGTTTGATTCTCAATATTTTACAAAATCCTGCACAGATGCCTTTTGGGATAAATCTGTATGCAAATGGGATTAATTTATACTGCAAATATGTGATGATTGTAAAGACTTAATAACACTTCTCAAAGTAACTGGAATAATTGTGGGAGTTAGAGGTGCAAAAAACCTTCTGGTGTCATTATATAGTTTGATTTCTGGAGGATACTAAGGAACTGACAGTTTAAATTTACATTGGATCCAACTTGGTATTTTGGGAAGATATACCCTTTGTTTAAAAGTTTTGTCACCTGGAACAAATATATTTTAAAAAATAAAAGAACAATAACAAGATTAAAGGATATTCTTTCAAAAATTGCACCCAAGAAAACCCATAAATTAGTTGCAGCCTTCTTAAGATTCTCTAGCACTTGAAGGCTACAATTTCTATCTGGAAATGGAAGAAATGTCACTTTCTGTAAGGAGATGATCACATATGTTTTTAAAGGCACTTTTCTACATGCTTGCTGAAGAGAAGAAAATAGCATAATGTATATTTTGTGACTTAGTGTTCTTCAGATTCTACCAGTTTCATTTCAAAATTCACATTTAATTTATAAACAAGTTTTTTCCTTTCCTTCATATTGTAATTAAATAGTTTTATACTTGCACAATTACAGTTAAAGTGTGAAACAAAAAATAGTTCTATTGCAAGTTTCCTATTAAAAGTTTACCTTGCTTTTCTGTACTTAACAAATCTAAATCTTCAGGACTAGCAGAGTAGCTGTGAGAAAGCAGGTTCTTTGAAAAGACTTCAGTGAAGAAGTAAAATCTCTTAAGTCAGGATTTTTCCATGGTATATTAACAATCCCAAGAAATGTCAAGAGCAAGATAGTACATTCAGTTTAAGTCAAGATTTGGACAACATTCACTTTGGATAATATTCTTATTTGGAAATTTTACTTGTTCCTACCTTTTCCATTCTGAGCAATTTTTTTCTTCTCTGAACCTGTCCATAAGATGAATAGAAATTGTCAGGGTACATAGAGGCATTCAAGCCCAAAACACAAAAATGCTTATCCCATGTTTTATTTCTTTGAAAGTTTTGTAGAACAGGAAAACTATTTGTGATGATGAAACTTATTGTAAGAAAATCTTTGTTGTTACCAAACTGAATTTGATCATCTTCAAAAGCCATCTAGTATTTAACACACTTCAGCTGAAATCCATCTGTTCCTTTTACTAACAGTTTCAGGTTTTCTGAAAGAAAGAAAACATGTGCGTAAATTAATTTAGTAGCCACCCCATACTTACAAAGACATCAGTGAGTG
>JAWWEW010000112.1:31453976-31472793 GCA_035583185.1 Anabacerthia variegaticeps | reverse complement strand
GGTTTTCTGAAAGAAAGAAAACATGTGCGTAAATTAATTTAGTAGCCACCCCATACTTACAAAGACATCAGTGAGTGGTTAGGGGAATTTCAGGATAGCATTGCTGGACTAAGATTACTGTACAGTTTTTCATCATGGACAGTAGAAGAAATTGTTACTTGGAGTGTTATATGCTGTCTGATCACCTATATGCATTTTTTGGCAAAGGTCAGAAGCTTGCCTTCTTGGTCAGAGAGCATGGCAATTGCAGCTGTCTGAAAAAAAGTGCTGTGGATTAGAACATGTTAAAATAGTGGGGATACTGTTTGTCAGACCGGGTGCAAAGACACAAAAAAATCCATGCTTCACCAGAAAAAGGAGGAGGATACACAGAAGAGAAAAAGCACAAGAAAAGAACAAAAACATTCCTTCTGCTAAATACTATACTATAGTCATTGGACAGAATACAAGAGGTTATTCCATCTCTCTTGTTGACTAAATTGTATATTCTTCCTACAGACAGTTCCTAAAAAAGAACTGTTCTTTGTTTTCCTATGTACAGACACACTATCTGTTGTTTATGACTATAACCATAGCATGCATAGTTTAAAATGTGGGACTATGAGATAGGCCGTGTTTCTCTTTCTGGTTTGTCAGTCACTGAAAGCTGTGTTCCTTATTTATTATAGCTTCTTTGTGATTTGCTGACAAAAATTCTGTCTTTAAACTAGCTCATTATACATTTCTTCTAGTAGCCTGATCTGTTTCATAAACATGGGACTGTATTCTTTTATGCCTTATATTTAGGCCGGATGTGTTTTGTCCGCCACCATTTATTTTTTTACAATTGTTAAAAAATAATTCTCCCCGAACTCATGGAAACAGTTTCCAAGTCCTCAGGGTCTGTTTTGTTGAAACACTTTGTCAAGCTTTGGACAGGTGCAGACATCTGTGGCTTTATAAAGCTCATGGCTGTCACAGGATTAGCTGTTGTGGAGAGGATCTCAAACTCTTTTAACTCCTGGGGACTCAATTTACTGATTCTGTGAGACTATCCACTACCCTTTAGTTCAAGCATGTGTACAGAAATCCAAGCCATCAATGCATCGTTAGAAATTGAAGGCAGTTGAAGGCTTACCTATGAAGGAATCAATCTGACTTCTTTGGCAAAGATCAGAAAGGTGATATGTTATGCAGCATTCATGTTTTCTTCCTTGTATTTTGTTTAGTGGCTGCTATACATCAGTGGCCCTCTACATCAATATTTACCAGTGTCTCAATTCAGAAGCACACTGAAATAACACATGCAGTGTCTGTTATCAGAGAAAGCTCTACTTACCTTTAAGTCTATTCATAACCTTTAAAGCATTGTATTGCAGGTTTGAAAGCTACATTCTGGCCTTATTAATGCCTAGGAAAAAAAAAAAAACACTTTCCATTGTTCTCTGTCAGCAATCCTCATGTTCGCTGACTCCATTAGTAGGATTATGGTCAGGTTACTATTCAGAACAGCACTGGAATTTGTTGCTTTCTTTTGTACTGAAGTACAAAAGCTCTGTCAAAATTTTTGAAAATTGTGAGCTAAGCAATTTTGCTTCTGGGTTGTCAGAAAAGCAAATGTGTGGCAGAGCTCTTCTTGACAACTGATTATCTAGGTATTTGCCAATAGCCTCAGCACTAGGCCTCTATGCTTTTATGTTCAGCTGAGTGAAGGGAAAAAGAACCATAGATGTGATTATTTTGGGGTTTTTTTTTGGTTGGTTGGTTGACTTTTGTTAAATTCACCTTCTTTCAACATTGCTGCTCAGAATGTCAGATGACTTTCACGATTTGAGAGCTTTGACGAAATTGTATCCAAAGAACAGATAACTAATACTGTGCTGCTAAAGCTAGGAATAGGTTTACATAGGAATTTCCTTTACATAAACCAGGACAGAGATTTCAGTCAAAATAGTTCAAAACAGGTGGGAGTTCAGTTCATCATTCTAAGTAAGTCTTGTTAGGTACACTGGAGAGGAAAATCCTTAAAGACTGTATCTGTTCTCTCAACTTAAATCAATTGTCCTGGTACACCGGCATAGTTTTGTGGTCTACTCTATATTAAGAAAGTGTGTTGTGTGGTAAGCAGAGATTCTCATATTAAGAACTAGGTCTATCTGTTCTTTAGCAACCTAAAACTTATTTTGTTATTTTAATAAACCATTAACTTTTTAAAACTGAAAAGACTAAAAACATTATCACCAAGAAAATGTCTTGAGCTTCAAGTGAAGTTTTGTTATTCATTTACAAAGGAGCAAGGACAAGTCCGAATCAGCTGTGTAGCAGAAAAGGATGCATAGACACAGGAGAGTACAGTAGATGAAGGGGGAATAAAGGAGCAGAGCTCGAAAGAAGGCAGCGTGAGAACAGAGCATAGAAGGCTTGTTATAACTTTCTGTGAGGTCTGGTTTCACAACTTTAGACTGGAGAGATGTGAAGACAAGTCTGTATGTGAGTAAAGCAACACAGCTTTCAATTATTTCTAATAGTAAGCTCATACCTGTTGCATCATATCAACATATTGATGCTCAGTTCCATTATGAATAATGAGCTTCAAAATAAAAAGGTATTAACTTTGAACTACAGATGGTGAGATCACAAACTAAACAGTGTTCAGGCATCAAACACTTGTGAACTCGTGCATGTTTGCAATAATGGCACTCCATGTGTGGTACCAGAAAAATGCAATCCATGTATAGAGTCCAAGATCCACTGATAAGACCATGGCTAAGCAGCAAGTGCCAATCACCAGTGTAGATTTCTCAAAGAAAAAGAAAAAAGAAGAAAACAAGATGTAATTTTGATATGAATTTTTATACATAACTATGTCTATTCAATATGAATGCATTAAATATAAATGTATGTCCATATTTTCCTTTAAAATTTATCCTTTTAACTTTTTGTCTTTTCTTTGTTCTCTTGATATTTGTCTTTGCCCCTTCTGTTTTTTTCTAACCTCAGTGATTATATTCATATCTTAAATAGTAACCTACTCTAAGTCCATAGCTCATACGGAGCAAGAAGTCTTCAGTGTAAGCCAAATCATTTTACAATACACAGGATAAACAGATGAAAAAATCATGGGAAATTACATACTATTAAACATTCAGACATGGACAAAGTTTTTAAAAGCATAACCACCCAATTACACTAAAACAAGTTTTAACCACATGAAACTAAATGGTTTAAAGAAACACAAATACAAATACAGAATTGACAAAAGGATTTAGAGAAAAGGAATAGAACATGGCTAGCTCAAAGCATTGGGGTTTTCTCTAGGTATGATTTCATCTTTGAATTTCCTGCCATTTTTAGTACTTAGTTTGGGAAAATTGCTACATCTTTTTAATGTTTACATTTGAGAAATATACTCTCAGCTCTATCTCTGCATGAGCAAAATGTTATTTTCAGCTGTTATGAGAGAATAGTTAATAACTTTTGCATTTCCCTAGATCTCTCCTTATGCTAGTCCTGTTATCCGACAGGAGAAATAGCATTTTTCAAATTTTTTGTGACTATAATGTGATGTTTGAATATTGAAACTGGGACTTCATTGAGCAAGTGAAGAGGCAAATTTGCGTAGGTAAACAACTACAGTTGTAGCCAGACACCTATCTCAGTCTGATTCTCAGAAGTGATGCATTCAGGGAAATAAATCAGGATTTAAGTGCCATTTAAAAACCCAGCAGTCAGTTTTATAGGTGCTTTTATACCATGATTTAACACTCAATGTGTATTGTTTTCTTTACTATATAAAACATAGTTGAAAGGCTTCTAAAATACAGTCATCAGGGAATCCATTCAGTACCCTGAATGTAATCTCTTCAGTGGAATAATTTGAACTGAAAAAAAGGAAATAAAATGGTGCAAACATTAGAAGCCTCCAGTTGTGTTTATCATGTGAAAAATAGAAATTCTTAAGAAATTACAATTACAGGTACTTTGAACATTTTCATTTGGAAATTATTTGCTTTTTAAGTGTACATTTAAACACTTGGTACACATCTTGCTTTCTAGTGGCTGACGGACCATAAAGATATTTATTACACAAAGCAGTATGACAAGCTATCTCTGAGCAACCTAGTTCAGGTACTGGGACTACTAAACCCAAGTAAACTGGCTCCAGGAAGCTAATCCTGCAAGGGAGTGAGACAAAGTCTTAGGCAAAATGCCATGATAACTTTCAGAGTTCAGATGCCTTCACACAGGACTTGTGTGCTGTGCAATTACTGCCATATACACTAGAACTAAGAAGAGGCAGGTGTTACTGACAAAGCAGCAAGATGGAGCATCAATGCAGAAAATTTCTATTTACATGTGTATGCTTTAACAGTAGCAGTTTTGCTATTCAATCAGTAGGTACGCTGAAATGAAAGACAAAATTAATTTTGTCTGCCATTCCTCGATTCTGCAATGAAAAAGCAGCCGTTGCTTTAATTTTCAAGCTTTTCCAGTAACATTTAAATGATCATACAAATCCTGAAGCAGCCTCAAAAGCCTGCCTACTCTCCGAATACTTACCATATTTATAGTCTTTGTAACACTCACTGCTCTCACAGGGTGCTCCAGCAATGCCAGTGATGAAGGGAATGCTTGCATAGACTGGCTCTCAGCATTCCTACCTGCCATGGCGTCTCCCCGAAGCCAGACAAGGTGCATGACAAAACATCTTGTGACCTCTCTGCACTAAACTTCCCACTGCTATGTGACATTGAAAGAGCAACAGTGGCAGATCTTATGAAAGAGCTATGTAGTCAAGGTTTGAATGCTGTTATCAGGGAATTCAGTCCTCCTTAGGTGTTTAGCTGAGTGGAGCTGTGGAATGACAAACACTCCACCATCCAGGTGTTTCGTAAATGGATACTTTTTTGTCATTTTTTTTTTTGTGGGTTTTTTTGTTGGTTGGTTGGTTGGTTGGTTTTGTTTACCACCAAGTACTGCTTTTACTGATGAAAAGCCTCATTGCATCGTTTCAAGTTTCATTTAAAAAAAGTAGTTGTTATGAGATGTTCTGAGCAAAAATCTTTTACTTGAGCAGTTTGTGAACCCAAATGATTTTTTTTTAAAAATCATATTAATACTGCTGAAAACAGAGCTGCTTAGGATGAGAGACAGAAAAGTCACTCTGGCTCATTAACTAGCTGTCTGGCTTCTCCACCCTGCCCTCCTGTGACCTGGAAGGACACCAGTCCTCCTGGCAGTCCTTGCTCATTTTGGACCTGCACTTTTGGCAGGGAGAAGCAAGAGCAGCACGGCTCCGTGGACAGGGACAAGCCAGGAGCCAAAGGTGACCCCAGCACAGGCTGGTGACCCTTACCAGAGAGCACAGTCCCATGCAGGATGCAAACGCATCAGACAGAGCTGGTGACAGGGTGTACCAACAACCACAGCCAGCCATGGCCTGAGGTCTGCCCAACAGCCCCCACCAGCACTGAGACTCCGCACAGGTAACCCTGACTATTAGTGCGCCCAGAGCCCTGACAAGCTCATTTATTGTTCAGGTGAACTATATATATCGTAAAATAGAAACTATAATCTACTTTGTAAAATCCTGTTGCCTTTGCTGTTTGTACATTCATGTGTAGAACTTCTGGCAGGCTCTTCCACTTACCTTCATGACGTTAATTTAATTTAAAGTGGAAATTCTAGTAATCTCACTATTGGAGCATCAGGTGGGTCAACTAAGGAAAAATAATAGACCGCATAATAGGTACCTGTTGCAGTTTATTTACTATTCTTTAGTATCTATTTGTTTCCTATACCATTTTATGATATCAAATAAACCCTCCACCTTAAATATAAAGGGTGTTTATTCACCTTTTTTTCATATAAAGGGCTGTGAGGAGTACCTAATAAAGATAGGCACAAATACAACATTTTCAATTAATTACTGTTATGTGCAACTACTTGTCTCTATGTGATTCTGTCTTGATACACATTATGTCCAATATTTAAAACCTGTGTTAAAATGATCTGTGGCTTTTCCTTAGTCTTCCCTGCTTTTCCCTCTTGACTTTTCTTAGTATTTCAAAATGCAATAGGCATTCATGGGGAGGAAGCAACATCTCTGACTTCTTTTCCACTTATTGTTTATACTGACTGTGTCATATAATGATCTATAGCTTAATTAAGTCAGAAACAATGATTATAGCTGTCTAGTATGGCTTGCATATAATTTTATTTATACACCTTGATTATAAGAATCGACTATATCATAACATCCAGGTTATCTTCATGGCCAGTCAGCAAGGGCATGTCCTCACTCATGTTGTGGGGAAAGGCTATGCTGCTGCTGTCTCTCAGTGGCAATGGCTGGGCTACTGAGTTCTGAAAATCTGTGTGGTTTACATGCAGTGAAATTCCCTCTGCAACAGGTACCTTCATAATTTCAGATTTCTTGTCTTGTGATGCAAAAGGGCCATTTCCAGACTTGGAGAATCACAAAGTGGTGTTCTTTAAACGATTAAGAGATTTTGAGAACTATGAGAAGTATACAAAATGCAGAAGTCCTTTCTCAATATACTTCTAAAGTTATCATGACTTTACACTCAAAAAACAAAGCCCCGAAGAAGGTACAATAGCAATAAAACTTAGAACATGCCTGATAGTTAATTAGTAGAAAACTCAAAACAGTTTGTGGAAATTTGAGACAGTTAATTTCTGCCGTGAACTTCTATATGAAGCCATCCTTGGGACAGGCAAGCACTAGAGAAGATTATCCACAGGGGCTCTGAAGTCTCCATTCTTGGAGTTTTTTGAGACCTGATCTAATCTTGTAACTGATGCCACTTTGAGCAGGAGGGTGGATGAGAAACCTGCTTATGTCCTTTCCAACTTGAATCACTTTATGATTTTTGTGACTCAGACAATTTTCTTTACATCAGGAACAAAGCCCACCACAACATATTTTGCACCAAATGTAACTCTGAATTTCTTGTATATATATGCCCTGTAACATTTTTATTTTGGAATAAAATATCAAATAGAATTGACAACTGCCTAATACATGCAGAAAATCAGACCATAGCTTCTACTGAAGAGTAATGTCAAAGCTCTGCATTCCATATGGATGTCACCAAAAGGAATTGTGATTTCATCAACACAGCTGCTAGCTTTGTAATGACATATGGAAGTAACTGTTTTTTGATGACTGTTCTTACAGCAATGTTTCCTCTGCCTTCTGCATTTTTCCTGACATCATAACTTTAAATATGAGCACTATTTAAAAGACAGTAGTAATTTCTGACAAACTCTTTGTACTTGTATTAGCAATCTAACATCTCTAGAATTAGCGTTGTGTCAAATTTACTGTTTCCTGAGGAACCAGATATAACTTTCATTTATTCTGTAATTGTGAGACAGATATTTTAGCCTAGGATTCGTTTTGTCTTGTAGAGCTCAGCGTGAACTTTGACTTCACTCACAGATGAGTGAAAGTCTTTCTGGATTTTACTTCCACAGAGCAGATTAGGGAAGAAAAATAATTACAAAATAATATCAAAAACCTAGCAAGGATAACAAGTATCTTTTGTATTGATCGTATTTCAAATAAAATATTATTATACCAAATCAATAAATATGACAAATTCATAATAACAGCATAATAACTTTCCATATGCTATGCTATATTTAATGTCATCTTGGGGTACGTAGGAGTTCCTGAACTAAGATAAATCTGTACAGAGACACATTTTTTTACAAACACAAAAGGCCTCTCTACAGAAGTACTCTTTATGATGCAGTGATTTTCTGATTCATGAGGAGCAAATCAAGTATTTCAAGTTGTGGTGTTTTTTAAATGGGAAAATATAGTTTGATTTTTTTATTCCGTTGATAAACTTAATGTCAAACCACTTGAATTATCATCTTTCAGTAGGTATTTTGTGCTGCTAGAGGATGAAAAAGAGAGATGTTACCTTTCCAAGACGTATGTTTTTTTCATGAATTGTATACAAACATCCTCTATTAGTTGACATAAGAATTTTTTTCATGAGAAGAAGCAGATGTGAAACTCAGGCTTATTTTACAGCTAGTAAGAGCAAGAGTCTTAATTCACACACAAACACTTTGCAAGTTCAGTTACTAGGTAAGACAGTGGGATAAATATTGTATACATTTTCTGATATCCTTCCCTTATGAAAATAGTCTTGGTGAATAGAAGACGGTAAATAATGAAATATGAAGCATTTAATGGAGTAATTAATAATATTTATAAAAATTGACATTATTTTAGGTAAGAGTTTGCTATTATATTCTAGTAAATTAAGTTCAGTGTCTTTAAATAATCCTATGTTTAAATTAGTACCCGAAAAATATCTTTCTATT
The DNA here is from genome assembly GCA_035583185.1 of Anabacerthia variegaticeps. Taxonomy (NCBI): domain Eukaryota; kingdom Metazoa; phylum Chordata; class Aves; order Passeriformes; family Furnariidae; genus Anabacerthia; species Anabacerthia variegaticeps. Next base: position 31,464,450 of record JAWWEW010000112.1, on the reverse strand, counting down.
GAAAACTTTATGGAAGACTGCTACACACTTTTAGGATACAAACAGTTTGTTAAACAGTTGCACTTAAAATTACAGCCTTATGGTATGCCTTTTATTTGCTTAGAGTTTTTGCTTTGATAAAAGAATGGTGGGCATGGACATGTTCATGTTACACTGAGATCTGCTATAAGTCTCAGTAAATTATGAAAGATGTATCCATTCGATTATCTTCCATAACTGAAGGTGAACCAGCAAATATCTGATCACTGCTCTAATAGGACATCATGTCCCTAGCATTTTTTTTTTTTTAATTTTATTTTCTGATTCATATGGTCATTAAATATACCTGTCTCAGATGCCTTGTTGACTATTTCATGACCAAAGGGCAAAACCACCTAATATCAGTCAGAGTAAAAACAGCAAGGGAATGCTTTTCAAAAGCCACAAATGCAAAGGTCTCTTGAACAGAGGAATGCTGAGACATGCAGTCAACATCACAGATAGGAAGATGTAAACTGATGTAATAAATGAATAAAATATATGCCATATCTATAAACATAAATTTAAAAATTCCTATTTAGCTGGGAAATTGAAATGTTCAGTTCTAACTTCTGAGAGGGTATGGGGATGGAGGAAAGTATTGCTGTATTAAATATAATCCTTTTACTTGAAAAATTACTATATATATTTTAAACTCATGCAAAACCTTTAGGTTATTATGAAATATCAGAATGTATGTCAAACAAGTTTCAATTCTACACAAAAATACACATTAAAGGATCAGAAATCTTTCTACGGAAAAGGAATCAAATGGTACTAAAAATTCAGCTCCTATCAGGGAAGTGGTTAATTTAATTCCTTCCCTGGGACATTCCTTAGTAACTCCTGGCAACCTTAACTTGTATGGCTTGTATCAGTCACTAAGACAGTAAAAAAGCTGACTTTTTTTCCTTTGCTGCCAGCCTCCCTTATGATACAGAGAGGAACAGTAATTTTTTTTGCATGTAAAACAGCTCTTTTCCAATGTTTTTTTTCACTGGGTCATAAGAGGCCTTCAGAAGGGTCCAGTAACACAAAACACTAACAAATGCATTTCCAACGAGTCCAGCAGTGTTGCATAACACCCAAAATTAATTAATTTTGAGCACTACTTTAGCCGAGCAGTAGGCTTCACTGACTGGTGTAACAGCTATGTAGTTTGCCTTTGCTGTCTGTAGTCACTGTTGAGCTCCTACAGCACATTTATTTAAATTTGATGTTCTGAATGACACTGCCCGAACTTCCCTTCTCCAATGTCAAGAGAGACTTGTAAGCTCACCTTTCTCTGTAGCAGTTTCTTCATCAGTTTCTTTGTGGAAGAATCTTTATCCCCAGTTGATGCCTGTGAGAGTATTACATGAGAAGGAGTCAAAGATGGCCTCTGGGGAGCTGGAATTGAGGTTGAAGGTCTCACATTAAAAAAGTCATTTACTTGTGGTTTAGTTTTGCTCTTAGGCATTATTCACAGCTTTGCTCTGTCTTCAAACAACAGAAGCAGTGGCCCCACTAAAAGAAAAGAAATCTGAAGCTACTGAATGTGCTTAGAGTTAGTAAATATTAACTTGGGCTTTCAGAAGTCAATTCACAGTATGTCTTTAAAGCAAGAGAGCCTCCTCTTTTCATTGCCATCACCTTATTGTTGCTGCAGGGTCTTTTTATTTTTTTCTTACCAGACAAGGTATTTCTAATAATATTTTTTCACAGCATATCCTTTAGCATGTCACTGGAGTAAAGTTCTTTTCCCTTAGCTCATTATTGTTGTAATGAGTTGGGTTTTTATTGGTACTAACTAAAATACAATGAATATTTACAATGAAATAAAGAAAAATATTTTTTCAATACTTTGGAGTTCTGGGCAAGACATGTAAGGCTTCAGTATGTATTTTAACATTTCTGGTGCTGGCTGCAAAGAAGTTGCAGAATAGGTTTGCAAAAATCATACTGAAGCTTTGATTGATCTCACAGAAATGTCTTATCATACACTTTTGATTATGGAAATGTCAGTATATTGGCTTTATCATCTTCACATTAGAGGATTTTTTCGCTATATATTTCCATGTATTATTTGCAGTCTTTTAACTTCTCAAGTAGCATGAAACTGAATTTATGTAAGTAAGGCTTACCTGGCAAATAAGTAGGACAGGATATAGTCATCATTGACAAAAGAGTTTTGATAAGAAGGGACAATGCATGTCTAAAGATGAAGCACATAATAGTTACTGATTTCAAAGGGGTTTTTTTCCTCTCATTCTGAAGTAAATTTAACCCAAATAATTTAAGCTGTTGAGAAAATGAAGAGTTAAAGCGAACATAACTTACACACTCTGACATTTTTGTTATTGTTTTTAATTTTCAATTAAACAGAATCACAGACTATGCTGAGTTGGAAGGGCCCCACAAGGATCATTGAGTCCAACCCTCAACCCTGCACAGAACCATCCCCAAGAGTCACACATTGTGCCTGAGACTATCACCGGAACAAAAGGCTATTAAATATTTTAAAAGTGCAAATTAGCAATTCAGTAACACTGGCTTAGAATAAAATAGTCTTCTCAAATTAATTTCAGTAGGAATCTCTATCCTAATATAATTTCAACATACTGCTTTCAGTTTCTTTTTTTTAAAAAGTGTGCATAAACATGTGCAGATATGAATGACGGAATAGCTCAGACACCTATGGATTGGAGTTTGCTAGCCAGGGTCTCTACAGTCGTTACTGGTATCCCAGCTACTGGCCTGATAGTTCCATGTTGTCTGCTTGTGAATACTTGGGAAGTACCTGCACTGCAGCAGCACACTGAGTTGTCTTAGCTAAGGCCAAGCCAGCAGGAAGCACAACACAGTTCAGAGACAAGCAGAGGTAACAGCTGGGATCAGGATGAATCACTGGGTGCTGACCTGGGGGTCTCTTGGTGGGGTTCCACTGCTCTATGTGGAGGTAACCAAGTGATTTTATTTGCCACTGTAGATATTGCTAATGAATTCCCCTAGAATGCCCCCCTTATTACATATGTGGCTAACTTTATAGTCAAGTGTATCTCACTGAGGGCAGTTAGAATATGTGCTATGTAAATGGAAGTGTTCATCTTCCTGCAGACTCAGTGTTTAAAAGTCTGCAGAATTTAGAGGAAAAAAAAGGTGCATTTTATCAAATTAGTTCTACCATATTGAAGACTTCATAATATTTTAGTTTGCACCTCTGCATTTTTTCTGGGATAAGGAAAGAAAAAAGAAAAGAAAAGAAAACTAAACAAGTCATATTCTCCTTTTAAATATTTTCTCAAGGAATTTTTTTTTCATATTTTGAAAAGTGGTCAGTCTCAACTTTGCTTATCTAGAGGGTACCCAAAGCATTGCAGGCATCTTTCTGTTGTGCTTGTCAGAAAAGGATATTTTCAAGAAAGAAGACTAAAATAGATTTAGTAGTAAAGAGAGATCTTCACAAATATCTTTCCCTTTTACTCCTTTAGTAAAGCAAAGAACTCTCCAATTACAGCTTCTGCTATTATATTCAGAAATTTCAATAATATGGGATAACCTGTTATTACAGTGTCTTTTGTCAAAGCACAGTTGAAAAACATTAGCCACAGTTTAAATTCCTTGTCATTGTCACTTGCAGTTTTAATATCACTGTAAAGTGCTACAGTTTCTTTTCTTCTAACTGGCTCATAGCATCAAACTTTTATTCTGTTTCTTCCTCCAGCAATCCTGAAAAGTCACATGTGTTTTTAGTAAACACAGCCAACAAATCTGTGCTGTACACAGCTCCAGAAGGATTTAGTGGGTTAATTGTGTCTATTTTATAAACAAGCTTGTGGTTACCCAATAGTTAATGTCTAGCATAAATATGGGCTGCTTCCAGAAGGGGAAGTCCTTTAGTACCTCCTGCCCTCTGTCCCAGACACCTGCTATTCATTCCAGCCACATTCTCAGTGCTAGCTCATGGGGTCATGCAGGGAGTCAGGTCAAAGCAGTCATGAGGATTATAACTAACAGTTCTCTTGGTTTAGGTTTTGTGTACTGATGGGAAATATCAGGATTTGTTCCTTGTGTATATGTTCTTTCTTTCATCTACTATTAGGTTATATTTCTATACAGGTTATTTTTTATAAAGTCTCCAATTCTTTAGCTCAGTACAGGAAGAAATTGAAGCTCTTTGACTTAGCTGTATTCACAAGATGTATTTTTGCAGGCACTTTCTGTACTAGATTAGGAACTTCCTCTGCAGACAAAATAGTCCTTTGCTTCCACAGATAAAAAATCAAGTTCTGTAATTTGGAATGAAGTTATTTGAAAAGATAAGCAATCCGAGAAATGTTCTCCTATATAAGCAATAATAAACATAATAGCTAATGAAAATGATGTTTTAAAGAATGTTTTCCAAACATTTATATATAAGCTTAACTTGAAGACTTAGGGCTTGTTTACTTGAATACAGCCATGCTCTCAGAGTTGTGATTATCCTTTCCCTTTCCCTTTCCCTTTCCCTTTCCCTTGCCTTCGCTTTCTGTAGTGTGAATAATTGCTTAACTACAAACCCTGGCTTCTGACTTGTAAAGAGTTATTGTTATTGTTTAGCAGAACAATCAGTACATTTAAAATGCTGCTTTCCAAGATATTCTAAAATTTTGATGAGATTAGTCACTTTTATTAGCAATTTTTGTACTAATTAGCAAGTAAATGATGTTATAATAGATCTGACTCGTCTACAGTAGTCATTACTAAAGAAGTACAAAAAAAAATAATTTTTAGCTCAATAGATAAATGGAAAAAATGGAAGAAAAACTATTTTAGAATGGCTTAATCAGGTCAACATGTTCCATTTCAGTGTATGATATTATGAAGAAAACCAAAGTAATGGAAGCTATAGACTTTTCCTATGCATCCTTGCCAAACAGGAGGCACAAGGAATTAATATTATGACCAATGTGTTTTCTAAGTTTCTGCTGGTTATAGCACAGAAACTTGGGCTCAATTCTCTCTGTTATTCTGAGCCAGCACGTTACATGGAAAAGTAAAACAATATGAGCGTAACAGTTACACTGAAAAGTGTGTTGCTCTCATTCCATTCTGCAGTCTCTGCTTTGATGTGTTAGTATTAAATCCAGGCAAATTAAATTAAATACCAGATTCAGAGCTTCTTCTATCCAAAAGTAACTCTTGTGGAAGGTGTTCAGTGGCAATTCACAGATAGTTCAGTGACAGTTTATGTAGAACTGAGAGTGGCCTTCAGTGTCCTGGGAAAGGGTCCCTAGCTAGTGAGCGTGTTTGAAGAAAGGGGATGTTCCTTTCACTGTGCAGTTATGCTCTACCAAAATGTTCCACCAGAATTTATTCAGTGAATTCAGTAAAATATATAGCTTGTTTCTGAATGACCAAAACTGAGGTTTAAAGTCCAATAAGTTGTCAAAATCTGAAACTAAGCTCCCTTTGTCACTGTTCTGTTAATGAAGTCATTACAATGTTAGTAAATGAAAGTTATGGTTAACCATAATTGCTGGGTTTAAAATTGTTTTATTCTATTATTCAGAATTAAAGTGTTCATTCAGAAAATGCAGTTTTCCTAAGTTCAATATCTATGACCTATTTTGAAAATAGTTTTATACTTTCCTTCATCTGCTATAATTTCTCTTCCTATCTTTGATCTTTGCTTCTCTTAGTTTCTTGGCACTGTCTTGTATTGATGAAGCTACTCCTTTTCAGTGTGTGCCACTGATTATTTTATGTTGCTCTTTTTGAGGATGCTTCACACTAAAATTAACATTTTTTTGTTATACTGAAAGCTGGGCCATGCCTCTGTGTGATTCTTTAGGGCAAAAAGCATAAGTAGATTGTCCAATTTGACTTCTGTTCACAGCTAAATACTCCAGTCTACATAGCCCTGTAAAACACTTGGATGATCAGATGCAAAGCTAGTTTTCTGGATAAATGATTCTGTATCTCCATTTCTGCCTGCATGGTTTGTTGATGACTAATTCTGACATAAGTACAATAGATCTGAGCCAATAATCTTTTTTTACATTGGTGATCCTTAGTCATAAAAATAGTATCTTGCAAGCAGACACATAAGATTGAAGAGAAACATCACTTATTCAATGCTGGGTGGTAGATAATGTGAAATTCAGGATGTAAGATACTCATTTTCAATTACAGTTTGCAGTGCGTATCAGGCCAAGTTACCCCAACCGGCACAGAGCACAAATTCTGTTTTGCGGTGTTGCCAGCAGTCACTGTACCATGGCAGTAGTAAAAAGGTGACATTTTGGAGAAGAACAGTTGGCACATCTGTTGTTATATGCCTGCACACATCTTGGGAAAGGCAGCAGTCATTTAGCTGGGGCTTGTTCAGACACTGGCAATAGAAACAGCTATGGAAATGCACCGAAGTCATGCATTTTCTGGTATTCTATTCACACAGAGTCCCGGAGTGGTATTACTAATTTTTTCAGCTCTAGTAGCACCCTTCAGATTTGATAACAGAAGGAAAGTTGTTCCAGTTTTACGTGTTTTCATTCCTATCCAGCTGCTTTTCTGCAATTAGTGACAGTGGGGAATAGTCTAAAACCCAGCAATGGAAAAATGAACCAGGGTGATGGTGGACAATAAATAAATTTTCAATGTACTGTAGAGGACAAAAATTGCTGATTCAATTTGTGAAGATGAAGCCCTTAAAGAGCTAAGAAAGCCATGATCCCTCATGTAGGCATCTGGAGTCGTGATTATTCTGAATATTTCTTGACTTCAGATTACCAGAATAAAGCACAAACTTTTTGAATGAAGGCTACCTAAAGAAAGCAGTAAAATTCTTAGAAGCTGTAGGAACTTACACATGGAGAAAGATTATATAACGGTTTTGAAATACTTTCGACTTCAGCTTACAAATATTTGAATTTCATACACATCAAGGAAGGATTGATACCACGGGGCTATAATGATGAGTGAAATGATGAAATTCATAAAAGGATATGTGAGACGGAAATTAGGGAAATACTCTCTGCTGTTATGGTATTTCAGTTTGCAGAAAAGTCTCCTGAAGGAGCAGTCACCTAGGACTTCCAAAAGTAGAGGAGATAAACTTTGGAAAACTTAGGAGAGGACAAGTTACCCCACTGAGATCTGAACAAGTGAACAGCCCTGTCTATATTCTTACTTCTATTATAATATTTCCATATCAATTTTTCTATTTACGTGCTAAAATGGGAAGCTTTCAACTTTAATAGCTAATATGATCCTTATAGAACCTATTATTATAAAATAAACTGGTTTAGCAGGTTTAACTGGTTTAATTAAATATGCTTTAATGGAAAGATTATGTGTTTGTTTGGGGGCTTTTAAGTAACCAGAAAATCACCAAGAAAGGAGCACATTTGAAGCCTAGGCCTGTGAAAGGAGCAGAACATACTTTTAGCAGTGCCTCATAATATGATGTCTGGTCAAAACTCAAGAAACTCAAGCATCATTATACAGCATCCTAGGAGACGATACTGTATTCCAAACATCTGGTCACAGCCATCTCCATCAAAAATTGCCTCCAGAAAGTAATATCTACAATGTCCTGGTTGAGGTGGTAGTTTTATGAATCATTATGACTTTTTTTTTCTGTAAGAACAAGAAAATGAAAAAATATAATAAATGATTAAGTCACAGCTTCATGCAAGAGCAAAACTAAGACATTTCAGTGTCATACCAAGCGAAAGGGAATACTTTATGTAGCTGTCAGAGTTACTGCATTTATTCCTCAAAATTACACTTTTATTTTAATAAATAAACATGAGATTTATTTATTTCTTCTCTAAAAGAAAATGGGATTTATGTTTAAAGAAATTTCATTTTGGTTCCAAGAGATTCACAAGATGAAAAAAAAATCCCAAATGTTTTAGGGAACAACTGTAGAAGGTAGTGTTTACACATCTTTTATGTCAGATTTTGGGAAAAATTCTCGGATGATTGATGGTATAAAGATAATTTCTATTAACATTGTAGGCTGGTATTTGCAGTTTGTTTTTATATTACCAAGGAATTTATTTGAGCTCCATGCAGCTTATAACAAAAACATAATTTTAATTTTGATCTTCTTCAGAGAAGTGAGTTCTGTTAAGTACTAAAGACTGTCATTTCTATAATATTTGAAACTGCAGAGATTTGCAAAGGTTCGTCCCCTCACAGGCTTTGGCTATATTTGTCAACCTGATGAAGACTGTAGGGTGAAATCTGAGGAGAGCTGATCCCATGTACCTCCTGCTGACATCAGTAGGAGCTTAGCACCTATCAGCATCAAAGAGTTTTGTTACTGCAGCTGACTCTCAGTAATGCAAAACAATTAAAAATAATAGCAAATGGAACAAAACCCAAATGATGCAATAGATTCTGGGAAAGGTTTTGAGGATACTCTAAAAATTCAGAATCATCTTATTTTTACATGTCAGAATTTCAGTTGTGACCAGGCTGTATCAGTAAAATGTGAAACAGAATTAAATTCAGAATCAAAGCTGAAGTAAAATGTATAATGATGACTGTTTGAAAAGACTGGCTGTGATCTATATAAAAATTAATGCAAAGTCAATCTGAAGTAGCACTGTGAAAGGAATCAGCATTGTCTCATGTCAGTACTTTTACATTTAAATGACATGTGCATCCATGGTGAACATTTGAACATTTACTTTCTGTCCACCACCTATTTGCTCTTTGACACAGGAATCACATTTTTACCTGTGTCTGTAGGACTTTACACAATGGAGGTGCTGAACCATAAGTGAAACTCCAGTAAAACACATAAAGAATAGCATTATTTACACTCTTGAGACTATAGCCCCACATATGCTTTTCTAAGGATTCCAATTTTAAGTGTTGAATCTGATTAATGTTTGATTGTCAAATCTTGGTTCTTTCTGCCATAGTACTTCTCGTCCTTAGCAAGAGGTTCATTACTGTGGTCTGGTGTATTTATTAGTTTTATCTGAGTGGTCTGGATTTACTTTGGGGGAGGCTGATTGAATATCACCTGCCTATTTTAGAGTTGGTATATTTGCACTTGGTTGTGCCTGGAGTCAGTGTAGCTTGGACTTTGTGTTAGTCCTGTACTATGCTTTGATATCTTTTTAGATGGATCTATGCAGAAGTCCTAAATTTATTTGTCCTCAGGAGTGCCAGGAGTCCAGAAGCCCTGCAGATAAGAAATGACACCAGAGATATTTTCTAGTCATAATAAAGACATAGCTATGCCTGATGGTAACTGGAATCAGAGTTGCAATACCACATTAAAATTAAAGTATGAAAATGAATCACAGGAAGTCCAAGAACAAAGATCAGACCTCTAAACTATGGTGGAATAAGTCAGACTTTGCCACAGGGCATAAGCATCAACCTGCACTTTCCTTTGAGAGCTACTTCAGACGCCAGGGTTAACAATAACTCAGCTTTTCAACTGTACAGTAGCCAATGTATAAAATCAGCCAAGTTCTCTCTGAAGTGGACTGTGTCTCATCTTTACTGCCAGCTGTCCTTTCAGCCTTTAAAATGTTCAGAATACATTGTTATGGAGAAAATCACTGAAGCATGAGCTGGTATATGAGCTTTTAAAGTTCTGTTCATTACTTTCCAATCCTGACCGCTGCTTTTCTTTGCAGAACGGCAACCTATCTTCTCTATCACTAGCTTGTAATAGTTAGCTTTCCATGCCCTCTTCTTCCTGATTTCCCTCGTTCCTCCCACTTTCTTTTCTGTCTGATGAGACATCTTCAAAGACAGGATTATGTGTTCATATAAAAATTGTTCCAAAAGTTGCAAAGCAGTACACTGGCTTGCAAACATGCAGCTTTATGGGGAAGTATCAGCTGTTACTGCAATGTCCACCTAACTGGACATCCATAATTGCCAACTGTATTGAACAAAAACATATACAAACATTAAAAGAGTTGTTCTTTTCTGTTTTGGCTTGGGTTTTTTATCTAATCATATGGTGGAATTGCAATGGCACCCAGCTAATGTTCATAGTTTCCTCCTTAGACTGCACAATCCCTCCCAGAGGGATGAGTGACACAATGGGACTTGAGCTAGAGTCGACTTTATAGTAAACATATAACTCTGATGAAATTCCTCTATCCCTGCAAGAAATCACTCATTATGGATTAAAATGCACTGTTCATTTGCATGCAGCTACCATCAGCTGCCCAGCACTACATGGCTGAGCAAAGCTTACCCATGTAGGTAAGTCATTGATAGCATCATTTTCCTGGAAAGAGTCAGGCTTGCTTGTGAAGGTATCTGCGATATTATTAGCCTGTATGAAAATTATTCCTTTTTGTACTATTATGTGAGGCCCAGAACTTTAGGTAACTGGAATTATTAGTATTTTAGGTCTTGTTCTTAATTTGTAGTGTATGATGCCTAAGGATTTTATGTATTTTTTAGTGTGTATTTTATGGATTTTTAGAGCTTTAGGAGTAAGGATTTCTAA
>JAWWEW010000112.1:31434468-31453876 GCA_035583185.1 Anabacerthia variegaticeps | reverse complement strand
ACCACAATAAAGGTATTCTCTATCTTATCTCCATTAACCTTGTGCAGAGTGTCTGTTTTGCAGGATTTCAGGCATCATGTATAAGCCATTTCTTCGCAGTTTCAATATGCTGAAACTGAGTTATTGTGCCACCTGTATCTGTTTTCACATCTATAGCCAAGAGATACACCAAAGATGTATGGCTTCTTACTCAATAGATCAGTGCAAACATGAATTTAGCTCTACTAAGTTAGTAAAAATGACTAATCATTCATCTTCTGGTCCATTGATCAAATAAATTTTCTTTGTCGAAAGCCTCTTCTCACAGTCATTACCTGTTTTAATAAGATATGTAGTGGCAAACCTGAAATTTCCCCAGTCTAAAAGAACTTTGCACATTTTAGGAAAACTTCTCAGGTCAGTTGGATTCCAACAAGAGCCACAGTCTTTCCATGAGTGTAAGTAGGATTAATCCCAAAGTAATACTGGTGTAAATATTTAAAAGTGTCTGTGACACCCTCACTTTTGAGGTGGACATTATTTGAGATAATTTGCCAAAGGGCTTTACCATCAAATCTGAAGGGTGGAGAGGTGATTTGAAATTAATATGTGCAATATACAGTGCAATTTGTTGCTTTGTTTCTTGCACTGTTTGTGAAATAACATTTTTCAGAGTGTTTACAAATCAGGGAAAAGTCTTTATATTCTGTCTAAATTTCATTACCTCTGAGATGGATACATAGCAAAGGCTGATGCTGAAGCTGAAGCAACAGGATCTTTTAAACTTAAATCAGCGATAAACTGAATTGTGTAAATGTGTTGTATTGTTCTAATAATTATTTTTGTCAGCTCTGAATTGGGCAAAAACTTGATAGCAACTTGAAGGAATTGCAGGAATGTAGCTCAGTTAGTCATATCAAAAAGATCCCAGGTGCATCGCAGGTTAAACTGGCTCTGATGGTATTTACCATGGTTTCACAGCAGTTGCGCAGATCAGACCTAGATAATTTTTGAATGTTTAGTTCACACAAAAGAGCAATTTCCAAGCCCTTTACCAAAACTTGTGAGATCATTGTTCATATAAAGCAGCAGGACATACACAAGAGAAATAAATACTGCAGGCTGTTCTGTTTTGTAGATGGCATAAGCCAAGGTCTCCTTTCGCTGATCTTGATGGGCTGCTCAGGTAAATGATAAAGATCTGATGAAGTAAAGACTAATAGCTAACAGATGTACAGACGCTATCCACTCTATTAATTAATGCTGCTTTACATTATGTGGAACTAATGCAAATTACTGTGTGCAGAATGTTTACAGATCGGACTTGTGCTCAGCAACTCAGTGAGAACCTGAGTGGAAGTTTTTCCAATATATTAGGAAAAGTACTGTGACGGAACTAGTAGGGTACAGTCACCGTGGCATTTATTCATGACCTTTAGGTTCTAATTAGTTCTCCTCGCTTAAGGAAATTTTTATTCAGTGTGAGACAGTTAAGACTGCATTTTATCTTTACTTTTAAACAGGTAAGATAACATTTAATTTTTCTACTGTTAAAAAATTATAAACCCAGAAAATTGGTATTGCTGATGAAAGTCTTCTGTCTCAAAAGGCTTATTTAATTAAGTATATCTAAAAATAGAAGTATAAACTGTGACATTATAAAAACTCATACTCTGGTGCCAATACGTCATTCATTATATGTCAAGTTTTTCAGGCTGCTAAATTTTTTTTTTTTATTCATTTCTCAAAAATGATGATCTGTCCAAATATTGCAACAAATTGTTTCTTTTGATATTCAAATGAGTTCAGGCCCAAATGAGCATTTCAAGGGAACTCAATGATAAGTTGCAAATTGCAACGGAAATTAGTCTTGTGTCATCAACCAATTGTCGCTTTCACATAAATACTATGCATACTAGAATAGAAATATTCTCAATTTTTTTTTCATAATGTTTGAACAAATTAATTATTTAATTTGGCAAGCATTTAACAATTGCCTGTATCCAGCTTAAACACTTGAGCTGATTCTTAAGGTGAAGAAAAGAAAAATATTGGTGGTTAAAAGAGGAACAGTGAGCAAAAGAAGTGCACTTCACCTGACACTCAGAAGTTATGTGTGATATGTAGAAGACAGTGAGATGTGGTAGAACCAGTATCAGAAATCAATATAAATTTGTTGCAAACTTTTGTTTGTACCACACATATGGGGTCACAGGAACAGGGATTATGATATTTAGATGCTGTGTTTAAGCAGTGCCATTTATAATGCCTTTGGTAAAAAAGATTCTCATATCCAATAACCAAAGCCAGCAAGTTAAGCAGGGTTATTATTCTTCTTTCTTACTAAAAATATATACCGCTTGAAAGACTCTTTGCTTACTTGCTGTTTAAGGGAGTCAAAGTCTGTTTTTACATGCTCTAAGTGTGAAAATAATTTATTTCATCCTCATCATAAACACAGATATATCTGCTCAGTATTATAAATGAGAAACTTGTAAGCAGAAAAAAAAAGCTTTTTTATTTTGTAATAAGGCCTTTACTCCATTTTGTATATCAGTTATGAAATTAAGTTTGATCATTAAAACTACCTCCCAGTCATTTGTATTAAATACAGTATTTTAATAATTACTATTTTGGATCTTGAAACAGCTGGTTTATTGGAGTCTTCTACTCTGATTTCAGGGCTTCACAGTCGTATTGGGCTACTATGAACTGATATAAAAGCAAACAAAACCTGCAGTAATAATCTGCTACAAAATCAAACTGCAGTGTTTATAACTCCACTTGATCCCTGGTGAGGAGTGTGTTAAATTTTTATTTGACATAGCCAGAAGCTCCGAAACCTTTGCCAGGATTGTAGAAGGGAACAACCACTTGAGGTTTGGGCAGCCTGCAATCAAATAATTAGCTTAACTGAGTAGCAGAAGTTCTGGAATGAGGTTATTTGTGACCTAATTGACAGCCTGCACTGGTTTACCATAGGAAAGGGAAAAAGAATATCTAATGGGAGAAAAAGCTACCGTGAAAATGGAACTATTAGAGCTATAAAATTACTTGGTTTGCATATTTTCAATCTTCTTGAATTTATGGTTCCTTTGCTGGGAGAAATTTAACCACTGTCTGCTGAGGAAAGGTTATTTTTAAAAAAAAAAAAATTATTTTGTGTCACCATCCACAATTCCCTTGTAGTACATTGTTTAACATTTCTACATTCTGCTTTTAAACATGATAAACAGCCTTTCACACCTGATCTAAGAATTGTCCTGATCCAAATTCTTTTCTCTCCTCAAATGTCTGTCAGTATCTTTAATATAAGAGATATCAAAATATTTATAATTAGGATCAGTTCAGGATCCTAAACACGTTTTAAATTTTCTCTTCCAAAGCTGCTTGTCTTCTGGTTTCTTGTCCGTAAAATAAAAGTAGTGAGACATTATTTCCTGTAAGTGCAGTTCTGAAAATAAGCAAAACAAGCTCTATGAGCATTCAAAATAAAAGGATCTTTGGATTAGCTGTGTAAATCTTCTATTCATCTATGATATTCATTAGCATGTATAATATTTTATAATAAATATTCTTCAAGTTCTTGAGAGTCTTGAATTAAAACACTATTATTAATAGGTCTCATCTGCAGTTTTCAAACAAAGAAACAACAAAGCTCATTTATATAACTATTTTCAGTAACTCATATATGGTATACATCATTACATATTTAACCCCTGTTGTTTTCTGTTTTCCTTGATTGTAAAGGTCATCAGCAACATAAACATAAGTACTAGGATTTAAAGCTGAGTAAGTAGAATTTGTTGACAGTTAAAGAGTTTAAAATAGTCTATTATAGCTTGTGCTAGCTGTGTAACAAACATACACAGGATTTCCTCTGCTCTACTCCTCAGCTGAACCCAAGCTGAACCTCTTTTTTTTTGACAGAATCAGCTGATCAAAAATGAGCAGCTAAAATGAAAGTAATTTTTCAAAAGAGGACATGATAGCCGTGTCAGAAATCAGCACCTGAGCTTTGGTTAACTATTCTGAAATAACAGTGAGACTGCTTCCCAAAAGTGCTAGATTTATCAAACCATAAAAATAACTCTCCCAGATATTTCTCCCCATTTGCTCAGGAGATTAATGTTTACCTCTATTAGGAAAGAAATCACTTCCCTGTCAGTTCCACATTCCCTTTCTTGGTCTTTCTCTCTGTCCCAAAGAAAGTATGGAGCTACAGGGTTGGGGTTTTTATTCAAAACTATAACTTTCATGTATTTGAGCAATTGTTTGTGCATTGTAGGACTCTCCCAGAACCTGTATGTAGTTACAGAGCCATTTACACACTTTTTGAGTAGTGACTGAACATAGGGGGAAAAGAAGATCCCTCTTTTAATAGAAAGATTCATGTTCAATTCTCTGGGGGTTTCAGGTCTTCTGTCCTGCTCCATACTCAATTTCTCCAGCGTTCCTCCAGTCTGTTCATTAATGGTAGTGAGATATATATGGTTATAGAAGGATATAGATGTTGGCAGGACAGAAGAGAACAAAATAAATTACAGCAATTTAATTTTCAGTGATCACAGACCCTTCTGAAGAAACCGGTGGTCTGCACCTGTAGGTTCTTGTGAGCTCTGCCCCAGCTTTAATGGAAGTGACGGAATTCCCTTTTCTGTCACTCACGTGGTTGTAATGACAACACCACTTAGGAGCCTTCTGGCTCATCTGAGCTCATACAAACAAAACTAAGAGGGATGAAGATGGATTTACAGGTGGATCTCTTCCATTTAAAAAAAAAAAAAATAGCAGCTGCTCCCTGCCAAAACACCTTACTGCTCTGAAATTGAATTATCTATTTAGGAAAAAATAATTGGCCAAGATATTGACAGATTTTTGAATAGAGTGGCACACATCAGTACTTTCTACAGTTAGTTGGTTTAGCTGCTGCTCTAGGGAAACTGGACAGCTAGAACTGGTACTGGGGTTGATATGGCATTTTTTCCAGTTCATGCTGCAGAGGATTTTAAGTGCTCCTTCTTTGTCACTTCTCAGTGTGGTCTGCCTATTAAAGAAACTTTGATGTGTTCCCTTTGATACAAAGCTGACTGTAAGGAGCAATCAATAGAATATGTTCAGAGATGATAAATAGGGTAAGTAGTATGGAAAATACAGTAGGTTGATAAGCTGTGAAGGAAGTGAGTAGAAAAGGGAGCAGTAGTTGCAGAACCAGAACTCTGCGTCTTATATGGTGGGAAATGGTAAGCCAGAAAGGTGTCCAAAAAGGGTTTGATTATTTACATCAGAGCTCCAGGCTAGGAAGATGACAACCAGCTGTGTTTTGAGTTGGAGATGGAACCATTTCTGTCAAATAAACTAGAACTGAAAGGATTGTTGTCAAGATGGCAGATTATAATGGGGTTTATATCTTGCAATTGTGTTAGTAAGACAAAAATCACACCATGTTAAGAAGCTTGGCGACAATGAGTTTGGTTTTGCTTTCTCCCTTTTAAAATTTTATTTTCTATGATGTATCCACTCTCTAGTGACCTTTAGAGGTTCTCACTCGTAATTATTTCCTTTCTTGTGGTTGCTTTTAATATGTAGTAGAATATTCAGTCAATGTAGTAAATCTATTTTCTTATGTGTTATTTATTTTCCAAACGACATAATAGTTTATGAGAACGAGGACCTACTACTGTGATCGCTGCTTTTCCTGCTCCATTAACCCACAAAAAGCTCAATTTCTAATAAAATCTGAATCCATTTCAAAACCAATTAATATCTAATATTCATTTTTGTAACACTCTTAAATAAGATATGATATATAATCTTTGGTTCAGTATATGCATTATTTCTATAGAAGAAGAGTGCAAAATCTTTCTGGGAAATTATTGGGAGGGATTGTTGTGGAGTTTTTTGATTAAGTATCCTTAATCAGTTCCATTAATCTTCATTCTGTAGGTGAACATGTACTTTCATAAAGTAACATGACTAGGTTATTTTTTACTGGTCAAATCATTCATATTTTAAATTGCTCTTCTGTCAAATATTGTTTGGGTTATTTTTTTATTTTCATTCAACATTCGCACATTTAACTTATGAATGAACAATATTTTTGAAGAAGATTCATTCTTCTCTTGACTGTACTGCAGAGAAATATGAGTTCCTAGACTAATGATAACACGTATGCTGAAATTGTTATTTGTCCAGTGAATATTCTGTACCGTTTTATTGTTGTGGATGTTTTGAGTAAATCCTGGCTTGACCAATTTTCTGTTCTTCCATATGTATAATTCCAGTGTGAAGGTCATGAGACAATGTAGGTTTCTTGTGGGTGGAAATTGCAAAGAAGAACTTTTATGCTAATATTTTTATTATCATTATTATCTGTGGATAATGCAACATGCATATATTATTAATAACTGTCCTTCGCTTTCTTGGAAATATGGTAAATTTTGAGTGGCATCAGCTTCAAAGGTTGCATGTGATGTGACATATGTCAATAAACTCCAAACATAGAGAGGTTTGCGGATTTTTTTTTGTTGTTGTCACATGCAAATTAAAATGGAAAGGAAAGTAATGTTAGAATAACTACTTTCCAATCTTTTATCCACATTCTCATTTAAGGTAAATTTACTCCTAAGGTAAATTCACTCCCTGTGAATTTGCATAAGGGGTATAGGATTCAGAATGCTTCTTCCTTAAAATTAAAAAGATTCATTTTGTCCAAATCAACACTGATTTTTTTTCTCTCTCAAAAGGGAAGCAAAGCCAGTTGGTCGGTATAAGACAAGTCAGACTTACAAATGCCAGTCATGTGATGCTTTCTTTGCTTTCCCATATGAAATTTCTACCACAGGGAATAAATGACTGACACATCACCCCCTGCCATCATAACAACTGTCATGCAACACCATTATTTTTCAAACATTACTGGCATCCCTCCAACTGGCCATAAGGTTGCAGACACATTTTTTAATCATTACTTTGCCCATTGCAGGAAGCTAACGTCATGTCATTTAATGTGTGCTCATGATGAATTTCACTTTCTTTTATAATGAAATGGAAGCTAATGAAGCACAGCACAGTTGCGGTGAATTAGGCAGCAGTAGAACAAGGCAGGAGAATACCCGCTTATTGACATTACCGAATCTATCTTAAATGCATCGACTTTTAAACCAGCACTTATTCAATTACTAAAAAGGGATCAGAGGAGCATACTGTTGGCTTCATAAGGAAGAAGATTATAACAGCTCATTAGTTATTAATTAATTGACAATCTCACTGCTTAATGTCTTTACATTTAATAAATACTTCTGCACCCAGTATCTTACTTCTATCCATTTTATTTTTCATCAACATGGAAAATACGACATTTTATTTCTTCTGTTCACACATATGACAGGGACTAAATGGTCATGTTTTAGCAATTTTTATTAAGATACTTACCATATCCACTAAGATATTTATAACATAAATTATTTTTGAAATTAGTATATCATTTTCTATATGCAGTCAGCCATCACAGTGAAATATATCTATGGTTTTTTACTATAGATTAAATTTAGGTGTTAATCCTGTCTTAAGCAAACCACAGGTTTCCTGAAGAGAAACTTGTGGAGAAGGACTGGGGAAAATGGACCCCACACGGAAAACAAGAGACTGTGACGAAAATGCCCAGAATAGAATGACTTTGACAAGAATGATCCACAGGCAAACCTGTTTATTCTTCCGTAAACTATTGCTTTACTGTAATTTCTACTCAGAGCATATTTTTTTGCTGCTGTTTTATACCCTATGCTTCCAATTCACAGGAAACATACTATTGCTCTTATTGTATCTTGAAAAAAGGAAGCATGAGAAGCATGTGTATTCAGGAATGCAATGCCTTGCTTTCATGCATACATTTCACTACTAAAACACCCATTGATTTTTTTTTGAAGGCAGATTTTTGGGAAGGTGCAAGAAAGAAAGACTGTAATCACTCTTATGCATGTGACTAGATAAACATCCTCAGGGCAATGTGACACAGCAGCAAATATGACTGTAGACATACTTCTTATTTTTTGCTGCTAGTAGGTTTTTTTTAAGATCCTCTAATCCTATGGACTGCTGTGAACAGAAGTAGAACTGTGCTGCACCATGGCCTATATTTGCTAATTGTCATGGTCTGAGATCTGTCCTGGTGACAGTATCTAGATGATTGGAAGGGCAGGAGAGAAGGAACAGTTTAAACTGTACATAATATAAGATAGTAATTTTGCTTTAAAGACAGACAAACAAACAAACAGACATAAAAGTCATGTTGACAGCTGTAGGTCAGTCTTGCAGATTTTGTAATGTGTTATCTGAACCATTACTGACTTTCAGCACATAACTATAATTTGCCCTAAGTATACATTTCATATGAGTAGCTTCTCTCAAAAGAGGTTTTCCTCATTACATTTTACTCTTGCTTATCTTATCAAATTTATATATGAGTGATCAAAGAAAATATAGAGAATCTAAGAGGGTAGATGCAGCAATGACCAGTCTCCAGGGCTGGTAACTTTATGTGGTAAATTTTTAAACAAAGCCACGTGGTCTATTTCAGCAGCTGGAATAGATTGTCTGACCATAGTCACAGAGTGACTATCGTATTTTCCCACTGCTGAAAATGTCACTCTCCCATCTTTCTTCCGGGCCAAAGGGTCCTGCTGCTTCATTCAGCTCACCCCTAAGAGAGCTGATTCAATTCAGTATTTTGTCTGAAAATTAATCTAGCAACAAAAAAATGGTTGGTGTTTCTGCTGGGTTTGGAAGCTGAATTATCCTACAAACCTCTGAGATTCTAGAGAAAATGACAGGAAGAAACATTTCCAGGACACAGGATAAAAAACCAGCACAAAAAAACCCTAGTTCCTCAAAATCTAGGCCTCAAAATGTAAAATAAATCAGTATATACAAAAATACAGGACTTTTTAGTATTATACATATGCCCCCCCCCAAAAAAAAAAACATAAAGGAAAACAAAAAGGAATAAATCCTGACTAATAGGAAATTACAATGCATACAGAATAGGAGATAATTTAAGAGGGGAAGGAGGAGAAAGAAGAATCAGAGCGTCAAAAGGTTAGCAGTTAGTCTAAGCATAGTTATTTCCATATAATGTGTCCCTACTCATTTGTGAATAGAAAGCTTCTCTAGAAGTCGGTTCCAAACAAGAACCTAATTTTAGGCATTTTGATTCACCTCAGGAGGAATCTGACCTCTTTCTGTACTATAAATGTGGAAGAGACTAAGAGACTAACCTTAGGCTAATGTTAACCTTGTGTTTGCCTTCCAGTGACTTCAACAATGTGCAAATCAAATTCTAATGAGAAATGCTAAAAATTAATCTAATTCAGTTAAAAATTCAGCTTTGGTAATTTTTTAGAGGATTCTAGATTTCAGAAAGTGATTCAGGAATCTATAGTGTAGAAAATACTTGGATGTGGTAGAAGAAACTTGTATTTGTTGGCATTGATTTCGTTTCCCCGCAATATACACACATTTCCCTGGAGGACAATTCAAGAATGTTTATAATGAGGCAAAAAGTTATCAGCAACTGGAAAACAGAAGGCATAATTTGAGCCAGTAAACACAAAAATGTCTGAAATTACATCTGTTTTTTCTAGGGCTTGATTTGACCTTAGATGTCCTAAATTCTAGGAGAAACCTTTTTTTTTTTTCATGTTTCAATTTCTTAAAAATTTGCCATCACATGAGGTTACATGGATCACTAATATAACTCCTGTACACTGGTACAATCCCTGTGTCTCTTTTTCCTTTGCTGATATTTTGCCTACATTTCTATACAGAAGGCCTTCGTGCTGTAAAACATCTCCTGGGAGTCCACTGAATATGTTTCTGTAACAATACAGCATGATGTCGTTTTGTCAAAAATGAAGTAGCTTGTGTACAAAATATTGCCCCAAATCAAAAATTAATTCAAAATTGAGATATCAGCTCTCTGCACATTTTGAAAATTTGAGAAATTTCATCATAGAATTCGTATCTGGATGAGTTTTGAACATTCTTCTTCAAAAAGTGAGTATGCAGATCTATCTAGCTCAAAAGTAAATATCATGCTCCATGAACTGTAACCTCTAAACATCTAAGAGTTCTAACATCAGTATTGCTTAGATTGCTAACTCTGATTTTAGGCTTTTTAATTTAGAAATCTCTACTGTACAATTGTTTTCTTTAACTATGATGGAACAAGAAACTTCAACACACGTATAAAGTAAATTAATACTTAATTCTAAAGATAGAACTCTAGAATAAAACATTAAAAAATACATTTTCAAAAAAAGTTCCAGGATTAGTTTATATGCTAACATGAAAACAAGGCTATAGGTTTTTTCCTCTTCCATTATGATTTTTAAAGAGATAAAAATGGCAGTAATGTATTCTGCCATAGTTCAGGAGTCTGTAGCTTATCCTATCTCAACTCAGATTTAGCTTTCCCTATTTTTATTTATTTTTTGTAACAGCCTACTCATCCGAAAGGTATTATACATAGTTATAGATATATATAGATAAAAGAAGAGGAAAACTTTCCGTCAGCTGGGTTTTATCTGTTTTACATGTTTTATAGCACATCTACTCTTGTTCATGGCATGCTCAACATTAAAATTTTAATAATGATTTCATAACACCTGCATGGCTTTATCAGCACTGTATTAGCACCAAGTTCTAAAGTAACTCCTTGTGTTTCCAAACACACATTTAGACATAAGTTTACACTTGTGAGTAGTTCCCTGCCTTTCGATGAACTCCCTGTGTGAGTAGTTTTGTGTGTATACACAAAGATTTGCAAATCAGAGCTTAGAAATGCACCCAGAGGTAGGTTTGAACAAAAAAAAAAACAAACAACTTTTTGCCTAAATAATATTTTCTTTATATATAGGACATGGGAGAATGGCTCTAAATTGAAAGAGTGTTTTAATTGGACATTAGAAAGAAACTCTTTACTGCGAGGGTGAGGCACTGGAACTGGTTGCCTAGAGAAGCTGTGGATGCCCCATCCCTGGGAATGTCCATGGCCAGGCTGGACGGGGCTCTGAGCAACTTGGTCTAGTGAAAGATGTCCCTGGCCACAGCAGGGGGTTTGGAACTAGAGGATCTTTAAGGTCCCTTCCAACCCAAATTATTCTATGATTCTGACAAAAGCTATTTTGTAGTCACTACTTTGCATCATTGCAACTTTTTAAACTTTTTCTAGTTTGGCATCTTTGACTGGAAAAAAGTAATCAATGCTTGATTCTCTAACAGCAAACTTCTGTGCTTAATGTTTACATTAAAAATTATGGCCTGAACAATCAATATTTTTTTAAATATTAGCATTCCTTTTTTATTTGAAAACTCAAAATGTATAATTTTATTTTTTTTTTAAAAATGTCTAATTCTTTTTTAAATGTGAACTTCTTCAAACATAAGTAACTTTTCAGACAAAATATTTTTAATAATGTCTGAATATTTGATTCTTGCTTACTGAGGACCAAATCTTCTATTGTTCTATTGATGCTGAATTGGCATTATTGCACTGTATCAGGTAAAAATCAAAAAATCTTATATAGTCCTGGCAAAAATATCATTCTGCCTATAGTATGACTTTAAAAAAAATACTTCAATAGCCTTTTAAGCTTTTAGAAATCTAAGATTTTTAAAGAAGTGATAAAATAAGAAGAGAATGGGATAGTGGAGAGTTTCTGAACTATTATAGAATAAGCATCCACTTGCAATTCATATACAGAACATCAAACTGTAACATGTAGACCAAAATTCCAAGTGCTGTGTTCATTTAGTACTTTCAGTTTTCCTTGCCTTTCCTTTCTTTACAATGAGGCTTCTTTCTCTAAATAGAAACCAACCTGTTTCCTTGGCTCAGTATCAGAAAAGTAATGCATCATTTCATACAGTGATGTGCTGAAGATGGCATGAATATTTAAAATACACAATCTAACTCTAAATCTACTTCCAATCTATGCTTGGAATTCCAAAAGCTCTACAGATTTTTGAGCTTTTACAAAAGTATGAGTAAAAATACATGAATTACAAAAGAACAGAGCTAAAGTCTTCGTGCCTACTCCTGTACACTGGTCCTTCTTTTTTTAACACAAGTTTTTTTGTCAAACCTTTGTTGTAAATTTTAAGTCATAACTTATTTTTATTTGTCAGAAGAATATCAAAGTATAATTGTATATGAAAATTAGTTCACACATCACTGTGTGTGTAAACTTCATTATTAAAAATATGCCACTTTCCAAATTTGTTCACTTTTGATAGAATTAATTTCTGTGATTTAATTGTTTGCCTTAAGTTAGAGAATTACCTTGTACAAAATTATCATGTCTAATTGCATAAATATTTATTCCTAGATGATGTTCCATTTAACTCAATGGAATGAAATCACTTATTTTGTAAAGTGTTGTGGAGTCAGTCTTGGGTCTCTCCATAATACTAAAAATATATATCTGTTTAAATTAGTATCTTACAAAAAGCAAAATAGTTTCTAGCCAGACAGAAGCACCAGAGTGTTTTCTTATTTAGCATTGGTTTTACATCTTTAATATTGTTTCTCCATTCAAGAAACTATTTCAAGTTAAATTCTGCCCATGCAGAAATCCCTTTCTAATTTCCCTCTGTGTCTCTGAGCATGAGCAGTAAATGAGATCTGACTGAATTTGTTCCACCTCTGTTTTCAGCCATGAAAGGGAGAGACTGTTCAGATTTACACTTTCCATGTTAAATCAGGGATTAATCCAGAATTTGGGATTACAGTGTATTCGAAGGTTTTTATTAAATGAACATGGGTCTCCCAGATAATACAGAAAGGTTTGAGAGAACTCACAGGGAAAAGGGAAAAACATGGGCCATGTAGCATTTAGCACTTCCTTTTCTGTTTACAGGTCATAGTTCATCCCAAAAATTCTTGAATAATCACTTAGCATAAACAATATCTCCCAGAGGATGCTTTAATAGAAAGGGTCATGTAACTTTGCTGTTGCACTATCCCTTAAGCCATGTTTGCTGTGAGCCAGTGAAATTCCAGCCTAGTGCAGTAAGGAATTCACAGTGTGGCATGAGAAGAATGTGGCACATTATCCATGTGTGATAACCCAGCCCAGTGTAGTCACTGGGTGGTGAACAGGCTGGCCTATTTACAAAATGAACTTAAATAAGCTCCAGCATCTTTGTTTACTTTGCTGTTATTCACAGTTTCACTGCATTTCATACCATTCACCATTTCAGACCACTGTGAATGGACATACTTGTTTGTTTATAAGGGAAAATAAGTGTGCAAAAATTAGCAATTGTATGAAGAGGACTATTAAAATCCTATACACTTAGTTTTCTACCTAGCAATATATTTCTGAGATTTGGATGGAGGATCTTCCAGCAGCGACCTGAGGAACTGTTTCTTGTGATAATGGATTTAGGTTAACATTGCATAATGAACATAAGCATTGGCTTATAGGTAAGAACTTAATCAACTGTATTTCCTAAACTAGGATAGATTTAAGCATATTAACTGATTTCCTGAAGTTGGGGGCTACAGACTAAAAATGAAGTATTTTTAGAATGATAAATGGACCTGTAATTTCGCAAAGTAGAAAGGTGTTCAAATTGAGCTTCAGATGGATTAGCAACTTGGAAAGGGATGGAAAAATGAAGAGGAGCCTTTCTGATGCTAGGCTGGTAGTTCTGCACTGACTAAAGTCTGTGTATTTCCTAACATTTTTTTCTGAATGAAGTGGCAGAGAGGAAGACATGAGGAATGGAAAGACAAACTACTTGCAAGTATGCTTCAGTGGGAAAACATGGAATTTTTGTTGTCCCTGGTAATTATTGGCCTATCTTGCTTACCTAATTCTACATTTCTTCAGCCTCTTTATGGGAAGGTTCAGAGAGTAAATTTTTTTTTTTCTAAACTGCAAATGGATATGTGCCTTATACAACTCTTCCTATGGACGGGTTTCATTCTGGAAACCGAGTCAGAGTTGTCACAAGCTAATGCACTAGAAGTCTGCAATATCAGCTATCAGAAAGGTAGTTCCTATCTGTCACATTAAGGTTATTTGCATAAATGGGCTCCTTGGTTCCCTGAAAGAAATAAACTGAGAGTGAAGTTAGTAGTGGCTGAAGGCCACTGCAAACAGCAAAAGAAGAGATTTTTCTACTGACATCAAAATAATCATCTTAATTAACTGAAATTTGTATGTGTTGTGTGTAAATGAAATCTGATTTTTTTATCCTCTTAAATGTATATAATCTTCATGCTTCCTGAAAACTTCCAGAAGACCTGTCACACAGCATTTCCTTCCAATCCTCTTTCTACTCTCATTTTCCTGTTGTTTGTGAGGAAGGAAGGACTGTTTGTCCTTGTTCCTTATGTTTCAGTTCTCGGAAAGATAAAATGCTGTTTACCATGGAAAGGAGATAAATGCAGCATGCATCTTTACCTTTCTACATGAGTGTTGGAGCTTTCTCATTTTACACAGCTGTTAATACAGTTCCAGACTATTTGAATACATCTACCAATCGCAATTAATTGGAGAAAATTACACGGTGATGTTGTAGGGTGAATAAATGGACAAAACACCAAAAAACACAATTCAGCTGTACCCTTCGACTTCCAACTCTCATCTGTTGGGCTGAAAATCCAGTTAGGGTGTCAACTCATCATGCTACCTGTGTTTCTTATCTTTGTTTTCATACTAATTCAAGTCTACAAGTTATCTGATAATATTGTTGAAATATACTCTTCCTTCATCCAGGAGCTGATTTAACTTTTTTGTACAGGCCAATGATTTCATCATGTGAGTGACTGTAGCTGCGAAATAAGCTTAGATGGTTTTCATCTTATGTCTTTCGGAAAACTTAAGGGTTGGTTGAGCAGTCATGCTACTGACTCAATTTTATGTGTTTTATTAACCTCCAGAGCTTGCATGGAAAGAGAAAAGTACTTCAAGATTATTTTTTCTTGTGCTGACTGATTTTAGAGAAGATCCTGTGCCTTATTTGGCTTCTTCTTTGATGGCTTCTTTTTTACACCTTGTTTACTTTTATGGTATTGCCAGCAATCCTAGAGGCATTATATATGTAGGTAAAAGCCTGGTATTAATAGTACTAAGAACTGTAAAAGTTAATATGTGTATCAAGTTCTATAGCTCAACTGACCAGTTTCTAAATGACTGACACCATGTATTGTAGATGTACCCACTTTTCTTATATGTTAATTAGTAGTTTGTCATTGGAAAACATGTCTCAAAGTATATTTCTGTGGTAATGTAGCTCACTGAAAAACTGATGTACATGCTAGTTAAGACATAAATGGGAACTTACCACCAGAGCTAGCGAGGCATAAAGTAAATGACCACTGACGTAAATGTCCAAGTATAGTGACTATACACCTGAAAGACAGGAGAAAAGAAAGGTTATTGAGGGGTCTTATCAATGAGTGATGCATGTGAACATTAGTCAGTATATTCATCAGAAAGAGTCCCTGGTGGATTCAGGGGCTTACTGAAGCGCATGAGAGCCCATGTTAGACGTGAGGTAGGCAGCCAATGTTCACTGATGCCCAGGGCCTTTCATACCTGGGTTTATGCTTTAATTTTCATCTTTCCTCACTATTTGATCATTTTTTTGTGGCCAGCAAAATATATTTGTTTTTATTTGTTCAAATCCATATTCTAAACGATCATGGGACTCAGAAATACAGAAGTTATGAAATAGTGTGTTAAAAGGACAACATTCATCAGAAAACAACATTTTCAGCATGTTAGAGGATACGCTATAATGATGAAATTAGAAGTTATTGAGATGTAATAGTACAAAAGGCATTGTATGGCTGTTAGACTCCACTAAATGCAAACCCAATCTACAAATTCAGAAGAATAAATGAGATTTCATTCCTAGCATATGTGCTAAATTAAATTACATCTAACAAACATGCTGACAGTGTGCTTTTCATTTCCTCATTCACAGGGAAAAAATGTATTTAGCCAGTTTAATTGTTCAACATGAAGCAAGGATGGGCATCAAACTAAAAAACCCCATCCATCCAACTCTTCAGGAGCATTTAAAATACATGCTGCAACTGATAACATTTTGTGTAAAGTTGAATTATTTTGAAAGTTATTTTTCTCATTCGTTACTTGTAAGAAAGTATTTCTCTGAAAAATAAAACCTAATATTGGTTTCTTTAAATAAATAAAATATAACTAACAAATCCTGTCAAAATTATGCAAAAGGATGGTTGCAGTGCATAGGTGCAGTACAAATGGTGATTCAAATAGCTGTATTTTGTATTTAGATCGAAATTTTTAAACTTCACTAAGGTCAATTTACTATATATTTAGTGTTACATATGTTATACTAATGTTATTTTTTATTAAAATATTAGATGCCTTATCTACGATCCTGTTTGTAGCCCTATTTGCACATCCATTAATTACAACAGAAGACATATATATATAATCCTGAAATTAATTTGAACTTACGTAGTAGGACTAGGAAATGCCTCTTCCTTAGTCATCTCCTTAGTCTTTGTGAACCAAAGGGGATTCAATTTTCCATTATTTACAGTCAGCCCTAAAGACCGTGGTCTTGCCATTTCCTTGTTCACATGGGCTGTGGTGAATTGGGTCTAATGGCAATATTATAAATTAAACAACTCCAAGGAATGATCTCCAGCACTGAAATCTCATAATATCAAGTGGTGGGCTCTGTCACACACTACTCATTGACATCATGATCTAGAGCTCTAACTCATTTTTCCCTCACTCTATTATTCTTCCTGAAATCAAACTGAATTTTATGTCCTAGCAATTTTAAGATTTAAGTAACACTTCTTTCCTGCTAGATCAATAAATCTGAAATTAATATTGGACTTTTAATACCACTTTATAAATTATTCTTTAGGGTCTATATTATAATTCCAAACATTCCAAGTATATTTTGCTAGATGTTTTTAAGATAATAAGATGATTTTTTTTGGTTGTTGTTTCAGAAAATCATAAATTAATGAGTCTTTGGGAAAAACTCTTCATCTTTTTTAAATAAATAGAATTGGCTGGATGTGCAGCTCATAAAAGTGCTAGTTGTAGTTAAACTTCGTGAAAAATAATCTAAAATTTTGTCCTAATATTTTCAAAGATTCTGTTTCGTTCAAAAGATGGAAACAAAATGCGCGTGGCTCAAGATAACACCTCTTTTGGACAGATAAACTGATTACAGACCTTGCTCTTCAACATGCAGTTCTGTATCCTCGATGATACAGTTCAAGACCAATCTGTTGATTTGCCAACAGAAGTGCACTAAAATGCAACAGTTCAATACACAGCCATCTTTACTTAATTTAAAGCTTTGTAATTGAATGTCAATTACACAGTTATAATCTATATCTTATTACAAAGTACTATACACATGCATTTTAAATAGCACATTTTCTTAACTTAAACTATTTTCCTTTTCAGAAACCATCACAACTAAGCAATCAATTATTATTATGGTAACAGCCACAAAGCATTTATTACTTAATGTGATTATTTCATTATAAATTAAAAAAAAACCAACAAACAAACCCACAACAAAAAAAAAACCTAACTCCAACCCACTCTCTTATTTTCTGTTTAACCAACATTTCCCGGCGTTAAATACTTTTCCAGGGCAAAGTATTTGTCACATTTTTTAAAGTTACCTATCATAGGACTCAAGTATTTTCCAAAAACTAATTAGACTCACAATAGCTCAGCAATCTCATTTACTTTTACCCTCACCCCTTCCACCTTGATCTATGTCCTATTTTCTTCTTCTTAGCTGCTTTTTATAGTGACTATGAGGATACTAATTTGAAGTGAGTTTTCAGCTTTGTTCTGAAAGCTGAGAGAATTGTGGTCAATCTAATATCCTCTGACTGGGAATCTGAAATCTTTTGTTCTGTTTGTTGAATTAGCCTATATTCTGCTCCCATGAGCTTTGTTTTTCAGATTGATAGATTCATGATTAATACAAAAGAGAACAACTGAGGATTACAGTCTCCTCATGTAGAAATACACTCTGCAGCACGTGGGAAAAACATTTCTCACAGGACTTTCACATTGAGGATAGAGCCCACATCTTTGGCCTGGCAATTTTAAAGGGTAACAGTAATCAGTATTTGTTGTACTTCTATTGAAATATAAATTTCAGTAATTCATTCAGGCCATTTTCAATGAAAAAGCCAGGGTCTGGTCATAATAGAGCAGCCTAGAGTACAGCTTTATAGTCAGCCTCAGGTGGGAAAAGGCTTTTTTCAGAATTTTTAACTATTCAGTCATTCTATGACTGAATGTCAAGTGATCCAAATGGACTGTTTTGATGGTCCAGCTAACCTGAGAATCTGTCAGTATAAAGTGATAGGTTGGAGGATGATAGCTTTAGCAAAATTTAAAATAATACTATTTTCTTCTCAAGTAATTTTCTGTCTTGATAGAATCTGAATTTGTATAGCTGCTGTATCTTAAGAGCTGATTCATGTGAGATGCTGAGAATGGTGAAAGCTGAGAACATTACACACAGTAGACTTAAATAAACAACACTGTGGAGATATTGACATCCGAGATTATGGACTATCACAGTTATTCCCCAATGAAAATATTCCTGCCAATGTAGGTGTTTATATTGAGGAAGTTTATCAAAAGAATTTTTAAGAAAGTCCTCAGAACACCATAATTAAAAGGGAAAAAAGCATACACACATTATATGCATTCCTTCAATTTTCCTCGTATTCATGGACTAATTAAGGAATGGGGGGGTTACGGTTCTCTAGGAAAATCAAGTATGAAATTTATTTATGTCTGTTCCTATTGAATAGACATTGTGAAGCATTAGGGAATTGATGTTCACATCACATTTTCAGTCTGCTATATAGAATATTTGAGATGTGTGTACAACATCCTACTATTTGTTTGTAGTAGTCAATTTGAACTATTTCAGGGAACATATGCATTATATATGAAATACTAAAGATCCAGCTGAATAAACACTCACATTTCCCATCTACTTCAAAGGTCTACAAGTAGACTTGGTGCGCAATTTAAAATGAAAAATGTGTAGTACATGCATTTAACTTTTTACATTTAAAATGCTGTTCTGCCTTATCTAAATTATTTATGTTTTGGATCTTTCTGTATTAAACGTAGGTGGAAGGATGAAACTTCATATGTAATATTTCTCCACAATATCTATTTAATGGCATTCAGACAGGTTTTATTATCAACACTTACTGTACCAAGTCAACCCACAAGTATTTCAGAATATGTGGCTAGTAAAGCTCTTGTAAGTGCCGTGCCCATTAACACTTTTCAAGGAGGAGTGAAATATTATGATACCTAGATGTTCTAGGGAAGAAATACAAAGTTTAATATCAGGGTGT
>JAWWEW010000112.1:31413426-31434458 GCA_035583185.1 Anabacerthia variegaticeps | reverse complement strand
GTAGTTTTGGGTTGGTTTTTTGTTGTTTTTGTTTTTTTTTGGGGGGGGGTTGCTTTTCCTTTTTTTTTAGGGGTTTCTGACTGTAAGTTTTGAGTTTTGTTTTGTTTTGTTGAGATAAAATCCAATTACATTCTTAAAATGCTTTTTAATTAGTATGTTTCTATCAACTACAGCTCAAATGTGAGCTTTAGTTGTTAAATGAAAAATTTAAGCTGCTAAAGGAAAGCACATTCACTTGCTGAGTACTCATTTAGAAACAAACCAGCATGAATTAAAACTGTTTAAGTAAGAAGTGGCTGTCTGACATAGGAAGCTGTTAAAATGAATTTCTGGTAGATGTTGCTGCTGATGCTGAAGTCAATAGAATGAATTTTTTTCTTTTTTAAAGGAATGTGATTTCCTTCAAAATAAGCTGCATGGCAGTAATCCTACTGAAAGCAAAATGTCAGATTTTAGAAATATGCTTGCAGAGAGAAGAATGATTGCATTCTGATTTACATTAATATTGAAAAAATTCAGTACATGAGGAAGAAGTTAATCCCCACTCCTATTAACACTTCACCCATGAAAATGGAATCATAGCATTTGATCTTGCTCTCTGTGAATTCAGTGTATGGAATTTAATAGAAAGGCAACCTCATCACAGCTAAGTCCAGCACTGGCCCTGCTATTCTAATTAGACTTTAACAATATTAGTTTCTTTTTTTTCTCATCTTTTTACTTCATTTCCCTTGACTGGAGTGCAATTTCACCAAAATGTAGTAGACTAATCATTAACTGGCAGAAGCCTATAGACTGAAACTTTGAATTGACAATCACAGCAGTAGAATACCAGAAATTTAGAGAAGCATAGCCGTTTCTTCTGCTGGGTGTGTGATAATTGTTTTTCTGTTCATTTACATCCAAAAGTAATTAAGCTCTACAACAAAACCACGTACTGTAGTGTTGGTGCAAAGTCTGCTGTTTGAGGTTATGCAGAGATTCCATGAAAACATCACAGTGGGAACTGTTGTTCATTTGCATTGTCACTTCCTAAAAATTTGCAGAAACATGCCCTTGAAAGAATTAGGTCACACAAAATGTGGCCTAAGGGCTTCTCCTTTCTGTTTTCCCCAGTGGAGTTCTGCAGCTGATGCGATAAAAACTGTTCTACATCAATAATTTTTTGAGTTTATGTTTCCTGAAAAATTTACTTGGCTTATGGAAATAAACCATCTTTATCATTCAGTGGGAAAATTTCCTTGTCTTTCCTTCCAGATCTGATTCCTTGATATGAATGCAGTGGTGTTACAGTGGGAATCTTCTTCAGACAATTGTAGTTAAAGCCATGCATTAAAAATGCATGCCACAGTAATGTTAGAAAAGTATTACAGCAAATTTTGCTTTCCCCAGATATTACAACTTAGATATAAACAGATGCAACTTAACTGAGGAGTTTTCTTTCTCATGAGTTTTCTAACCAAAGTCTCACAGTGGTTCATGTTCATGTGCGCCTTTTCCTTTGAGAGGGTAATGGATAGCAGTTGTTTCCTTGTACTATTGATACTGTAGAAAAAATACTATGAGATAACAACATAGCTAGTACTTTTCTTATTGAAAATAAGCTAATTAATAACTGTAGTGGGCAGCGAAAAGCTAAGTCCCTCTCTCATTTACTCTTCTGAAACTCATTGATTTACATGGTGAGGAATGAATTTAGCTGACAGCAGTATTATGCCTTTCATTTCTTAGTACTTTGTATATGCTTGCTTCTTTAGTTAGGAAATGCTTTGTTATAAATAAATACACTTTATTCCTGATTTTGCAATCACTTACACATTTGCATGACAGTTTCCTGAGTCAGACCTACATCTGCTTATGATACCAAAACCTGCATTTTATGTAGCGTGAGAATTATCTTATTGAGAAATTATGCATGAATTTTGTGTGAATTCCGTTTTCTGAAGCTTCTGGTACATGTGCTTAAACGTTTTCCTTATCTTCCTGTATTTTCAAATCTTTGTTTTTCTTTCAGATTTTTTGGGTATGTTTATTTTATGCTTAATGTTACAATGGGACACATTCTAACATCTCATTTGTGTCTTTTTGTTCACTTTGCCTTGGGGGCATGGAAGGTTTTCCTTGAGGGATCTCTTGTGACTATGACACAGAAAGATCATCTTTATATAATTTCTATTGATTGTGCAGTACAATAGTATCTTGAACTGCTATTAAAATATAAATAAATAGACAAGGAATAAGCTTTGGTTCATTTATTATATCTGTAGAAACATAAACAGCCATAAATAAATGAAGATAGATTCAGAATAACCATCTGTTAGGAAGTTAGTTCAAGTCAAAACACTTAAAAATTGGCACTGTAGACTGTATTCATGTAAATATGTATTTAGACATTTAAATATCTAGCCTCATGTACAGATGTTCTGACTCACTGCAGCCTTCATTTGGGAACTGCTAAGGGCTCAGGATCGACCCACTCAGGTAGCTGCTGAAAATTGGATTCAGGTGCTAAACTTTGTGTCTCTCTGCAAATATTGGCACAAGTTCATAGTCTAATAAAAGGTCCGTCTCTACAGCTGCTTCCTTGCCAAATCATAAGCATAAAGGTCACAGGAGCATTTCTCCATGAGTAACTAATTTGATAATTAGGTGAAATCTCCCTGATCATGAAAGATGCAGATTTGAAACCACATAAGCAGGGCTTGTTTCCTGGGAGGGCGCTTCACTGCTAGGTTTTCAAACTACTAAAACTAAGGCAGTGATTGCTGCCCTTGCTTGTATATTTTGTGCCTGCCTTTCTAAAAGCACAAGATTTAATGGGTCACAAGGTTGTTCTGATCTTGTCTTCCCCCCACCCCCTCAACTCCCATAACTTTTAAACTCGTTGTCCAAATTCAGTCAAACTGGAAAAGGGCAGAGTTTCTGGAAAAATAAGCATCTGGGTAGAGGGGAGAGATCCAAATTCATGCTCATGATGAGAGAACGGTTGTTAGGGTATACAGCAGATACAAGGTGTCAAAACATGCCTTAGTTTATACTGTCTTTTAGCTGGTAGAACTTGTGGAAAACAAATTGTTATTGTAAAGAGGTGTAGTGCAAAAGCAGCACATATCCATGGGAAACAGATATCCTTACTGTCTTGTGGCACAACTTATTTTTAAAGAAATCATTCAATCTCACCCAGAAGGAATAGTAATAGCTATCCAGCACCAGGAAAACTTCCGAGCTGTAGCTCCACTCTGGATGCAAATACTGAAGTCTCAGAGAAAACACTAGATTTTAGAAACTGTTCAGCTCCCTGTTCCGCACTGGCTTCCTCTGTGAGACTCATATCAGCCTTTCACTCACTTGGGCACTGTTCTTGGGAATCTAACTCCTACTATATGCCATGAGGTAAATCTAATGCAGCCCTACCACGTCTCCTGTAGAACCCGTGTGACAAATATTAAGTGTTGCAATTCTTAACTTGGTCTGAAATTTCCATTCTGACTGTAAAAGATTTATGCCACAATGTTGTCTCCTGCCCTGTGTCTCTAATTCTGCCTGTCTGTTTTCACAGTTGTCTTCCATGGACGTGTGAAGTTAAGTCAGTCTGTTAGCTGAAAATTGTGAGAATTTTGCTACTATTGTTCCTGTCCTATGAAGTCAAGTTCTTATCTTATTGTACCATTTCCCCTACAGAGTGCGAATCATAACCCCTTTTTAAGCCATTCTGAGCTGCTAGATATGGATATGTTACAAAAGACAGGATATGTAAATAAATTGATATTAGCCTGACTTCTCCAATGTCTTCTGAGGATTCAGTGACAGTGGCTATAATCTCTGCCAGACAACTATCAGCAGTTTCAGGAGCTGTTGAGGCAGATGGCTGAAGCACTAGATCTGATAACAACCATGCCTAAAATGACTTACTGACTCTTCCGCATTTTTTGATGTTAAGTAGAGAGGAAAGCTTATGCATCTCTAAAATTGGGGTATTACCAAACCAGCAAGAGATTTCTGGACTACTCTTTTTTTTTCTTTTATCCATATGATTAAAAGAGAAAAATGTAGTAGAAGAGGAGAGGTCTCAAGCACTGGGAGGCTGTTGGTACCTCTACTCTCATGGCCTAGTAACAGCTTCATTTCACCTCCTCCATCTTACAAAGTCAATACGTAAGCTGATAGCACACATTCCTGAAAGAGCCCTATGCTTACAATAATACGGTTGACATTCCGTTCTAATCATTTCCCACAGCAGAGTTGTAACTAGCCAAGATTCTTGCTCATAACTGTAAAGTGAAGATATTGGGTAGCTACAGATGTGCAGATAAGCACCTTTTAACCATGTTTTGCTACAAAATGGCAGTGGAAAGTCAACAGGCTCAGACATAACATGTCGATTGGCATCCAGTGGGATAAATTAAATTACACTGTGGAATAATTATGCTAATCCATAATGCATATATTCATATAAGTTGGAACCTTTATGAAACATACTTAGGAAAATTAACTAGCAAAAGGAATGTCCTTGGCTTCTCTTCCTCCACTTTCAGTCTTTGTTTGTCTTTCACTCCTCCTGTGTCCACATTCTTTTCCTGGGACAAGAAATGTCTATTTTACTTATCAGTCTGGCACTCAATAAACTTCTGTTGTGTTGGGATAAGCAATTCAGGAGAACCTTTCCAAATATCATCATTCAGCAATAACATTTCTTGGTGACTCATGAAGAATTTTCCTCACATAATTTTATGGAGACTAGTATATGTTATTCTTGTCCCTTAAAATAACATCCCATAGTTTTCTTCAAAAGTTGTCCTTCTGCTCTAGCTGCTGTTGTCCAAAAATGCTCAGTGATATGTTTCTGAAGCAGTTTTCTGTTAATCTTGAGGTAGTGTTTCCAGTGGGTACCAACTCAGCACTGCAGCTGCAGAGTTGGATCAGAGATCTGTAAACTCACTGCAGCCATTAGTGTTAAACAACATAGGAGATGAAACCACCATCTGTGGTCTGCTGGAGAGAAGCGATAAAGGAATTTTGTGAGGTGTTCCTTTTTCCTTTCCTCTGGAGGCTGACCCTACCCACTGAGCAATAAATATTCCAGAAAAACTGCAAGAGAGTATTACTCTTGTAATATGTCCCACTTAGATATTAGTCAGGCTGACTTCCAGGTTAACTTTTCAAGGTGTCCCAAAATTTATCTAAAAAGACCCCTCATGACTTTCCTTCATAGGAATGAACATTTCATTGTTATAAATGTAAAGCTGATTATAATGTGTGCATGTACTCTTGGATCACCCAAGTGTGAGAAAGCATATTTTAGTTGCCAGGGAAAAATTCTCTTGACAGCTTTTTTACTTTTGCTCTTCGTTACAATACATGAAAATGCAAAGTTCAAGTACTCAAACACATTGTGCACAACTGTGGTATATAATGTTTTCTTGGCTGTTATAAAGCTCTAGGCTGGCCTGAGTTGACCAAGAGCAGCCAGCCGTATCACTTACTTCTTCTCATGTCTTTTCCTTGCTGTCCTGACATGCACGTTTGTGTGTGTGTGTGTGTGTGACCTGTCTCCTTCTGAAGCTGAACAGTTGTAGGCTTGTCAGGCACCAGGGCTGACAGGGCTGGAAGATACGTGAATGATGAAAAGAAATTAAGATTGCAGTTACAAAATGGAGCACACTTTAGCTACGCTAGACAACCAAAATAGTCATACTCACCAGGATTGTCTGAAGAATTATGAATTACAAAATTTCTAATCCTGTGCTTTAGAGCGCTGGCACAGCAGCATGTCAGGATAGAAAACACTCAATTGACCACTGCAAAGGAGATGAAATTACTGTAACTAGTTGACTGCCATCAGCCTACAGAAACATAATATGTGCAGCAGTTTTGGACAAGTAACCACAAATTCTGCTGGGAAGCAAAGATTTTTTTCAGGCATGACTGTTCAGGTTCACTGCCTTTGTAATGAAGTGAAAGAATATTAAGAAAAGTATTACAAACTGAACTAGAAGTACTGCATCGTTAGCAGTTTGATGTTCTCTCTGTTAAGACACTTGCATGATCAGTGTTAACCGGGTTCCAGTTCACTGTGCTGAGCATGTAATGTATCCTCTTTGCACAAAGAAAAACTTTACTTCCACACCTAGTTCCAGAATAGATGTTGGAAGGTCTTTTTTTCAACAAATGTGTAAAAACAAGTACAGCCTCAAGAGATTATGTGCTTATGGATGATTGCAATTCTTTAGGTGTAAGCAAAGCAAGTAAGAGCAGCATTTTTTTCCTATATTCATACATGGCAACAGTAAAATTGTATCATGAATGCTGGAAATCAGAAAAATATATTCTTAATTCTTTCTCCTATAGCCAAGACCTATGATTGCTTTTTATTTTTATCAAAAAAAACCATTATCTGGAATGAGAAAAAAAGACCATGCATTAATAATTTTTACTGGAATAACACCATTTTCTTAAAACAGTGAAGAAACATAATAAAACATAATAAAATAAATATACAGGTTTATATATTAAAAATCTCTTAAAATATTGTAGTATATGTGAATACAAGTTTTATCTTTAAAAAACTGCTAATCATTTCCCATACTGTTACATTTATACACACTTATTGTGCGCAATTACTTCTTTGTTACAAACAATTTTATTTAGGCATCACTAAAACACTTATATTTTAATAACACTGTCCCTTTGTGAAAAAGTTAGGAGTACATTTTAATAAACACAGTCTAGAGTCTATGATATCTATTGTGGCATAGTAAATAATGACTTTATATTGAATAGTAAAGGAAGTAATTTTATAAAAATTGCATAAGTAGTGAAGCAGAGGGTTTTGTTGTGTATTGCAGGAGTGTGTTAGCCTGCTAACTGTCAGTAGGTGATCTAAGTCAGGTCACTGAATATCTTCTGTCACCTGGTACAGGTATAATTTAGACAAGAAGAAGGTTGAGTGTTTTCCAGCTAAGAGTCACTAATGAAATAGTTCTTATTCCCCTATCTTTCTTCAGACTTAAAAAAAAAAATACACCACCATACATGTGGTGTATGTGCATCTTCTACTTTGCTTTCAAGAGGCTGCAACTTACACAATTCAAAAGCTGTGAATCTGCAGAAACACCACACCTAGGGGACACAATTTCCTTTCTCTTTTTATCTGTTTTACATTCCTGTAAGCAAAGACTGCACATCATAATATGTTTAATTCTATAAAAATTGAGGTTTTTCTCTTTGCTTGAGAACCTGTTATAAATCCAAATGTATGCTTTTCCTAATATAAAGTGAATAGCTGTTAACTGACTTTTTTAAAGTCCGTTGTGTTCCTTGTAAAAAGTAAGCAAATGCACATCTTAGGAAGGTTAATTTTTTAATTTTTTTTTAAAATCTACAATACTTGTTGATCCAACTGGAAAAACTCAGAAAGGAATAGTACTAAGATTACTCAATCTATTAAAATATATATACATATTACAAAAATGCAAAGAGGCAGCAGAAGGAGATCTCCTGACACTTATAGTACTTTATCTGGGGAGAGGGGTGCTCCGTTCTGTCTGGTTTGAGGATAAAATTGCACAGTCCAGTTTCAGTGCTAGCTGTCCTTTAAACTGCATAAATTATGTCCTTGTCCTATAGCAATGAAAGAAATCTTGGCAAACCTACACAGTCATTCATAGCTTTCATCTCCTTGTCCCTTCTCAAATCACTGCTAAAACACCCTCTGTTGACTTCAGGTTCTTACTCACTTAGCCTAATCAGGGAACAACGAAACTAGAAAACTGGCAACTTCAAGCATATCCAGCAAACTATAGGCACATCTAACAATTTGCTCATGTAATTTTGAATGGAAATTTTTAACATATTGACCTACTTTACATATTGACCTATTTCATATGATTGCATTCCACAGAAGCACAGAATTGTCAGGGTTGGAAGGGACTTCTGGAGATTATCTTGTCCAACCCCCCTGCCAAAGCAGGGTCACCTAGAGCAGGTGACACAGGGAAGTGTCCAGGTGGGTTTGGAATGTCTCCAGAGAGGGAGAATCCACGACCTCCCTGTGCAACCCGTTCCAGCTCTCTGCCGCCCTCAATGTAAAGAAGCTTTTCCTCATGCTGAAGTGAAAATTCCAATGACAATTCAGAGCCCACCCTTCCATCACAAATTTATAAAAGCAGTCATTGAAGTAATTTAGTTGCCAATGAAATTTTTGATGGGCAAGCTGGAACAAATAGGGTCCTTAAATGGTAATGATTTTGACTGGTGAAATTAGAACCAGCTCCATTAGTACATGGCAGATGTACAATCATATCAACAGTTATTAACACAAAGTAATGAATTAAAAAGCTTTTTGCTTGTGAAGAAAAACCTAGGGCTTTCCCTTAAAAGCATTTTGGTTGCATTAATAAAAAACTTCCACTGGGGGAAAGAGAATGGATTGTTAAGCATCTTGAGTTTAAGTAGGTATGTAACTCAATGTTAAAAATTGGCTGGTTTAGGATTACATTTCATACTGAAATCAGCGATCTTTAAAGCACTTGGGGACTTTCAAGTTTGTCACTTTGAATTAGTTTAAAAAATAAATTATGATTATTCCACACACATGCAAAGATTTGTTTTTTCATGGTTTTAATTCCTTTTGCATTAATGATGCTATATTTGGATGAGAAATTAATGGGATGAACAAATGTATTTCACATCAGTCCAACAAAGCTATGCAAATTTTCTACACACAAACATGATTTCCAACTAAAAAATATTTTTTATGTTGTACTAGCTTATATATATGCAAAGCAACTGGAAGATCAGATTCACATAGCTGGTGCAACTCTTGTTGCACTTTAAGCATGATTTGTAACTAAGATATTGTTTTGCAATACTAAACAGGCCACAGAGATGTCAGCCTCCAGATTCCATTCCCCTGTTGAGCATGCTGTTTATCTAAGATTATTTAACTCTGCTTTGTTTGATATTGATCTGCAGCACAAACATAGGCAAACTTCAAAGTCTAAATTAATTGCAGAAGTTTAAGTACTTTTAGAGGAAAAACCCCACAATAATATTCTCTTATTTTTTACCTCATCAGTCAGATATGTTAGCTAATACATTTTGTTACAAAAACTGCTATTTCTTTTTCATTATTTTACTTCTCTTAAAAAAAAAAAAATAATAAAAAAAAAAAGCCTGGGCTTAGAAAAGATTACATCTGATATCGCTAACATTTCCTGGAAATGGGGAACTGTGATAACAGCTGCTGTCTTGGCTCATTGTCAGTTGTGTTTTTTGGTTTGTTGGGTTTGAGTTAGTTTGATTTGTTTTTTTTTTTTTACTGCAGCAACTTAGAAGTAGTTGCAGCTATCTCTAGTAGGCTTACATTGTTAGTAAAACATCATAAGTCAGCCAAATCTTTCCTTTCCAATCAGAGCACTTCCTCTACTTACTGCCTTGTTGACTTTCTGAATAGTATTTATAGTAACAGCACTTATATTTTACAATAAATGCTAATTTATGAAATAACTAAAAGCTAGGTGCATATGGAAGATAACTATGGGAAGAATCTATATTTTATGTTAAAGAAAAATAGCTTCCATGAGAATTAAAAAAATCTTTTCTAAGACATGATGGGCTGAAATTTCTCTATATTAGTAATCTTTTTAAATTCCAAGCATACATGCACTCTTCTTGGATTGAAACATTCTTCTGCAATCTCTGCAGTAGAGTAGCATTGTAAAGTGACAAACACTCAGCACTAGTGATGAAAAATAGAAGGAAGAGCCAAGTAAAGCAAGAGACAAGGAACTCTAAGTGTTGAAAGTGTCGAAAAACAGGTCTGTGCCTATACAAAGATTTGGCCTCTTTAAGTTATATATTAATATATTAAGCTCTACTGTTTAAAAGAGCTTCGAAAGATACAAGTTATTTTTTTAATTGTTTCATGGTTTCAAGTCACGGCGTTAAAGAAATTTTATTACTTTTTTCAGCCAAATCTGTGTCTCTTTCTTTGGTATATGATTAAGCTTCCAAAAGCAGTGCTATATATGTGGTTATTTGTTACTGTGCCAAAAGTTTAGATTTATTTTGTATCAAAACAGATCATAATTCTCCCTTTGACATTTGTAACTTCAGCAAACGCTCCTTTGTGAAATACATTTTCATATTTAAGAAGTAGCACTTCCCTTCATCACATTTGAAATGGGGAAAAGCTCTGCCAGCCCAAGGGGATCTCTGCACCGTTTCTCATTCTGGGATTACTCTGTGCTGAGCAACTGCAGATATTCCACCCCGAGCAACCTGATCTAGCTTTGGAAGCGGAGCTGACTGAGAGCAGAGTATTTGAACCAGATGGCTCCAGTGGTTCCTTCCAATATAAATTACTCTATTAGCTCTGCTTTCCAACAGTCTAGCTTTGAGACCAGCCTGCATGAGGCCAGTTTGAAATTCTCTGTGTCAAAAATCTAGACGTATCCTAAGGAACATGTAAAACTGATGTTCACCTTGCTCTGAGCCTTCAGGAACGGAACATGGAGTTTTCTGTCTGGATTAGTAACAACCAGAAGAGTAACAACCAGAACCAGAACCAGTAACAACCTCCTGGTGTCTCTTCCATGCCCTGAGTGAAAGGAACTGGCAAAGTCCCACTGTTTCTTAGCAGACAGGAGGAGTTTAGAGTTTTACCCTGTGACTTTTCACAGACTTTCAATTAAGTGAATGGGGAGACCGAACTACCTCATCCTTCCTGGAGCTGACAGTTTCAAAGCACAGTTCTGAGTCACAGTGATAGGAGTGGTGCAAAGGAGCCTTCCTCCCTCTCCCTGCACTGACTCACCAGGGGCTTTTATTTTCCTCTCCACTCAGGAAGCCAACACCTTCTATGGCAATTAAACTTATCCTAACAAGAAGACACTGAAAAATTAATTAAGCTCTGAACTGCACATGAGCTGTGAACTTACATAATGTGAACCTTGACATAAATGCATGTCAAACTATAGCTGAAATCAGCTTCCATTTATTTCTTGGTATTGGTGATTACTCCCAGAAGGAAAAAAAGGCCTGAAATTTTCCTCAAAATGCTAGTCTGCATTCCGTTCTGTGACAGGCTCAATCTCATTACTGTTGTTGGGGGTTTTTTTGTTTCAAAGAAACATTCAGATTACCACGTTACATTACTGTAATCATTCTAATTGCTGAAAATACATCTTGGTTGGACTAGGATGAACTGAGCCACTTAAAACTGATTTTTGTTATGGTTATATTTTACCATAAATAGAACTTTCATCATCGACAATAAAAGGCTGAAAACCCTGGTTTATGACTGATAACTTCCATTACTTGGAAAAAGTCACTTTACCTTTCAGCATCTTTGGTTCTCAAGATTAAAAAATGGAGGAACAACGCCTATCTTTCCAAGTAGTTTTATTGATTTGTGTACAAAAAAAAGGGGGAGAAACCCTAAAACAAAGCAAAAACAACCAACCAGAAAAAAACCCAAAGCTATTATACAAGAGGTCTTTGTTGTTACCTAGTAATATTTCAAAAATTTCTGCTAAGAATCATATGTTCCAAGAAAACAAGTTGAAGTATACATGTGTGTCTATACACACTTAACATCAGTAAAGGATCACTCCCATCTGTAAAGAATAAAGGAATAGCCTTTGAGTTACAATTTGATTTAAAACGTTGCCGAAGCTGGGGACGTGGGGCTGTCTTCACAGTCTCTTCAGAAATGTCTTTAGCCTATTATTCTGTCCTCCAATACTAAGCATTCCTCAGATATTTAACATTTGGGGAAAATCTAATATCCCAAGATCTAAGACATCCCTTCAACAACAGGTGCATGAAACCCCTGGTTTTAATTTGTGTTTTCCATAAAGCAGAACCCTTTGGAACAATCACCATCAGGAGCTAGCTCTGGTATCCATGAAATACTTACAAGCAACATATATTTAGGGGAATTAAAAAAACCTTCTTCTTGAGAAGTGAAGTGAAAGCTAATAAACTGAAAGAATGTCTCAGTCACTTTCAGATGCTAACAAATGTCCGGAGTTAAGAGTAGATCTGAGTTTTAAGGGTTGTTTTACCTTTCTTGTCCACTCCAGGACTTCAAAACTGCCATATTGGGCTCTTAGTGCATTGAGAGAAACTTGCTTGTCCTTCTTTAATGCAATAAAATTTTATAGTTGTAGCATTACCCTAGTGAAATTTTAAAATTAGACAAAATGGAATACAAATAACACCACAATTTTTTTAATATTGTGAATCGTGAACAGAAGCATGTCTAAACTCAAATACAAACCACATTTTAAAGCAAAATTAAAATGCTCCTCTGTTCCCTGCCAAATGCTGAGTTCAGTCCCTGAGGGTCTGAGCAGGTTTCCCTCGGCTACAGCAGCTGGCACCGGCAGGGCAGGGAGTGCCACTCCTGGGCTTGGTGTGCTGGGTGATTTCATCAGCTGACACAGGTCCTGACAGGTGCAAAGCCTTTCACTTCACTTAAGGATCATCAAACCTTCGGTGCATGATTTGAGAAATTGGGAACTAACTTTTTGAGCTAGGAAGGCAAAATGAGATATTTTCCTGACTGTAATCCTCTAGATCTGTTAGTAGTCCTTTAGTACATTTCTTCTAAACACAGAAATAACATTTGTTCTGAAAAGAATTCTTGGTGCCTTCTGAATTTGCCAGACATTTCATTTTGAGGCAAAGATATGACAAATGTGCTTCCTAGCATTTTCATGTTGATTTATTCTTCCTCACAAAGGACAATTTCATAAAGAGCTTGAATCAGATCCATGTTCACACTTTATATATGCAACATTTTTGTGGCTGACAAAGCTGGCTTCTCAGGCAAATTAACTTGGAAATAAAGTCAAACCAGAGAAGGGCATGCTGAGTCCACTATACTTCAGTGGCTATTTTTTCCCAACTAATCATCATTATTGTTATGAGTAGATATTTACCCTTAGGTGTAATGGGCAGATCATTCTGACTCATCCATTTAATGGATGTTGTCCTCTTGGGTTAATGATCATCTTTTTTATCTGAAAGATTTGTTAATTCCTATAACTACATAGGATAGCTATTTTGGTACTTACCATGTGACCTCGATTCTGACATAACCTTTCTAGTATTGTTGGTTGTAGCTTGTGTCATAACATTAGTGTGAATGATGGCTGTCTTGAGGATACAAACCTTCATATAGCACAGATGGTCTGTAGGAAAAAAAAATTGTCATGACGGTCTGCACATCACACATTCAGTCTTCCCTTGCAAACTATTTCCTTCATCGTTGCCCTGTTCTCTTAGGTACCTTTTAATCAAGCATCTAAGACATCATTTTTTGTACAGGCTATGCTCTATAATAAAGACTGTAACATGCAATTCTGGAAAATTCCTTTTTTACCAGCATTATCGTGGAGACTTACTGGCCTCCTCCAAACTTCTTTAGCAATGTATCACCATTACTTCCAGACAGCTGCTTTTTTTTTTTTGCTACTTCTTTGAAAGAATGATGAAAGCTGTGTAAGCTCATTAGCAGAGCATGTGTGTAGGCTTAAAATTACAGATAATAGACATATGGTTGGAAAGTCAGTAATTCCTTTAAATATTTGCCAAGACTTAGGTCAAGGTTCAGGGTTTCCTTTGCTCAGACTGGTGAAATCAGAAATACCTCCAGGTGTTCTAGGAATGCTGGCAGTGCACATGCAAGACAGGTGATGAGGCACAGTTGTCTCAGTTGTTTTCTGCAAGAGCAAACCATGTTTACTCTAAATTGCACCCGTTTGTGATGTGCTTTTCTTTTTGCATTAGTATTTCATATAAGCCAATCCATTTTTTTAGTAGCTC
Organism: Anabacerthia variegaticeps; assembly: GCA_035583185.1. Lineage (NCBI taxonomy): Eukaryota > Metazoa > Chordata > Aves > Passeriformes > Furnariidae > Anabacerthia > Anabacerthia variegaticeps. The sequence goes on along the minus strand of JAWWEW010000112.1, from coordinate 31,420,625 downwards.
CTGGTGTTGTCTATACACTCTCATAATCTGTTATTTCTAACATTACAGTAAATTCATTGTAATAAATTTTGATGTCACAACCCTGACTTTTTATGTAAGTGAAATTAACAGTTAATGTATTCAAAAATATTTGTGTGCTTAAAAGTAATCATCATTAAAAAAAATTACTACCTTTCCACTCAGAAGTGCAGCCCTTGTATGTCACATCTGTATTTGTGTAACCATTTCATAAAACTCAAAGTGACATAAATATGTGTAAGCAGTTTGAAAAACTGATATACACATAATTAACTTTGAGTGCAGTCAGATACATTTCAGGAAAATTCAGTAAAAAGATGATTTTTACCCATGTTCACCAACTCTTTTTTCATCAGCATGGTTCTTCAGTGTTCACTGGTAACAAAGTCACAAGCTTTAAATCCAAGACCTTGGGCTTAGATCTAGCAGAGGATATGAGGATGGGTGCGGTTTTCCATCTATGTCTCACTGACCTGGGGTTCTGGAGGCAGCAGTGGGAGCAAAATCTACCCTTGCCCTTGTGTGTGCCATGTTTCTAATGTGAAAGGCAGCATTATCCGAGGAGTTGGTTGCGTTGTCTTGGCAAGTGTGTCTTCTGCTGGCTGGCTGAGTGTGTCAATGAGCAAGCGTTTGAGACGTCAAATGTTTCTCATGGGCACATCATCTCTGCTGCCTACAGTGTGCTCCTACCGAATTATTTTTCATATATGTCTGGGAATGTATATTCAGATACTTTTCATAACATTGTTTTAAAACCAAATGAATTATATTTTCCTCCTTTAAATCTCTCAGCCTCTTTGCAGGTGAGGTTATTTCTTATTGTTCTTATGCTGTCACAGTGGTTCACGCTGATTTTTAAAGAATTATGCTCTGTGTGTATGATCATGTGTTACTCTTGCTAGTCCATGTTACAGAAAGCAGCAGTAAATGTTACTGCATCTGGGGGCTGCAATAATTTGTCCTTTTTACAATGACTTATTTTTACACATTTTTCAGGAGGCAGAAATTTAATGAGTACCATGTTATACTCCAAAACGGTCTTTTATGCCAGATGACATTCCTTCTATCAGAAACAACCTAAGTGGGTGAATATGATGTCTAACGTGGAGCAATCCCAAACCAATACCTTTTTAAGATTTCAAACCATAACAAGTCTAGATTAAGTAATGTTTTGTAGACGAGTGCTTATGCATCTGGCAGTAGAATTTTGTCTCAAATAATGTTAGAAATAAAGAAGTAATGGTTTTAAGATAATAGCTGTGTACAAGTCCATATTCATCTTATAAAAGAATGTGTTTATTTTTATTAGGATTTTTGCTTAGATACTAAAGTAGTGCATACATAAATTTTGAAGGTATATGAAGCTGGAGCCTGAGCAGAGCCTTTAAGAGATACCAAATCCATCCTGTTTTCAAATTCAGCTCTGTTTTGTGTCACAGAATAAAGTTTCTGATGGAGGCACTGTGACTGATCAGCAATTGCAATTTCCTATGTCATTATTTCAAAGTGTAAGACTTCCAATATAATTTTTTTTTTCTTTTTGTCTTTTATTAACCAGTTAATCTAGGTGATGGGATAGAATACAGCCAGCAGAAGCGTGAAAATATTGGAGTTCTCATTCAAGAGACATTGGAAGCCTTTGAACGCTACGGTGGAGAAAATGCATATATAAACATTAAATACATGGTTCCCACTTATTGGTCGTGCCTTTAAACTGAATTATATTAAAAGGGATGATTCCATCTGTGTACTAAAAAACTGTATCTGACTCTGTATGGCATCTTGTTAGTCATGCTTTATTTTCTCTACAGCTGCTAAAATAGCGGCTTCTGGGGCATTAGAGTGTTGGCACTATTGTGAACAAGGCTTTCCAATACATAAATAGTGTCTGTTCCTTTGATTACAATGGTGTACTGTGCTTGTTTGTTCCCTGAAAGAATCACTCCTTTATAACAGAACTGACTCGGGCAGGAATCTGAGTTAAACCTTCACTTGTATAGACAATAAAACTATAATTTTCATACGCGATTCAGCGATTGCTGTTCTGTGTCCGCTTGCCCTGAGGGTGATGTCAGAGGCTGTAACAAGAAGAGTTTATGCTGACTGCTTAATAGGTGTTTGTCATGGAAGAGAAACACCAGTTCAGCAATGCCTCTCTAGCAGCTGTGCCGAATAATGTGCACTGACATACAATAAAACTGTTGAATGTATATACCAATTACAGAGGGAAAATTTATATCGTCCATTATAAAGCACTATCGTTAAAGGAATCCAGGTTTCTTACACACTCCTGTTCTCAGCTTGCAGGTGTTTACCTTTCATGGAACTTGGGTTCCTCTCGGTGAGAGTAAGGCACAACCACAGTTTTGAAGAAAAGAAGCCCAGAAAAAACTTGAATAAATCAGATGGAAGATATAGGGTACATAAAGTATCAGTCCCTAGCGACACTTAATCTGGGTAAACACAGAGTATACACATACATTTTTAAAGGGCACTGGGTATTTTTTTGTAACTGGAAGGTTGCTATTGCTTTTCTGTTGTTATTGTTATGCTATGTATGTGTGCAAACAATGTAACTATTGTTGCAGGAATCCCTTACAATTTCCTACTCAGATAGTTTCTCCCTGCATACCCATAACACAGAACTGATATAATCATGTATTTAAGAAAGGCCGTTGAGATTGACTTTATTGCTTTTTAAGCACGTCTATGGGATAAACGTACAAAAAATAAAACAAGTCTTACAGTTCTCAAGGACAACCATTTAAAACTATCAAGGCAGCTCAAAACAAATCAGAGATAGGAGCTTTGCCTAAAAAGCATGAGTTTCTTTTTAAGTACAGATTTTGGGCTCATTTTGCTTTTATTCTAGTTTCTGGAAGCTCTTAAAATATATGCAAGTTGCACTTTCAAGTGTTTCTCTGTAGCTGTTAGAGCCTGAAATGCACTCTTTGGTGTTAGACACATGAGATTTTTCCAAGTGCTTATCCATATCCATATTCACACCTTACAAGGCTTGCCCGAGTGAGAGACACAGCCCCTACACTGCCCTGCTCTCTTGGATGCCTACTGGAAGCGTGGGGAGCACCTTCCCACCTGCTGAAACTTTGAGCCATATCTGTCGTTAGACTAACATTAGAACTGCCTTTTTCTGTTCTGTGGCATCTTCAGTCTGAGCATTTTTTTTTTTTCTGACTTTCTTCTCCTTCCTGTAATTGAAAAAAGTGAAGATTTTTACTCTTCCCACCGCTTTGGGAAACTGCAGCACCAAGTGATGCCACCAGCCACAAGTACTCACCAGCCCCTGTTTTAGGCATGGCTGCTGGAGGGGTGTGCCTTTTCCCCAGGCTCCACAGACCATTCTTTCATATTTGTTTTGGGGGTTTTTTTGTACTTTCTGAATTTTGTTTTACATGGTTTTGCCAGGGCTTTCCTCAAATCCCTAGAGTTTAGAGAATGTCTATCCAGTGTCCAACACACACCTATGATGGATAAGCACATCCAAAACTCTGATTCCTGTCTGCAAATCTTTCACCTCCTGGGAAGAAAGAAGGGTGAAGCCTGGCTCTAGGCCCATGTCTTTGGAAACTCAAGAGTTTTGTCTTCAAACCTTGCAGCACAGAGGGTAGCAGAATTCTGCAGGGTGGGTAAGGCCACATTTTCTCTTCCAAAAACACCTTTCTACACAGCCACTCCGGCACTATCAGCACAGCCTTTGCTTGCAGTTTCTCCCTGTTTGCCTTACATTGTCCCTGGTGAGCCATACTTTTTCATTTACTGGCATCTATGGGTTCGGCCACTGTGGCATTGCAGGTTTCCCATGAGTACAGAGTGTGCTGGAGGACTGCAGCTCTGAGGGAGCTGAGCTATTCAGCTCAGAAACAAACTAAGCCCTTCATAAAAGGAAAAATCCCAGGCCACCTTTCACTCCTCAGCTATTTGTATTCTTTCCTTAAGAGAAAGTCCAGTTATGCTCTTTGCCTGAGATCAAAAAGCTCCTCAATAGCTGGCTTCAGTTCCCCCACCACTGGGCTCCAGCCACAGAGCCACTCACAGAGGGGACAGTGCGGGAAAGGGCCCTCATCCTTGGGTTTTCCCCATCCCCATCACCCCTCTGCATTCCCAGCGGCACTCCTGAGGATGAGATGAAGCTGCAGGTTTCTCAACAGCTTTGTAATTCTGTTCCCTGCTGACTGTCAAAGACACACCATGGAAAATGGGTACCCCATGAAGCTGCAGACTTGCCTGACCTGATCCCCTCAGCCCTCTGCTCCTTCTTGAAGATTTCTTTCACAAGACATTGGTTCAACAAGGGGTGACCTTATGGCAAACCATAAGGGCAATAGGGGTCATGCCCATTCACATCAGGAAAAATAGGTTTTAAAGCAAAGTGCTTTTATTTGCATGTTCAAGATGGGAACATTAGCCTCTATCATACTATTTCTATGCCTGGTCCATTGCTTTAAAAGTGAACATTCTCCCGTAACCTTATTATTTCTAGGAGCAGGACTGATAAGAAGCATGATAAAAAGCACGGGTTTGTAATTTAGGCACACTGAGAATAAAACTATTTTAAGATGTCATTTTACTAAGTCAAACTGTAGGCCCTCCAACCTTGACAGTGTCCCTTTAAGCATGATCAGCAGCATATTTATAGGCAATTACAGCACAGCTCAGAGCACTTTATACAGCACAAGATCAAGGACTCAGGTGCTTAAGCATATGAGTAATACTATGTTATTCAATACACTGCTTGGTTATGTTCCTGTGCTCAAAAAATGGAATTATGGTTAAAAAATAGTAACTGCCTCTCTTTTTATCAGATTATGCAATTGTGGTCACTGACACTGGGGGCAAGCCAATCAACAGTTTCTAATTGTAATCAATTAAAAGGCACTCTGGGCCAGGTGTTTCAAGGGGTATAAATTAAGTGTAGTGGCATTAAGACTAGTTTGGTTTCATGGAGGTGGTGTGGTTTGTGCTTCGCTCTGAGGTCTTTTGATGCTTTCTGGCTCTCCAGTGATTGCAAGGTAAGGAGCAGCAGTGAATGAATGTGTGGACAGTTAAGTAAGTTGTCAGTGCTGGTTTCCTGAAACTAAATTTTTGACGTGTCTGAAGTTTATCTTGATAGTGTGTTAGATAAATTGGCTGGTAGCTGTTTAGCTTGAAGAATAAAAAGCATATGATAACAGTAGGGGCAAAAAAATCTGTCTGTGGCTGCCTTTGTCTTACACGATCATCAAAACAGGAATAAAATAAAATCTTTTGGATGATTCCCCTCCCAAGCTGTGTAAGGGAAATCTGTAACAGGTGTCATAGTTCAGGAAACTCTGGCAGTTTGTGAATGCTGGCAGGTGCTATAAAGCAGTCACTGTGTAAGCTATTGAGCCACTGAATGTTCTAACTTCTCCCTGTGAAGGTGAGCAGGGGTGGCCGTGCTGGGGCTGCTCGTGGGCTCCTGCAGAGGGGCAGAGCCTGGCAGAGGATGGGGCAAGCTGCTGCCAGCACTGGTGGCAGGGAGCCGGAGCCAGGCTTCTTGCTGGTAGCTTTCCAGTGTTTCAAAGGGATGAAGCTGCCAAAAAAGCTTGAAAAGGGCCTCCCAAAAGTCAAATACAAAAGGGCTATGGGAAGCTGTAAGTGGGAGGGAAGGTATGGGACCCTAGCTGGGAGGGTGTTTGCGTGGGGTGCAGAGAGGTGTAGCTGCAGCCAAGCAGGGCAAAAATAAAAAGTTAGAGCAGACACTATGTGCTCTCCTAATCCTGTCTGGAGACCCTCTGACTTCCAGAAAAGCATTCTCCAGTCTGAGGGGCTCTGCAGGCAGTGGGGCACATCACATTTTTCCACTCATCTGTAACATCCTGTGTTTTCTGCCTTAAATAAAAGCAGTGATGTTTGTGGGAACTCCATATAAAGCCTGTCTGCTTGCAACCTCTCGGAGCTGCTTTGTGCCTCTTGGAGACTAGGAGAGGAAGGTTTATGCCCTGGCAGGACAAGAAGTTCCCTTCACTGGCCCCATAATCCTTCCGGTATGTGAGGGGAGGAAAGGGGAGCGTGTGTGGTGGGGCATATCTTTGCTGTTCTTGTTCTTGCCCAGGCTAGAATTGCTAGGCATGTCTGTGGGGCTCCTTGCTGGGAGCTCTCCCCTCCTTGGGACAGTGTGTTGTGGCTTCTGGTGAGGTGGGTGGGAGCCTGCCTGAGCTGAGGCAACAAACTGCAACCTCAGGGAGGAAACCATGTGTTTCTTGGGAAGCTGCGAGTCAGCTTTGTGTTTTGTATCCCATTTGTGATGCCACAAATACTATTACTTTTCACCAATGCTCAGGAGTGAGTTAAGCAGCTCTTGTAACCTGCTGTGCTTATGATGTGGGCTGTGTGTGCAGCAGGACAGGGTCAGCCTGCCCAGTGGGGCTGAGACAGCACTGCTTGCCTCTCTGGGCTTCCCCTTTAGCAGCAGGAGCACCAGCTCTTGGCCACCCTGCTGTGGCACTTGCCAGCCCAGCCAGGTGTCTGCCCACAGTCTCCTCCTTCCAGTGGAGAGGAGGGGGTTGCTCAGACTTTTTACGAACAGAGCTGCTAATGGAGCCCCTCACACAGAGTGAAAACCTTAAGCTACAGAAGAATGGGAACCTTCATGGAGGAGAAAGCTCAGGGCACAGCTGTGTTGGCATGGCCGGGGCATCTTTGGGACTGTACCCTCGCTGCTGCTGCTGTGGGTGCCCATGTGCACAGGAGCCCTCTGCATTTGCTGTGGTCTGCTGACCCTGGCTGCTGGGGCCATGGGGTGAGAGGGGATGAAAAAGGAACTAATCCTGGTGCTTTTCAAATCCTGAAAAGAGAAGTTAAACACCAGCCTGCTTGCTCTGCCTTGATGGGGGTGGGTTAATGCACTGAAGTAAAGGGAAGAAAGGGAGCACCTAAAGAGAGTATCAATGTTGGGCCTTGTATGCCAGTCTTAAGAGTATGAAGCATCCATATTTATTAAATGATGTCAGCAATCCAAACTTCCTGTATTCATCTGCATCAGCATAATGTTTTTGAGGAAAAAAAATCGGAGGTTAAGGCTGTTGGAGGGCAGAATAGGATTAGCTGCACACCAGCCTGCTGCTGCAGTTTGATCTGCAGCACATGAACAACTTCAAGCAAACACAAGATCCTTTAAAATGGAAATCAAAAGTAGCATC
>JAWWEW010000112.1:31371890-31413326 GCA_035583185.1 Anabacerthia variegaticeps | reverse complement strand
CCCCCCCCCCCCCCCGAAAGCTGAGGTGGAGGCTGCTGGAGGGCAGAACGGGATCAGCTGCACACCAGCACACTGTTGCAGTTTGCGCTGCAGCACAGTGGGAACATGTTGGTCTTGGGCCTCACCTCTGCAGCCCTTCCACCTCAGTAGCCATGATACACAGCTTGGTAGCACGCTGCTCTGCAATTAGTGTGCAGTCACAAGCGTCTGTAGCCACTGCAGCTCTATGACTGCCCTGGAGTCATGCTGACCAAGCATGAAATCATTGCTCTCTAATATGGGTAAAATGGTCAAAGAAAACCTGCACACACACTCCTCAAAACACATCAGAAAGCTCAAGAAGGTCTCCACGTCACAAGCACGGCCTGTTAACAACATATACAATGGTGTTGGATGCTGAGGCCCATGGGGTATAGGCAGGCAAAATTTAATGTCTAACAAAGCATCTACCTCATTTTGCACACTATTGCATTAATTGGGGGCTTTAAATGTGTGGTCCATCCAGTTTTGTGTCAGATTTCAATTTTTGTTTCCTGCGTGTAATTCCTAAACCCTTCCCCAAGGAACAATTACTGCAAAGCAGCTTGACTTACCGAACTCCAGCCCTAGAAGAAGGGAATGATATCCCTGCATCTGGCCATCTCCATCTTGTGCATTAGCCCCATTACTTCATTTTTGCATATTTTTCCTTCCCGCTTCTCCTGGGTCCCTGTGGTGTTGTGCCGAGCTGGAAGAGGTGCTGAGGTTGCTGGGCAGGCAGGGAGGCAGCTGATGAGAAGAGACCAGGAGTGAATAGCTATTCCGGCAAAGGCTTTTCCTTTGCAGTTTATGTTTTGGAAAATGTGAGTTTTGGGGAACTTATGTCCCTGGGCAGTAGCTGAGGCAAAACATCTCTGGAATAAGTCCTCCTCTGTTCTCCTTCTGCATAATCCTGCAGTGTATTGGGAGAAAAACATCAGCTCTGATGCAGGTGGAGGAGAGAAATGAGAGCAAATGGTGGGAAGCTCTTGGCTTGTGAGCATTGAGAGACTGCATTTGTTGAGCTTTTTGGGCCCCTGCAGCTGCACATCCCAGCCCCCTCCCTCTCTGGCCCCCCAGCTACATCCTGGGTTCTTTCTGTGGCAGGGAGTTTTACAAGTTTTCTTTGGTGGAGCCTTTCTAGGCTCTGCTCATATGGAGGGCTGAACAGGTGCCCCAGTGCTGCCATATGGAGCAGCCTGAGACTTCTCTCCCTGGCTATGTGACTTCCAGGGTGTGCTTGGAGCTGCTGCTGGTGGGGAGGCAGCACATGTTCAACTGCCTTCTCCTCCAGGCGCTGCCATCTCTGCCCAAATGTACCCATAGCAACATCCTCTCTCGGTGGTTGGGATATTGTCACCATCGCAGCTAGGATGTCATCTGGCATCACAGAGCTGAGCCTGGCTCCTCCTAGCCAGCGGCACAACCTGCCAAGCCTCTTCCCCTTTCACTGCAGGGGCCAATGCAGCTGCTGTTGGTGGTGTTGTCCCAGGCTGGAGCAAGCCCGATCCCCAGCACATGCTGAGCAAGAGACCCTGAGGGTGGCCTGCAATTCTCCACCTTTTTGGAGAGCAACTAAATTCTTTCAGGTGGGGGGAGAAAAAGAATAGTTTCTAGCAGAAATAGTATTTTAAATCAACTACTTGTAAGTCCAAAGATAACCCCCAGATCTCTCTCCAAATGCTTTTAATGCAGGGAGGGCAAATACTTCAAAGTTCTCATTTAGCCCCACATTTCACAGTGTGAATTATTCCTTGGCTATTTACTGGAAGAACTCCATGCCTGGAACTTTTTTTTATTAACACTGAATCATCTATGTCTGTTACAAAGGAAGAAATTGCTACTGCACTGCCTCGAGAATCAAAGTAAAGGGAACATCTGCTCTAGACTTCTTGCATCCAATTATTGCTTGCTATGCATTATTACTTACAGGAGTAATGCAACTAAATTAAAGCTTTCTTCTCTTGTGTGTTCTTTTATGCATTGCTTTGGTATAAAATGTGTGGCTTGCTTAAAATCAACCTACAGCTAAAACTATGTCCACACAGAGCTGAGCCCACGTGTACTTAGATGCAATTAAGGGCACAATTGGAGCATTCTGAAAGATTGCCTTTAAAAGGCCTTTTGTTCACTCCCCCATAGGGACTGGGTGTATAAGCATGTTAAAATGCAACAGTAAGAAAAAAGTGCTCTGTGAAGAATTCTGTAGAGGCACAGTTATGTTTTCTGTAGCTCGGCAGCTGTCTGTATTCAAAGGCTGGGGGATGACTCGTGTTGTGAGAGTGATGATAGTTTTGATAGGAATCCCCCGCATCACAAGAATGTTTCTAATGAAGGAGGAAAAACCCACCAGAAACATTCCAGGGCTGTGAACCTGCAAGCGGACAAAGCCACCATGCGAGCTGCTCTGCAGAGGCAAGGGCAGCAAATCCAGCTGTTTCTGCAGAAGGAAGAGTTAGTGGGTATTTTTATTTTCCTTCCTTTCTGTAGTGCATGCAGTTTTACCAATGAGCTTAACTGATTGAAAAAAATACCTGGAAAACAAAGCTCTTGAACTTGCATGCCTAAAACCTACCAGCATCACGTGCATAGCAAAGGCCACGTATCTCACAAAATACCACAACATTTCACAAAGGAGGTTTAAGAGCTCCAATTGAATAAAGCTTTCTCTGTGAAATATTGTTATGGATCTACAAAGCAGTTAAACAGTCCCTGGGAAAAAGAAATGTGTACATCTCTCACAGTGTAGCAGCAGTGGTGTAACTGCTACTACTACTGAGGCCTCATTGATAAGAGTTTTTTTCCTTATCAGTAGAAGGGAAAAAACAAATCCTCATCACAGAAAATAAATTTTAGTGGATTCAGACTACTTACTTTTAAATTCTACATACATGTGTGTGTATATATATAAATACCCATGTAACAGTGCTCTGGCCTTCTTTAATGGATGGATCCTCCTACTTAAATCCAGTAATGACAATAAGAGCCTAAATTAACTTGATAAGACTGTTTTCTATCAATGATTTTGTTACTGACATAGTGCAGGATTGATTTTTGTGGTCTGTGTTATAGCAGCTTTTAATTATAAGGCAATTTTGGTACCACATGAAGTAGGAAAAATGGGCAGTTGCAAACTCTGCGGTGTTTTTTTCATGCATATTATAATGGTGAGGTTTTTCTCTTTAAAGAAAAAACCCCAGTGTTCCTCTGTTTTCAGTGGGGTTTTTTAAACCTTTTTCTCCGTGAGCATTTTTCAGCTCCTCAATAAGATGCTTCTATTGCCTCTGCTAAGCAGCTTCCCTTCATACCTACAAATATTCTCAACTCTTCATTAACATTGTGGAACACTGTACTTTCATACTGTAATTATATTTGGGGAATGAAGATGGATGGTGTATTGAGTGTGTGATTGGTTTCCTCACAGCCCTCAGGACTGTTTTCTATATTTTGATCAATAGAAGGCAGTTGTACAAACAACAGTTTTTCATTTCCAATTTCAGTTTCAAGTTTCTCATGAAAATTTAAGTGTTTTCCTGAAAATTAGGCAGTGCAACTGAAATTTCTCTATATGAGAGATTTCGTGACATTTGTTTCCCTCTCCCTCCTGTGAAACCACGGTGCTGATGCTCCTGGGCTGTCTGGTCCATGTGGACACGTGCATTTGCCATCCTGAGCTGCTGCTCCCTCATAAATGTTCTCAAATTAGCCTCAAAGGGCAGATGCTGCCATCGAGGTGCAGGAAGGTCTGCAAACTTGTCTAGGGGTAGGATGAAATGAGCTGTGTGCTGGTCCCAACTAACTTGAAGCTGGGCATATGAATCAAGAGCAGGAGATGTCCTCAAAGCCACGGTCTCCAGGGTGGTCAGTGAAAGGACCTTTCCCACTACCAGTGGGGGTGTTCAGGGGCCACCTCACCCAGCTGTGCATGGTCCATGTGGTTTTCAGGTGCGTGGTGAGGCCAGTCCTGCAGCACCCACCAGCCTGTGCCTGGCAGAAGCAGATGCTCCATGTGGCCAGTGTGCACTGAGCTGCCAAAGTCTCTGCACATCTGCTTCCTTCCTGCCACAGCACATGGTTGCTGCAGCCAAGAAAGGCAGCTGGCGATTGGCATTAGCCAGGCTCGGTGGCTGGGAGGAGGGGGATTAAGCAGTAGCAGGGCAAGGGGTTGAACAGAGTGATATTTCTTTCAAGGGAGATGCCTCTGCTGCTGCTTTGGACTAGCTTTGCTCCAGGCAAGAATGGGAGTGATGTATGTACTGCAAATATAGACAAATTGGGGAAAAACTGTGCCCACTCACTTCTAATGGTCAGCAAAGGACCACTTTCTCTTTGCCTCCTCAGTGGATGTGGTGGAGTAGCATGGTGAGCAGGGTGGACCACCACAGAGCCCTCTTCCTGGGGGCCGGAGTCTCCCCAGGGATGGCCAGCTGAAAACCAAAGTGCTGCTGCACAGTCGGAAGTGTTGCTATTTCTGCATTTAGCTGAGCAAACTGCAGTCACACAGAAAATGTGTGCTAGTGCGGAGGGCAAAACCCAGTCACTTGTTCTAACCGCTGCTGATGCCGTTCTGGTGCCAGACCTCCTCCTCGCCTCTCAGGCTCAATGAGAGGAAAATGGGGAAGAAGTGCCATGTGACTGCTCTGGTTTCACTTCAGCACCGATGGAACTGGCTGTGCCTGCACAGAGCCACAATTGCAGCAAAATATTGCCCATTTTAGCTTTCAGATTAGCCCTAATAAAGTCAAAGGGACTACTTATATTAAAAAGAAGAGCAGGAGCTACCTCTTGAGAATACTTTAAACTTGTTGCTGAACAGTAGGGTGCATGGGGGGTTTCTCCAGTGTATTTTTTCTTCTACCTGAAGCAGTGCTTTAGAAGGACAGTAGTTGCACGTAACCAGGTCTTCATCTTACAGCTGTGGGGTCTTTTCAGGTGTTGTCTTCACATCGCTTTCGTTTGTGCCCTTTTAATCTATTTAATTCATTAGCTCTCAACCTACACTTTTCTATCTAAACCACTTTCTACAGAAAATGTCAGGAGTCTGGGGAGCTCTGCCTCTGACATCTCATTGTGGTGTGATAAAAAAGTAGTGTGCACCTCTCTTTAAACACTGGCTAAGGTTAAAATCTGTGATTCTTTTCTATTTGTTTAAGAACTTATACAAAACTGCTGCTATCAGACAATAATAAGAATCATGAAATTGCTATGGAAGGCACTTCTTTTTTATTGTGAACTTTACACCTCTTTACTTATTTCAGTAAATGCCCAGTAAAAGTGCCATAAATCCAATACTGGAAATGCACATATAGAGGGTTTGCACTCTGGGCTTTGCAGCTGCCTGGCTTTCCTGCTGCATCCAGTACCCAGCCTCCTTTTCAGAACTCCTCACCATGTGCCTGGAAAAAACCCATCTTGCCTTCAGCATGTGATGCCCAAGTGTACCCTGCCATGAGCTGCCCACCTGATGCCATGCTTGAGGGAGGGAGAAAAATAACCTAACAAAACACCAGGGTGGCTGATGCCCAAAGGTGTATGGGGAGTGTGGCAGGAACAGCACCCCTGGGATGGAGAGGAGAGAAACAGTGTGAGGGCTGTGCTGCCCTGCCCACAGGGAAGGGCTGTAAGGTGGGGTGTGTGGTGCACTGGGGTCAGCCCACTTCACCTCACAGGTAGATGGGTGTAAAATGGAAGCTGTGAAAGAAATTAAATTGTGAGGGAAGGGGAACCAATTTTTGTGTCAGCAGCTGCTTATACTGAAATAGATAATAGCCTTTAAATGGGAATTTAACAGAGAAACATTAAACTGTATGTTTATGCCTTACTCATTTTCTCCTATAAAACCCAATACAAAGAGCATAAATGACTGGGGGATCCACAACTGAAAAACCCAAATATGCATTAGAGTTATTTTCAGCTTGGTTCAACTTTCCTATAAGACTGACTATAACCTTGTATCTGTGACACCCCCCCTTGGGTAGGGGAGGGGAAGGATGTGATTGCCCATGCCCAGGCAGGGGGATGGCAGGGACCGCTTTAGCAGTCCCTGTTTCTGCTAGAGCAAATTTGTCTGAGCACCTTCCCAACTGGTATAACTGCTTCTGTCAGAATTTCCTGGGTACAAAGGCAATGTTCCCTCCAGCCCCATCTGGAAGAGTAGACTCTCCCAAACAAGATTAATAGGCCAACTCCCAAATTTTAAATCTCATATGGGAACCTAGATATGATTACTTGTGGGCTTTGCTTGCTGAGCTGAGAGCAAGTGTGTTGCAGGGTAGAACGTGCTGTAGAAGTATCCCATGTGGATGTGGACATCCTGTGGCAGAGCTAATGAGAGATCAGCCCATGGTGCAAGCCCTGACACAGTGTTTGCCCTTATGGCCAGAGGCTGGGTCCTAGATGGCTTTCTGTAATTTTTGTCGATGACTTCTCTTCCAGTAAAATGAGACCTACCCCTTGGAGCCAAAAGGCAAAGCCCTATTTTCTTTCCCATCTATTTTGTGTTCTCCACTACCTCACTAACCCTGATTTACAGCTGTGTACAGAAGAGCAGAACCAGCCTTCTAGTTGGGCATACCTTTTTTTTTTTTTTTTAGCTCAGTCTTATGTTTGCTTGAATTGTGATCATGTTCTCCTTGAGTCCAATGATGATCTACTGCTGCTTTCTGAGTCAATAATTACAGCAGCATTTTGGATGCCAGACTAGAGAAGCAGCATCACGTGTGTGCTGCTGAAAATGTGGCTGGTACGTAGACTCTGTGTATTAGCCTTTGTCCCCCCACCTAATGGCATGTTTGGGCTCCAGGAGGAAAGTCTCCTGTGGACAACTCCACAGTGCCAAAAGAGAAATATACAGCTGTTGTTTCAAGGGATGGATCCAAACTGACCTGCAGCTCGGCAAAAATGTCGTGACAAATTATGCCTCAGTGAATGGTCTCCCTGCCAGGCCATGGAGAGGCAGCAGAAATAATCTGTTCTCCCAGCAACTGCTGCTCAGATCTGGCCACCTGGTCCCAGCCTGTCTCCTTCTCTTCTCTCCATGATGTTTAGCTCAGCATACCAGCTTTTGCTCAAAAGTGCCTCTGGGCAGGCACAGAGGTCATTTCAAGCAGGAAGAATGGAGCTGAGCTCCTCTAAAATTAAGGTTTGCAGGGAAGCGCTGAAGAGGCAACATGAGCATTGGAGGAAGTGCTCAATGTCAAAGGGCTGAACGATTGAGAGGAGGAAGGTGAAAAAAACATAATGAGAAAAAGAGTAAATGTTCCATGAGGAAATCAGTAGTGTATGGGGGGGAGAAGGTCAAGGCAAGGAAAACTGGTCAAGGGGAAGAGGGTGCAAGATGCAAATTAACTAACAAGCAGAGAAAAATACACATCCCTGTAGTGGGTGGACGTGAGTGACTGAGGAGCAGTGCTTTAGCTGCTCTAACAGGAGGATGGGGCTTTTAGATCTACCTCTCAAACGATACCTGGGAGCTGTCCACATGGCTCTCCAGGAGGTACTGATCCTGAGTAGGTGCTGTGGGGCACCACAATGCAGAGAAGACATTAAGTGCTTACAATTGTGATATGAGACAAATAGATACTTCCTCCTGTGTGGGAAAGAGAATACTGCTTAAATATTTAATTGTGTTTTGGTTTACAGTAATTTAATGGTGTTAAAGCATCTAAAGCATGCTAACGAAAAAAAAATCAGTGTTTTAAAGCTATAAATTATTCTAGTTGATTTCCACACCCCCCTCCCCCCCTAGATAAAAGTAACCATTTGACAACAGGCTGCCTCACACAATGTAGCCCGTGACAGTCTCATTACAAGATAACATATTCTCTCACATGTCTCAACCAAACCACTGAGAAAGTAATAAGGGATCATTCATAGATGCAGACTGGTAGCTAATAGCATCCTCACTTACCTTCTAAACACTGAGCACATTTAAAATAAATTTCAGGATGTATGCATGCGGAAAACTCAATTGCAGCTGCATCAGAGATGAACCAAAAATGGAAGCATACAGAATTGCTAGTGTAAAATCCAAATAATGACCCACAGTAGATGTCAGCCTGAAAGGACAACACATGCCTTGTAATTGTCTTAAAGGGACTCTGTCAATTTGCTCAGGGCCCACACGCCAGTAAATACACATAAATTCTGTCCAAGTTGGTGTACCACATAACTAGACACCGGAGCAAGGTAAGAAAGCTTCTCTCAGTGAGGCCTCAGCACTTTTTCTTTTTCTAGACACATCTGGACTTCAGTCCTGACTGTCTTATTGGAGAAGTAAGTCAATACATCTACTGGATAGAAAGAAAAAGGTGGAAAGCCAGGTCAAGGAGGATGTGCCATTCTGTTTCTCTACTGAGGCTGTCAAGTCTTCCAGGGCCCACTTCAACAGAGAAATATTTTAACGGTCTGTGTTTAAAAAGTATTCAAAAAACCCAAACAGGTTAAAAAAAGACCTATTTACACCTTGTGGATTCCTTGGGGTGTGCTGGATGCTTCAAGTCACTGACATTTTGGAAACTAGCCCTTTGAATTTGTCACACTTGACCTGTGCTTGCCTCTTTGCATGGGGCAGCAGCCCGTACATGGTGCTGGTGTGTTACATGTGCACAGCCCCAGGAGGCCAGGCAAAACCAGAGAGCTGACACACTGCACTGCAGTGCATGGAAATGGGAATTTTATAGATAATACTATATGGTGATTTATTAAAAGCTGTGATTCTCCAGCAGCTTTTATTGTATCATCGTAAACCAACGTTCCTGTATAGTACATTAAGCTGGGTAATTCTGTTGGTTCTTCACTAGGGCTGACAAAACTATATGTAAGGTTGCATCAGGTGGGCTGGTGAGCTGAAAGTGCCATCACTCTAAACTGCTCAGCAAGAAGGGGGAAAAAGACACATGGTCAATGTAGTGTTGGTGTTTTGCTGGGCAAGGGAACCCAAGATGGGAGGGTGAATCCTGCTGTTCACATCAGTCAGTGCCAGTGGCTTACATGCCTGGAGAGACTCCAGCACCAGCGAAAATAATGATGGTAATTGTCTCTCTGGGTTTAATGATTAGGGCAGGTAATTAGAGCTCACTGATTCCTGCCCCTGCTCCCCTGTTAACTTGCTGCTGGACATTTGGGTTGTAGCTTGACCTCTTTATGCTCTAGTTTTCTCTTCAATAGCATGTGAATACTAGCTGTTTTGTTGAGGTGTTGTGATGCTCTGTTAATTGAGAGAACATGCCAAATGCATTAGACACAGTGGAAATGGAATATGCAGTGTTACTAGGATGTATACAAGTCTCCATTTTGGGAAATGCTTAAATTCCATCTCTTAAATACCTTTTGCAGATGGAACTTGCAAAAAAAGCAGGGCAAGCACTGCTAACACAGCTCTGCCACACACTGTCAAGTGCTTATAAACTCTATTTATAGCTACAGTTAAAGATTCAGATATGCAAGTACTCCATTAAAAGACCACATTAATGAGCCCTTAGAGAAAATATCTCACAAAGCCTTTTGAGCTTGTAACTGCTCAGTTGTGCAGGGCTTCTTGCTTGTTAACATTCATAAAATATAAATACTGTATACTAAACACCAGTACTTTGTGGATCACAGTGACTTATCTCACCATCAGCACTGTAAGGTGAGCGGAGAGGCGGCAGCAGCGGCACTGGTGGGGTGGCCGAGCTCCGCTGCGGGCTGTCGGTCTGCACATGTCGCTCACCCGCCGCCTTATCTGGGGGCCTGTCTCTGCAGTGTGAAGCTGAGTGGCAGATTGACTCACAGGTCAGTATCTGTGAGTATAATTTCAGAGAGAACAATCAAACCTATTAGCTGAGAGTGGCAGAGCTGGGCTTTCTTGCTGCCGCAGCTCCAGAGCGTGGCAAGTATTTGGAGCAAAATCTAATAGACAAAAATCACAGGAGATTTTTTCCTTTTTCCTTTGACATAAGCTAGCTGATGAGAAGTGTCGTTTGAGAGAGAAAAAGTTGCTATATTTGATTTGTCATTATTTCCCCATTGTCCTTTCCTGCCTGCGATTATACGGTTCCCATTTTCTCTTTCTCACCTCTCACAGAATTCCATATTGTAGGTTGTGACAGATGCTCTTGCTTAAATGTTTTTGATATATGTTTTATCTGAAATTGTTTTACTGAGTCTGCATTGTGTAAACAAACATCACTGGAGCCCACTTAAGAATAATTCTCTGTAACCTTTAATACTGTTTCCATCTGTCCACAAGTTGCAAAGCGCTTGGGCACTAGAGAAGGCCATTTCTGTGTTTATATCTGACTCTCAGCAAGCTGAAGAGACTGAGGTAGAGCAAGACCAAGTAGCTCGTTGCCACTATTTGCTGGCACTTCTTACCAACCAATCTATGTCCTCGTTTTTGTGCTTTTGGTCCTGCAGCCTTTCAAACAGAAGGTGCCCTCCTGGAAGAAATAATTCTGCTCATGAAATGAAAAATAAGGACAGCAGGCTTTGAAAAGCTTCAGGGCAGTTCTTACTGTTCAAATGTGTCATTGATTTCAATAGTGCATTAGCAGGCTTGTTAAGCAGGATCTAAAGTGCTTAGCTTTATTTTATGGTGGTGAGTACCTGATTGTTCAAAACACTAGCATCTTATTGTAACAGCAAACTGGATAGTGCCATAAACTGCCCAGTGCTGGGACTGCTGTGTTACTGAGTGCCTGATAAAACAGGATCATTCGCAATCAATTGGAGATGTGGGTGAAGGCAGGGCTGTGGCACTTCCTGCTGCTCTCCTCATTAATTTCCCTTTTATCTGCCTTGTCCTGCCTCTTGGCAGAACATTGCTGTCTGTCTTGTGTCTTATGAACTACGGCTTGAATTCCTCCCCAGGAGCACTGACGCATTTCTGCCCATCTGTAGGTGAGACTCAGATGTCACCTGTGCCAATAACCTGGGACACAGCAAGAAAAATCCTACAGCCCGAGGGGTAGATTGCTATGCTGGGAGATCTGGGTGGATTTCCCCTGGCCTGGCTTGGGGGGTCTGGTCCTATAAGCAGCAAGCTGGTGGTCAACAGGGTCAGTACATCAGCCAGTCAGATGGACACCTTCATGTTAAGCAAATCTTTTTTTGACACTGCTAACTGACCTCCACTAACTAAAAGGGGAGCACAATCTGATCCCTGGTTCCTAGGTTTCTGTTCAAATGTGTGACAAAATCTTACGGTGTGGAACAGTTTTAACAGCACAGATGGGCAGAAATTCAGTCCAGAGCACCTGTATCATATGTTGCCCCTTTTGTTGTACCAGAAAAATCCTTTGTGGAGCTGTGGATGAGAAAGCCACCAGGAGCAGGCTGTAACCTGACTTCAGGTGTTTGGTCAGTCAGTGAAGCCTGCAGCCCTACCCCTTACACCCACAGCCATAGCCAGGGTGTAAGGCTTCTCCTTTGGGCCATTTTGTCAGAGAACACACATCTTCAGGGAGCAAGGGGGAGAGCAAAGGCTGGGGAAATGGTGGAAAGGTGGGGAGGACACTGGTTTTCTAACCCGTTATCATTTTGTATCTGTCTGGGCAGAAATGGCTCTGAGGGTTTTCAGCAGGGGAAGTATGAGGGTCTTCAGTTCTTACCATCTTCCAGGAGCAGCTGGCTATGGAGCTGGGAACTTGGGGCTTACAGCAGCTACTGCCTCTTACATCTGCTGGGGATTGAGTGCTTGAGAGTTTGTCTCCTCATTTTTTGCATCTTGCCACCATTGAGGAATTACATATTTTAAATCACTACAAAGCAAAGGGCTAATATCTGTGTTCTCCATGCTTTAGGTGGTGTGGGAAAACAAAGCAAGCTGAATAAACCCTTGCTATCTGAGTCCAGAGGCTGCCTTGCTGGAAATGGCTGCAGGCTTTAGCTGTGGTAGGTGCATATATGTTAAGGGTCTGTGAAAGGAAACAGGAAAATAAGAGAGGGTTATGTGGGCAGGAGGAATGAACAAAACAGTGCTGGTGGAGGCAGGACTTGTGTGTGGGACAAGGGTTCTGGAAAGCATTAAAAAATAGGGAGCTCCTCAGAGGAAAGCAGCTGGGCTTCAGAGGAAAAAAAAAAATAACAACTTAAAAAATTGAGAAAATGAGGTGTTTTTTTTCAACAGATTTAGGCACTTAAGTTCATTCAAAAATGTGGATCATAACTTCAGTAGTCTGGTTTCCCTCTTCATAAAATGTAAATAATAACACTTTCTTTAGTCATAGAGTGGTGTGAAAACAAGTGCATTCATATCTGGAAAGCATTTATAGGCTGCATGGGCAGTATAGCAAAGACTACTAACATACAGTTAAAGCTGTGGGCTGGCATTAAGGCACTTGGCATTTGCCCAGAGATGCCACGCATCATGCAAAAGAGCTAGCAGAGAAGAATACAAAAACACAGGGCAGACTTCATGAGCTCTGAAATCAGGAACATGTGACTCCCCAAAATTAGAAGTGCAAAAGCTTTGAACCCTCAGAAAACACTGAGAGGGGCATATGTTTTCTTGAGCAAACAGCAAAAGGCAGTGAAGATGTAGGATACAGTGCAAAAATATCAAAGGTACAGTCCATGGAAATCAAGAAATCTGTACGCTATTGAGAAATAATTCTACCTGAACTAGAGATGACCACTGTGGTTGACTGGGGAAACAAAAAGAGCAATAAATGGAGAAGAAAATGAGACCTATAAATCAGCAGGGTCAGCGCCGCAGGAGTGAGTAGAAGAGCCAACTGTGAAAGAAGAATGCAAGAAAATTGTCAGAAAAAGCTGAGACAGGAAAAGAAGGGAATAGATGTGAACATGATAAGTTTTTATAAATTTGGTATGTGAGAAGGCAAAGGTCAGATGGGGGGACAGACAGCATTTTCCTGAGCAACATGGAGGCTACGTTGACAAAAAGGGGGGATATTGCTGGGAAAACGAGTTACTACTACTTGTACCTCAGTATTCAGTAGGGAGAGATGTGAAGTCTGTCACTGTCTGTGAATTTTCAAGGACAGAAAATTAAAAAAAAAATCATTAACTATAAAGGCTACCAGGAAATCAAACAATTGACTAAACCCACTTAGATAAAGAACTATTAAAATAGTGTGCTGTTTATACCCTATTTTAAAAAATAGATGTCAAAGGAATGAAATCATCCAGAAAACTTAAGCTGGCTATGGGAGAGGTACCAGAGGAGTTAAGAGGAGACATTGCTGCATCCCAGACTTTTAAAGGGGGATAATGAAGGAAGAAGTATATATCAGCTTCAGGGAGCACTTGAGACAACTGATCATCATTATCAGGAAGGCAGATATAACTGGAACCCAAATTTTCATTAAGTAAAAGAAGAAAAAATGGGTTAAGAGAAATAAAAGATTAATTTTAGCATCCTCAGGGATTCAGTGCTCCATGAGACATCACTGTCTAAGATGGGAGGTATGGGACTGAGTTTCTAGATGTTGTGGTTGATCACTGAATTCAGGTGATGATAAAACATATGCAGTGATTATTTAGGGTAGGGGTGGATAATGCAGTGACATGCTTACATATTTAATTCTGTCAGCACTGTACAGCTTGGAAGAAAGAGCACAGGGAAGCAAAGACATCAAAGAAAGAGGAATCAGAGAGCAAAGAAGAGGAAGGCTTTGGGAAGCAGAGGATGTTTGCACTGGTATATGGAATTTAACCTGAAAAAATGCAAAGCTGGAAAAAGAAAGTCAAGGTAAAGGTGCCTTGAGGAGATAGCTGGGGCAAGTCAGCATAGGAAAAATATCTGAGGGTAGCAGCCAAGTTTCTGTTTGCGTTCCTTTTTAAGGTTCAGGGAATGAAAGAACTAGGCGTGAATATTGCAACATCTAATTTTTTTGTACTCTGGTGGAGTTCATAACCTTAACACTTGCATTTACAGTGCTTGAGGAGACAGTGCTACCCAGCAATGGGATCCAAAGCTTGTTTCACACTAAGTTGGCAATTATCCTCCAAGAAGTGCTGCAGATACCTGGTGGCGTGAGGTGGTTCAGCACCTCTTTCTGTGTGGTGTGTGTTGTGGAACTGGAGCACAGCTGGAGCTGGGTTGCAGGCACTCCTTTCAGCTGACTCCTTACAACCTCCTGTTAGGACGGTAATCAGACCATGTGTCTGGGATGTGGGGACATTGAGTTCAGAGCTCACTCTCTCTTCCTGGAGTGTTTCAGCCCATAGCTCTCCTCTGTGACACCTTCTTGATTTAGGTCTTTCAGATTACTCCCAAGGAAAGCTTTTCTAATTTTTCTGTGACACAATTGGTCCACAGAGAAAATAAGAGGTGGGGCCCCAGCCCAGCAAGACCATCCCACGCGGCCCAGGTACCCTCCCGCTGCTGTTCGTATTTTGGCATGACACGGAATGTGGGAAAGATTCAACACGTTAATATTGAAGTTTGGGGTTTCAGCATTCATCTGCAAAAGGAGGGAGGCTGAAGGGCTAGTGAGTAAGGATAAGGGAAAATGGGCAGCCTTAAGGGCATGTAGAGCTCTAGAAGAATTTTTGAAAAAAGAATATTCAGATACATGGAGGTAAGAGAAATTGGAAGATAATGCTAGATTTCACCTTACTGCAGTAGATTATGCCAGAGTGACTGATATTTTTCTTTGATTAAATTGAATTATGTCCCAGATAAAGGAATTGCTTAGCTCTCCTGCTTAGGAAATGTAGATGCCTGGTGAAACTCGATGACCTGAGAATTAAAAAGGGAACTGTGAGATAGAAAATGATTTGGCTAGTGGGGAAATGACAGTGGCTAAGTTTCAGAGGGGAGGTAATGGAGCACAGGCAACAGAGGAGTTGCTGAAGAATTGTCTTCAAGACCCGATGATCTTGGTACAAAAAGGAGGTAGTGACATTCTCTGCAGTCACAGCATAAGTGGAGAGGAAAGGCTGATACCCAGGGCCCTGAGCTGATGGCAGAATGCTTTGGGGTCGATGAAGGCAGCCTGACAATCCCAGTTAGACACTGAAGTTAGATGCTTACAGTGAGCTGCTGTGAGTAGCCTGCCTTTCCCTGGAAGAAATTCTTCCCTTTGTGCATGAGTTTGACTGTATAAATGTCCCTGTGTATTTCAAACTGGTATTGTTAAGCTGTTACTGTAAATGACACGTAGACTGAGGTGCAAGGGAGACCGTGAGATGCCAGTTGCATCCTAATGCATGTTTTCATGAATCTAGCCTTCAATAAGATGGCAAAATCTTTACTATCTGCCAACTGTGACAAAGCCAGTAAGGGATCCTAACTTCTAACCTAACTGCTGTTGACATTTACCTATCTTCAAAGCAATTATTTTTGTATCTGTGTGTGTAGATAGCAAGAAATGAAGGGATGCCAGAGCTGCTTTGCTGTGGCTGCACAGCCTCCTTGAGCATTAAAGTCCCCATGTAGTCTAGGCATTACAGGGTTGAACTTACACTTCCATCAGCAGACGTGGCCTTCTCTTGCAGGAGATCTTTACCCCTAGTGAACTCAGGCAGGTAGCTTGTTGGGTGTAAACATGAGGCCTGTCCTACACTTAAATATTTCACAAACCCTATTTTGAAATGGAGTTCAGTCCTGACAAACCTATATGGACACAACCAGCCCAAATTTCTTAGTACTGAGGTAATTTTTAGCTCTGAGGGGCTGGGCTTTGCTAATATATTCATACAACCCCAACTTATTGATCAAAATGCATTACAAAACACCACTCCATGCCATCTTCCTTTTTATTCCTTCTTTTTTGTCCCTCCTCTCATTAATTTCAATCATGTAATAAGAAAACCCAGTTATGTTAATTGGTATGACTCCCCCTCAAGGGCATTGTGAAGCATAAAATAATTCCATTCATTACTGACAATGCAGAGACATGAATTTTCCCTTGAGGATCTGTTTCATCTTGTGATTTGGTGACCATACAGAACAGTGATAGGATTAGGGACATATTGTTTTAAAATTAATAGTTTGTTAGGGAGAAGCTGGAAGATGATGGGGAAAGAGGAAGCTTAAAATTCCAGAGATTATATTTGACTTTGAGTCTCTGGGAGGCTGATGTGTCTAATGGATATTTATCAGGCAAACCCAGCTGCTGAGCCACTGTTCACCCCAGCTCTAATTTTCTTTTTAAAAGGCAGCTGAGCTGGTGTTTGAAACATGCCATAGACCAGCAGAAAGCTAAATCGATGTAAAGCTAGTCAGATTCGTTTCTCCTTTTTTATTTTTGGGAGTCAGAATTTCATTTCCCTAAAATGCACTAAGTTTTCAGACATGAGCTCCCAGGCTGTCCCAAGATGATTTCGGAAACAAAGCCACTACCACTGCCTTGCTGGGGTTTGTCCTCCCCTCTAACAGGTAGCCCATAGCCTCACAAACAAATACTGCAGTCCTAGAGCACAGGCATCGGTGATTCTAGCTGAGAGGAAAAAACAATCCCTTTTTTTTTGTTGTTGTTTGTTTTCTTGCTGAGCTGGCAAAGAAAGCATCTATTGCTACTTTTGCTGCATTTGCAACATTTTCATTAGCAAAGGGTTGGGTTTTTTTGGAAACCAGACAGTTTTTGTATGGAGGAAGTGAACCTCCTGACACTATGTCATTTCCCTTGTTTCCAAATAGCTTCTTGTCTGAGCACACAGCCTCCACTTGCCTCGCTTAACATCTGGCTGTAAAAGAGCAGGGAACTTCCTGCCAGCTGTTCCTCTGCTTTTTCCCTTGCTGTTCTCAGACGATGTTATCAAGTCTTTACTGTATCTGTAATTTTGTTAGAGTAACATGCGTATTTTGGGTATTGTTCCTTCCATGCCCTGGATTGATTTACTGGTTTGACGACACCCTTCCTAAGCACAGAAGAATAGGTCCAAGCCAGCAGTGACCCATGTTGCATGGGTGTGTTCATTAGCTAAGTGCAAAATACCAAGGAGTGTCAGACACGTATATTTTTCCATCTCTTGAGCAGCCTCTGCTGAGGATTACTCATGAAAAATAATCAGTAAAATACGTTGCAGATGAAGGTTATGACAAAAGATAACCCTGCCATTAAAGGTCCCGTAATGTAAGCACATCTCCCTCACAGAAATGGAGACAAGGATAACAACTTTTAACTGAATCGATAGAGATCAATGCCAAGACAATAACTCAAGAAATGGATGCATTAACCAGAGAGCAAGAACCAATATACTCCCTAGTTGAACCATGGCTCTGGAATTAGGTGTACTGAGGGGATACTGACTAAAAGCAATTGAAATCATGAACAAAAGAACTGAAACAAAAATAATTACAGGTTTTCATTTTAATCATGTCGTGTGGTAGAAACTGAGATTTGGACAAGGGAGAAACAGGAGTAAATTAGCCTTATGGGGTTATCTAAAAGCCAGCAATCTGTAACAAAGGATGTGACTAACTGACTTGATGGAAAAGGAGCAACAACAGCCAGGGACCATGTAGTCACCTTCTCCAGGCTACCCTGTGTTGAGAAGAGAGCAAGCTTTCCTGTTGCATATGAGTAAAGGCTGGAAATACATATTTTGTACTTCTAAACACATGTTTTCAGAAAGGAAAAAGCCGAAACAAAAAAACTCCAAACCAATTGCTGCAGAAGTTGTAGGTTTGACAAGCATTTTGGAAAGGTTTCTGCAGTTGGAAGAATGATATCATAACCAAGCTAATATGCACGTGAGACAGCCAAAATCCCCACTGGAAGAACTGTGTTAAAAACACCAGGGGCAGTGGAAACACACAGTAAATATGGCATCTGACAAGTGCAGCTGCTGCCACTGTAGGTATCTTGTGCACAACAGAACTGCTGAAAACGGTGTGTGATAGGCATCTACCTCAGGATTTGGGGAGAGATGCTGAGTTTATGCAGCTTCCACAGTAATTGCTGGGAGATGTAATTGTTTAGCAATGCTGGAAAAGAACCCTGCAGGCTGTAGACATGTCTAAATACAATGACTGCATGATCTTTTGATCTTTCCTGGACCTCGCCTTGTCAAAGAATAGACTGAAATCCAAAGTTACCTGGAGTGTATGTTTGCCTTCCTCATCCCTGTTATCACACCCATGATTGCTCTTTCTGTTTCCGTGCCTTGCCCAGTTGTGCTGCACTTTCCCATTGTTCTTGGAAGGCTGGTGGTGAGCAAGCCTTGCTGCTCTCCTGCCCTGCCTGCTCCTGCAGCAGCTGAGAGCAGGATGGATCGTGCTCAGATGCCTCTGACCAGGGACTGTGAGGAGCAGCAGGCTGGCAGCTGCATGGTTTGGGAAGGAGGATCCAAGACATTTACTTAACTCTGAAGTTGGCTTCTGCTGAGGCTGAAAGCAAAGGCTGTGGAGTGCATTTGAGGTCTGCTAGCAGTGATTGCTGTTCCCAGGGACTGAGAGGGATTCCAGCTAGGCCCCTAGTACAAATAATCCCTAAAATGTACTTACATCCCTGTAAATTTCCAGCGTAAAGTCTTAGGAGCCCACTGGTGGGAATACCTGTGAGTGTATGTTTGATCACTAGGAGACCCCACAAGAAAACAGAAAGGGTAGAAGCCAAAACACTGAAATCAGATTCTGGAGATGCAACTACACCTTTGAAGTGCTCGCTCTATTGCCACAGAGCAAGGAGGAAAATCTTAGTAAGAGATACTTGAACCTTTTAAGAATCATCTCTTGGCAATAATGACTTCTCATGCATATTTATGCACAGCACTTAGCTTTATAATGGCCACTTGAAAGACATTTAATTCTTTTTTTTTTTGCCTAGGAATGAAGTTATGTGGAGTGTGGCAGAAATATTTCAAGGTCCAAATATTAAAATACAGTGATGGTCCTGTTATTTCCTGCATGCCAGCCAAAACTATGTCTTGGGAGTATATTGTTTAAGAATTCATGTACTTGATTAAATGAATATGTGTTTGCAAGCATATATACATACCCATAAGAGTTAGTAAAATCAGGTAATTGCTACAGGGCTTCAACCAGGCTTTCCTGGAAGAATTTCAGATAGGTCCTGGGGCTTGGTTTGGTTTGTAAAACCTTTTTGTTGCACAAAACTTAATGTTATTCATTATGCACTGAAAGCAAAATCATATGACCACCATTTCCTAAGTAACATAATTATCTTATTGATTCTTATGGGGCGAAACACTACTTTTATTGTTAATTAATACTGCCAAATCTGGTTATGCAATTCTGGATATAGGAAGTCCAGTTTAATGTGTGTTTAGGGGTAAAAGTCTAAAAATAAATGCCTTAAGTTTTTTTCCCTTTTAGAATGTGAGTATAGCTATTGCCTTGTATGATCTCTGTTCATAACACTATAGGAAATGCAACCTCTTATCACTTTTCATCAGGGAAAAAGAAGCATAGATAATGAAACACAAAAATGCCCTGTCAAAAACATATTTAATAAGCTTTAAGTAGGTGAACAGAAACGTGCAAGGCAAAGAAACATAATGCTGCTGTTATGGAACCAAAGCTATTTTATGGGAAATGAGAAGGATATTTGCATAATTTCAAGGGCTTATACTTTGATTCCTATTTTAAGTGGAAATCTATCAGGAAATTCTTATGCAGAGGGCACATGAATAGTATCTTGTCTGTCCCATGGAAAAGAGAGCAAGGAAGATTCATTACACACTAGGACATATAATGACTTTGCGATTCTTTCAGTTTTCAGCCAGTGCTCTAATGAAATTCAAACCTGTTACATCTGCCATACTACACTGTTAATTAGTTTTCTATTTATTTAGCAGATCTAGAAGTGGAAAGCAATCTATTGCCAGGGAATTGTTTGACTTCTATGCTAAGTAGGCTGCATTCCAATCCTCTGATGTTGAAACTAGCATGAATCCAACTTTCATCTCATTGCCATGTCAAATTAGCACCCAGCAGATTCTACATACAAAGACTTTTTTTTTTCTTTCATTTGTAAAAGACCAAAGTTCTTGGAAGTCAAGAAACAGCAGCAGTGCAAATTTTCTGCAGTATCTCTCCATCCCCTTTGCTTGCTGTAATGCATTAAATATAGGAGGTGTAGAGGCTGTGGTTTGCTTATATTGAAAAAAGAACATTATTTTGAGCTGACAATGTTCATTATTTAAAACAAAAACTATTGATGTGTATTGTGCAACAGTTTGAGTAAAATACTACGTAGCCTAAGAGAAACCCAGAATGCCTTGGCAAAGTTATAAGATGACTTTTGCACATGCTTTGCCATTTTCTATTTCTGTCTGAATTCTGTAATATATTGCCGCATCCAAACACAACATTGTGTATGTGACTTACTCCTGTCTTGCAGTGTCAATAGAGTCATTGGATTGTGAAAGTATAAAACAAAGCTAGATGAAATTAGAAAATAAATTGACTAGGAAAAAACTATTAATCCTATTGTACTGCATATACAGTGGAGAGGGATGTGTGAAAATACAACTGTGCACCCAGACTTTGGAGTCTGCCTTGAACATTGTTTTTTTTTCTGAAACCTAGATGCAAACTTTGGATGTGCCTTTTGGGTCAGGCTAGTCCTAAACAAGAGACTATTGAGCAATGAATAACCAAAATGCTGTGTAAATTTCAGCAAAGCAGTGACAAAACTGATCTACAGTACTGTTATTTGTTCAGGATTCTTGATAAAATTCTTATAAGAGGCAAGGCGTTGGTTTCTAATAATATACAATGTAAATCAGAGAGATACAATATATAGCACAGGACAGCAACATACAAAAGCTAGGTCCAAGAGCACACTGGTGGTAGTGTTCACAAAAGAACAGCTCCTTTCAGAGAGAGGAAATAAATCTCTTTTATGAGACCAAATGATATTTTTGGAAAACAGGTTGTTGAATTTCAGGCCTGAAACAGAAATAGTGAACATTGATTTAAGCACTGGTTGAAAACCAGTCTATGTGACTTTAACTTAATTGTGTTAATTAATTAATTGAGATTCATAGAGGAAAAGCATTTTAAAGATGGGATACTTAAGAAAGTTCAAAGCCAGGACTAGACTTAGACAACAGAGGTAGAAAGGAGAAGATATCTGAAGAAGGCAGCATGGACGAGAAAGGAAAATATGTGCCAGGTTTTGAACTGCAGGAACTTGATCTCAAGTCAGGATAAAAACATCCAGTCATCCCAGCTCCTTTACTGTTTTAAATTCATGGCTATCTGTCTTTTTGCTCTTTGGACTAGTAGGATTTCTTTTTTCATTCTTTTTTTCTTTTTTTTTTTTTCGGTCATACATATTTTCTTGACTTTGCCATTATTTCTCGAGCATGTTCCTCTCTTCCACCTTTAGAGAAAGCAACCTAAAAAACTGGTAATTCTAAGCCTGAGGAAAAAAAAAAAAATAGCACAATATAGTGATATATTTAATGGACTCAGCAGTGACAAGAATTCCCTAGTGCTTCTTGGAAGCCTCTGTTCTTACAGCTCAGTGTTTCATCACGGTAAAAAAAGGAAACAAACTCAATGAGTCAGAGTAATTTTCCTAAAATTTTTTAAGTTGTTTTCCTGGGTTTCTGGCATAGTCAAAAGGACTGAACAATGCTCCTTAACAAAGCATGCCATTAAGTAAATGTTGCGTATTTAATGGTTGGGTTTGAATTTTTGATAGTCCGGAAGAGGAAAGAATAGAAACCAGGATTTATTCATCTTTTCCGGTGCTTGTAGAGCTGAATGGACTGAAACATGCAGCTGAGGTTGGAGGCAGAAATCTGAAGGCTAGAATTCTGCTAATGAAGCTCTGTGATTTATAAGCACATCTTCTGATGACTAGGAATAAATCCATGAGTTTCAGGAGCCTTAAATATACCTGGGCTGCAGATTTTCCAGATGGATAGCTTATCTGCATAAACATATGAAACAGTTGCCAGAAAGACTTCTGCTTATTATGACCTGTTCATAATCTTCCTGTAAGTTGCCAGAGCTGAATCTCAGCCACAACTCCTCTTGTTTTTGCCCAGCTGGGAAAATTTGGCTTTATCATGTCTGTCCCTGAGTTCTTGTTGTGTGTGACACAGTGCATCCTCCCTCACTGGTTTCTTCTGCCCCGGTTCAGAAGGGGCAGGTAACACATCCTGCAAACAAAGGTGCTGCAGTGCTTCTCTTTCTGATCAAGTTGCACACTTGTGTCTTGTTTTCTGAAGTAGCATGAGAAAAGGAATTTGTCTAAACTCTCATATGCAAACAACAGATGCTTGTGACCATGGATGTTGTATAATCAATGAATGATAACCTATAAAATCTTTAAACTTGCAGAAAGAATTCAGAATTTTAGCAAATTTCTGTCTTGCCTAGCTGCTCATTTTGATTTGTTATGGAAAAAAAGCCAGTTGTGCATAAACTCCATCTGTTCTTATGGAGTAACGTGTATGTGGTAGGGGGGATATTTGAGCAATATTATTGGAAAACCAGAGAAACTGAATGTGGAATCAGGATTCCGTTTGATGCACAGAGGAGGTTGCAACAATCAGCAATTCAACTTTTTGCAAAAATATTTGTTTCCATTTTAGGATGCTGTGTAATCCGTTCATACAAACTACACCTCTAATTCTTGCTTCTGCAGATGCTGTACTGAAACCCTTCTCTCAGTATTCAGTAGAGCAAGATACAGACTTTACTGAAGAGTGGAATAAAAGGCAGAGGGTGAAGGTGCTGTTTCATAATGTGACTGACATAACTGAGATTAATTGTTCTTCTGGTTTGTGATACAAAGACACAGTACTTTTGTAACAAGATTCAGTTGAGAAACACCCAAAGTATGAGTCAAGACTGTAAAATGTAATTTTAATTTTAGAAAATATAAAAACAAGTTTGTGGAAGGATAACACGAGGGGTATATTTCTCTTAATTTGTACTCCTTAGTTTTCCATTACCTATACTTTGTAGTAGAGGTAGTTGGATGTGGATTGAAATTTTCAGAGGGCTAGAACACAGCAGCCAGCAGGCTGTATTACTCTAACAGGCAGAAACAGTCACCCCAGAAACCTCTACATTTCTTTGGGTCTGATGCAATTTTACAGAGCGGCAAAACAACTCCGGTGAAATCATGTTTGTGCGTGGAGATCCAAATGGATCGGAGAGACAGCAAAGGGAAGATGGGGGAGGAGAGGAAACACTGAGCTCTACTTTCCACAAAATAAAGCCTCTGGAAATAAGATGGTGCCAAAATCTCCGCATTTGTTATGTGCTTAAAAGGTCCCTTATAGTTTAGGCAAGAAAGATCCTTGTCCTGACAAGCTTACAGGCTCATTGAAACCTTTGTGTGTCTGCACAACACAGCAAACTGGTAAGTGGAAATACTATAACAATGGTTGTGTCAAAATACACATTTCAAGAGTATCAGCCATGAGAAAAGAGTGGATATTACTGCAGGACAAGGGGACGTGGCATATGGAAGCCGACTGAACTAGCACAGATCAGGGAGAGTGGCACTACAGGACAAGCCTGGGTAATTAGGCAGGAAAGAAATGATGCCAACAGCTTAGAAGGTCAGGAGTTGTGAGACAGATGGAAAGAGATTTAGCAGAACAACAAACTAAGTAGATTTAATTGTTTAAATTACATGTTTGAAGTTGGAGTAGCAGGTGAAAGGAATAAGAAGGATGTAACCACTTGGGAGACTCTGCAACTCAGAGGCAGAGGGAAGGGGAGAGAAGTTGAACTAGTAAATTAAAGCTAAGGATGAAGTATATCTGTTTTGGATGTAAGCATGGCACTGGAAGGTTAGGGTAAGGGGGAAAAAGGAACTGGACCATGAGATGTATATTATGGGGAAAGAGGGATGAAACAGAGGAAAAGGGAGGAAATAAATCCTTTGTAAGTGGGACAACAGAGAGCACCAGATCTTGCAGATTATCTATGCAATATAATAAGCAAAGCAGTAGCAGAGAATTGGGAGTTACCATTGATTTTAGTGACATAATCTATATGCAGTAGCCAGTTTTTTACAGACGTGCTAGTAATGTAAGCACAGGTAAAAAATTCAGATGGAAAGTTATAGAACTTTTCTAACTCAGCACAACAGATACAAAAGAGGGAGAAAGTCTCAGTGATATGTATCAGAGTATGGTCCAATACCAAAAAAAGTAACTTTCAAAGAAAATGTGGGTTAACTTTTCAGGGAGGAACCATTCCCTGGCCCTCCAGACATTGTGTGCTTTGCACTGTATTCAGTGAATGAATGCATTCTTAAAATGTCCACAGTTACAAGCTTTATTTTCCACAGCGCATGCCGTCATGCCTCTGGCACTCTGTTTATCACCTCCTTACTGTGACTGCTCTGTCCCGTTCAGGACAAGTGTTCTTCTCCACCACCCTCTGAATTCCTCTTGGGTTCGTTTTGTTCTTTGCTCCAATTCTTTGCATTCTTCTACTTTCATGTTACATTTTTGCTGCTGCTGAGGTTGAGAGGCACTAAAGCCATACACCAAATCCTCTCCTTCTCTCTATAGCTCCTGACCCCTCTAGGCACTGCTGAACATTTGCTTCCTTGCTTCAGAGAAGGTGTTCTTCTGCAGGTGACCTGGCACCCCACCGCATTAGTTTGCTCCTTTCTTTCTTTTTGCTGTTTGCTCATTCTCCTTTTCATCAAGTGTGTCACAGATTCCACTGAATACCTGGGGTTTTCTGGCAGTGAATAAAAAAAGGCCTACTTCCCATCTGCTAAGACTGAGGTTTTCCCTGGGAATGGGTGAAGTCACCTCAGTGGTTTTTAATTCTGGAAGACCTGACCAGGTTGGTGTGGCGGCAAGGGGGGATGCAGAAGAAACCTCTGTATGTTCTGGTCCTGGGGAATGTGTTCTCTGCATGTTCCCTTTCTCATTTACCTTTGAGAAAACAAGCTTTCCATCAACAGTGCCTTTCCCCCCCAGATTTATGAAGGATAGAGACCAGGAGTGAGAAGCACCTGAGTTAGAGCCTTTTTCTTCCCCTGCTCCCCTTCATCAAAGGCCTCACAATGCCTTGGTCACTCCAGCATTCTAGTGTATTGAAGGGAAATATGCACGTAGTCCAGCACCACATGCAAATTATTTAAGAGATTACTTACAAGGATGTCGTGCACTATCCAGACACTTTCACTGAGCATGCTGTCACAGCCTGGGTGGCCAGTTCCACTAATTTTAATGCAGCAAAACCATTGCTAAAATGCAGATTTTTCTTTGATGTGGTATTATCAGTAATATAAAAAATTTTCAGTTATCTTCTCTGGTAATGCCTTTGAATGTCCCAGTTCATATCTGCATGTTTTTTAACTTTTTGAAAGATTTTATGTCCCTTAAGAAATGTAGTCATGTCATGAAGAAATAAAAAATGCTAATTTTAATACTCAGTTTATTTGCAATTAATGATATTGTGAAGTTTTCTGGTGTCATAAGTTCTATGATTTCTACTGCTGCTTATTCTGGGGTCTTTTATTTCAGCATGTTTAAATATCTGATGTAACAAACAGTAATACAGTTTTTTCTTCTGTCATCACCTCTGAAATACAACCAGCAAGCCACTGTTCAACACAAATCAAACACAACAGATTTTTTTTTAAAAAAGAATGGTCTGCTAATTGGTGTTGAGTTTTAAATGTTTGAAATTGTTTATTTCTCCTACTTCCTTGAATGATGTTTCAGAAATATTC
The DNA here is from genome assembly GCA_035583185.1 of Anabacerthia variegaticeps. Classification (NCBI taxonomy): domain Eukaryota; kingdom Metazoa; phylum Chordata; class Aves; order Passeriformes; family Furnariidae; genus Anabacerthia; species Anabacerthia variegaticeps. The sequence continues at coordinate 31,387,725 of JAWWEW010000112.1, read as the reverse complement.
CCTTTATTTCAGTCCATTAAATCAGACATATCACAAAGGAAACATCTATTGTTATCTTGAGAGATGTGTGTCTAATTAAGGTCGTGTTGTTGTGCATATTTTATATTAAATGCTTCCTGCAGTTTGACTTTAATCAGGTCTGAAAGGGCCTTAATAAGTGTGTGGCTCAATCACTTTGCTTCTTTCCATGATCAAGGGAGGAGGTACCGTGTCAGTTTGCAAAGTCACACCATTTACCATCACTTGAGGAAATTCTGTCACACACTGTAGTATTTATTACATTTGTCCCTAGAAATGTTGGCAGATGGTACTAAATGCATATTTTTGATGGAGCCAGTGAACCCAGAAGTCTGGAGTATTTGTAGATTGCCTTTTTGAAGTATGATTAGACAGCTACTTTGCTTATTTAATATTTAGAAGAAAAAATATTTAGAGGTGAATTCCTGGTTTAAAGTTTCCAATTTACTAGACTGGTTTTCTTTGTTTTGTATTGTTGTGCACGGTTCCTCTTTATGCAGTTACTGTTGTCGTTTGCTGTTTTCTTTACTACCTTTCTTGTTTCATGTACAGCTACCAGTAAGAGAACAAAGTTCACTCACAAGTGTGTGGCCACTAAATCACCTGTCCCATGCTTGGGTTCTGTTTTACTGTGTTGTCCCTCATCTCTGTGATTAACATCATCCTTAGTAAGTAGTTCTTTTGGTGCTATAATTTAATAATAAATAATATAATTTATATAATAATAAATAATATAATTTGATCTTTAAAGGTAGTATAAAAGATTATCAAAAAGAGACTAGCTACCTTTGTTTTCTCTGTGAAACACTGTCAGTTTTGAGTGAAATGTCATATATGCCTATGTGGAATTGTGTCCAGGTTTTTGGAGGAGTCACTCATAATGCAAGAATAAGCCAGTTTAATTAGCTACATTTCTGTCAAATAGCTGTGTATTAGATTGTTATTTTAATTGTGTGGCAGAGTGATGCAGTAATGCAGAACTCTTTTGCATGGTATATTTAAAGAAATACATACACACATCTACTGTATATTAGTATACTTAGAGATTCACACAGAAATATGTATATATATATATCTGCGGGGGGAGCTGAAGATTTCCTTTTATCAGACTTTTCTAAATTTTGGCAATCTTTTTGTTGCCACTCTAATTAGTACACTATGTAATAACTTCAAATTAAAGCTATGATCTGACTGTAATAGGTGTTTTACCCATAACAGAGAGACTATTTTTACCAGTGATACCGTAATCCAAACTGGTGGGAATTACGTGTGCACTGAGACATTCAGAAGTGCAAGGAAGCCCATCCCAGTGTCAGTGCTGTCCGGATATCAGAGGAGCCCCAGGACAGTTTTCCCTCAAGGCCAACTAGTGCTTCCCCAAAGACTTGCCAGGCGCTGTTCGACAGGTTACCACACTGCAACCCGACAAACTCTTAGCAGTATGAACATGGCTAGCCCAGGGTGATTAGCTGTACAGTCACAGCTTGGTCCTGGTTCTGTTTGTTTAACTTTTTTAGATGAGATGCAGACAAAAAGTTTGTATCAAAAGTTGACATTAAATTCGGATTTCTTTTGCCTCATTTCATTGCCTTTCTAGCTCATTACCCTTATTTAGATGATGTTATTCTTAAAAATCACTCTAGTAAATTGGGGGTTTAAAAAACAAAACAAACACTTTTATCTTCCTCAGCCAAATATCACAAAATGTTAATTGATTATTTCCAGCTTTGTAAATTTTTTATTTTTTTGACAAATTAAAAAAGGAAAAGATAACTGATTCAGTAATAAACATTTAGAATGCCTCCAAATTAGATCATGTAATTAATAATCAACCTATGAGCATTGCTATTTGGTGGCATTACACTTGCACAAACAAACTGAGTCCACACAGTTTAATCTTTAGGAAGAACCAATTCTCAGGGCTTCTACAAGCTACCTCCATTGATTTAGTTCCTGATATTCAACAGTTTTTAAAACAAAAATTCTCACACTTTTACAAAGAAAATACTTGATAAATTAGCAACAGCATTGCTTAAAAAATGTCGAAAATGGAATGGAGGTGAATTATTATGTTCTGAAAGAGGGAATGCTTATTCTTGGAATAACAGTACAGGCTCAATATTCATTTATTCTGTGTTCTCCTTCAAATAAATCTGCAGGTTTTGCCTGTATCTTCTTTTGCCTTTCAAACAATCACTGTATCTATAAAGTGTGCAGATTCTGCTGGCAAAAGCAACAGGTAAGAACACAGCAATCAAACAAAAGCCTGTTCTTCTGCCCTTCCCTCTTTACATGAAGAAATTTAACACAGGAGAAAGCATGATGTGAAAAATATTGGAGAGCAAAACTTTCCCAAATCCACCTTCCTTCTTCCTAGGTCAGCACTGTTGGAAGCTGTTTGCCTGAAGAGCAACCACTAACCTCTTGATGATTTGTGAAGAAATCTGGAGTTGATTTGTGTAAAGAGGGAGGAATGATGTTCTGTTTTCTCTACCGGCATCTTACAGCTTTTGTGTACACAGGAGTTCTGTAATCAAGGTAATAAATCTTTGTGTCTAGAGGTGAGCTCAGGTTCCTTCATCAATTAATTAATGAAAGTAAGGTGTCTGAAGGATATTTCTGGACACTAGACTGGCATGGGAGCCCTAATAGAACTATGCTTACGAATCTTAACAATGAATTTGAACATTACTTCTGTATGAGAAGAAAAAAGTATGCATCACCCATAAGAACTTGAGAAAATTTGTAGACTTAATCTGTCAATATTTTCAGAGTTAACGAACAAAATTTTTTTTTTTTTTAAATGTTAGAGGGGAGTGTCTTTTGAGAAATTTGTCTTAGAACATCTCATGTTAGATCTCTAAGCACTTTGATGATGGCTTCAGCACCTTGTACCTTTCTGTCTGTTAAGAGCTCTAGTTCTATCTATCAGCAGAAATTGAGGCATCTCTAAGTACAGGAGGAGACAGAAAATTTTCACATTTTACACCTAATTCAGTTGTTTAGGCACCAAAAGACAAATTCTGTAAGCATGTACATCAAACTCACAAAAAAAAAAAAAATTCCTTTCAGTTCAGTGCTGTTCATGGAGACACACCTCCCATCTGTGAGATGATTCTGTTACACTAGTATGGAAACAGATAGACTTCTCATAGCTTAGGCAGGTGGCGGATTCCATTTAGAATGCTCTGATTCATCTGTAGGAAATTTCTTTTTGGGAATTAAAAAAAAAGGCAAATTTATGCAGGATGCCATTTGGAAAGATACCAGCCTCAAGATAAAGTGGACTCATGAAAGTACTTTCTTGAAAACACATGGCTGCACCCCACTGCCTTTAGATATAATGTGACAACGCTTCAGAATCAGCTTTAGGAAAAAGGATTGCTCATGTTTAGTGTTCACCACAAAAGTTGAGTGTTGAGAGAAGTTACCTGCAATTTCTAGTGGTGTGTGATTTTTGTGGGTTTTTTAATTAAATTTTTTTTTTTTAATCCTTATGTATCTTGTGATTTCTGAATTTGAGCTAATTCAATGGAAAAATAGTAAAAAATGTAAAGTGAGTACAACCAGCTACAGGGGAGTTTCTATTGCTGGAAATCTTAACCTGCTTGATAATCCTGAGAGCACTGTGGTTCGGATCCTATCAGTTCCACGACTTTCCCCACACCCCGCTCCCACCACCCCCACCCCAGGAATTAGGATTTTGCCCTGGAAGTTTGAATCCATGGTGGGACCGTTTGATCAGGACAATGAAAAATGTGCTCGTACTCTTGGCTGTTTTTGAAGCAAAACTTAATCAGGCACATCTCTGGGTAGGCTCATGGTTTTGCCCTTAACAATCCACTGAAAGCATGAGTGTTTTATTTGTGCATTTTCATTTTCTGCAGGCAGGACTTTCTGGCTCCTCACATGGACCTCTGAGCCTGGAGAAGCAGACTTGTCCTCAACACCAGCCTGAGATGCATCTGACAGGCACATATCTGTGATGCCTACCTTGAGCTTATGATCTTTGTACGTATTTGTCTCTTCCCCTGCCATTTCCTCTTGGGAAAAGTTCAGGCAACTGCTTTCCTTAACATTGCATTCCTCTGGGCTACAGCCTCTTCGGTGTTGGGGATTTTGATTTACGTATTTATTATTATCATCATAATTTTTGGGAGGTGGGGGCTGTACTTATTTGGTATTATAAATGAAAGCCTTTTACAGGTCTTTGACATTCCTCTTCCCTGACTGAGGCCCAGAGTTCATCCACCTTTCTTATCCCAAAAATACCTACTTTCAAGGACCTTAGCTGGTGTGCTATTTTTTTCCTCCTCTATGTGGGAATGTTAATAGCTTGAAGGAAGCCCCAAAGCTCTATACTCAAGCCAAGGACTCTCTCAACTTTGTTTTTCCTTACTGTCCTCCATACAGTAGCTGTCCTATGCCTGCCCCTACCCCTGCACCAGTCCTCTTCCTTCTTCAGAGCTTATTAAAGTATCTCATTTCCCTGATGCTTTTTCTTCCAACATTTACTACCTTGATGCATTTTCTTCAATCGCCAATTAATCCACTGCGTGCTGTACATGTATATATAGCAGGAAGCCATGCTTCTCCTACCTGCAAATCCACCCACAGGAAAAAAAGAGGTACATCATTATACAGATGCGGAGACCTGTTTCGCTAAGATACCACATACATGCTTCAATTTGCCCAGGATGGACAAGTCCAGGTAAGTTTGAAATCTCCCCAGTTAAGACAAAAAACAAGGCAACAGGCTAAAGGATGAAAGATCAAACAAAAGTGATGTGATTTCAGTTGTTAAATACTGATTTGTTATTAGGTCACATACAGCTTTACTGTTTTGGGATCTGCTAAACAAAATTGTTTCACTTAACCCTTGAGTATCACAGGCAAAGTCACTGAAAATAGCAAAATCAGTACTTTAAGATCATAAAAAATAACTTCAGAAAAAATGAAATATAGATGGCTTTATTGGATTTAATTACATATGAAATTGAATACTTGAAGACAAAGTACAATAAAAATACGAACATATTAGGGCAGTGTTTTAAGAACTTCAGACAGGCATATGAAAAACAGAGCATAGACAGTGCACTTGAAGAGCTAATATTTTGCAATTGATTCAGTACATTTTTAAGTGATAGCACAAAACACATTTAAAGTCTCATGTTCTGGTTCCTGAATGTGAAAGAATTTAATGTCCCACCTGTGTGAGCTGTGGCCCTCTCTGGCACAGCTATGTGTGTACTGGAGAATAAAAAGAGGTAGAAGGCAGAGGTGACTAAAAGTTGAGTTGTCTCTTCTTGACAATGTAGTATTAAAAGAATAAATATAGCCATATTTCAGTACAAGTATTTTAATGCCATATACTCATCCATCTAAGAAAAGCATGTTTCTTTAGTTTTGAACCATTCTGAAAATAGTATTCTAGTATATCTAGATACAATCTCAGCACATTCCATTTAGCAAGTCATTTTAATTTTCAGAAAAATCCTCAGTCTCACAAAAACTGACTCTCTTGAATAAATGTACCGAAGTTAGCAAAGTCCTGGCAAACGCAGCATCACTGAATTATCTGACTGTAAGTCTAAAGCATTCTTAACTGCACCTTCTATCATACCAGAAAATACGTATGATGTTTATTACGACTGATGGTAAAGGAAACTTGTACAGGACTGCAGCTTTGCCTTTTCTTCAGTACTGAAAACACAAATCCAGTTAAGACTTCTTAGACAAGCTTTCATTTTTCAATTAACATGTTTTATTTCAAATTTATTCAGAGCTGAAACAAGGGTTTCATTTACAGCTGAGGAAAGCAAAGATGAAACTTTGTTCTTTCTTTTGTGCTCAGCCACACAATTTATTTTTCTCCTGGCAATGGATTTTAAATCTTTTTTTTTTTTTTTTTTATGGGAACTGTTTCAGTAAGCGCCGACATTAGAGCTGACAACGCTTTGTGTGTTTTTGTTTTTTTTTTTTTCCTTTTGCCTGGTTTCTGTGTCTGTGTGTGCAGGCATGCATTCATTAACGTAATTCCTCAACATTCAACAAGAGTGCATCATTAAACCAGAGGAAAAAAAGCCTTATAAATATTTAGATCCTCCACCTACCTTCCAAAACTAAAGTGAAAAAGAGTATTTAGTGTGGACTTGGTTTGAGTCAATCTGCATATGAACTGAAAGGGGGTACAAAAGGATGAAAAGGTGGTGGAAACGAGCATACAAACCCCATAGTCTCCAGGGGGCCATTCATCTTGTTCTTGTCAATACAATCTCAGTCTCACTGCTTGGCTGTGCTCTGCGCATGACCCAACAGGCTGGCTTTGCAAAGGATGTGCGTGTTTTCTTCCTAGTTTTGTTCTATCGTGTAATTTTGTGAGAGGAGAAGAAAAATAGTTCAAGTTTTGGAAGCTGGAGCAATTTCTCAATCTGTTTGCGATCCACACTCTGACATACAAACTTAAACATTTACATCAAAGGACAACTGGATTGTATGAAAAACATTTTAGATAACTTGACAAGATGAGATAATGAGATAACAATGTAGAGTAAAGCACATTATCTGCTGTACAGCTACAAACTCATACAATTTGGACCAAGTCTTGTATATATTTACATATAAAACTCTTTCTAAAAAAACAGTCAAAAATTACAGATAAAAAACCAGAACATCAGTAAAATTTGGGATTTAATGCATTTTTGTAATCGAAGTCACAGAAATGTTTAGGATTTTGCAATTTTTTTAATGTATTTTAATTTTTTAAAATGATGGAATATGTAATATATCCAATAATTACTTTTCATGATATGAGATCAAATTAACTTTGAAGGATTATATCACACTACCTACATATGACTTCTGATCTACAGGTGCTGTGTTTAGATGCTCTCTTCAGCCAAAAGAGCATAAAAGCCACTAAAGTCTGCAATCAGACACAAAAAATGATTTCACACATAATGAAATTCTTGATTATAAGCAGCCAAAAGAGTGATTTTTTTGTTCTTTTGTGAGGACAAAGAATGAAATAGATCTAACTCACTCAATTCCTCAAACTCCAGCCCATCAGATGAATTGCATTACAGCAAAATTAAGGAAATAATACATGCAAAATGGTCATGCTCACTTATCTTAGTGTTAATCTTCCATTATGTACTAGTGATAACAGAAAAGTCCAAGATATTATTTTCAAATTAATCTCTATTTCAATCTCCTTAAATGAACTCTGTTGAAGTGGGGCTTTTTGGTTGGTTGGCTTTTGGTTTTTGTGACCAGATCTCCTCAAAACCCTGTTAGTGACCACATCAATGTAACATCAGGTACAAGCATGAGCATGCAAGCTGCTCCCGCTTCATGACTCCCCCACAAATCACCCAGTGTCACTCTAACACAAAGGACTCCGCCTACTGACAAACTTCTAATGAAGTACCAAGATATATCTGTAGCCAGAGGGATAATTGATTTTGTGACTAACCTGTAAGACAGGTGCACGCAAACTTCAAAATGGGACAAAAGATCAATTATGCCTCTAGTAATGAAAATCAGATGGATAGCTATAAATAGACTACCTGGAAAGAAAACCAAGGTAGGGATGTGTATTTTAATTGACTTGCTAAGGGGAAGACCACCTTCTGGCATGAAAATTTGGCATCTAATTGGCTATGTCATGACTTCTTAAAAGCAAGTAGAAAAATTCTACAGATGGAGAAATGCTTTAAGTCAAGCAGTGTCTCTCCTCCACCTCTGACAGAGAAATGGTTTGCCAGTTTCCCAAATAATAGGGATTTTACAGACTTTTCTAGGGTGGGAAGAAGAAACACTGATTTGGATTACTGAACACCTATTTTCATGCGGATCTTCTTTAATCAAAACATTATGACAAAGTCACAGTACCTTTTTTATTGCACTACCTCAAGTAGCATTTTCTGCATACTTCCTGCAACAAGCTGTTGTTTTTTGAGCGTACTGTCAGACCAGATTAAATATTCATTTGTTAATACATATCCACAGTATTGTTATGCAAACTGGATAGCAGAGTATACTCTCTGGGAAACTGATTTTTGCATTTCTCTGTGCTGCTGATCCTTAGTATGAGGATTTGGGGTGTGTAGAGGGTGTGTGTGCTAAAGACAGAGATGATGCCATACCTATTATGTCAAAACAAAAAACTGTAATCAATGTAAGTGTAATAATCTTTCTTTAACAATTTGACAAATTATGTGAATATCTAAAAAGTGAAAAAACTGCCCATGAAACTTCCATAAAAGTATTTTTAAACAAATACAATAGGGTAAGAGGTAAGATTAACATTGCAGTCATCACTTTTATTTACAAATGATACAATAACTTCCAAAACATAAAGCTGTCTCTTAGAGAAGGGTCCTTAGAAACTTCTACAAGTTATAAGAAAAGTTGTAATATGTATATGTACATGGAAACTTCTCATGTTCTAAAAGAACAGGAACATCTAGACTTGTGTGACCTGGATCTGTACAGAAGTCATTTGAATGTACAGGAAATGCATTGTTTCCCTTCTCTGTATTTCAGTCACAATTCGAGACCAAACACAAAACATTTCAAACCAAGAATAATAACAAAAAACTGTGGGAACCTGAGAGATGGCCAGCAGTGTAAAGCATAACTTCCAGAAACTTCAAATTTAGCTGCAGTGATTTTTGCATCTCTTTTGCCTCTACACCATAGTGAATCTTTCAGCTTATTCTCTTGCCCCCTTACTCTGTGGCCTGGCCAATACAATGACTTGATGAATGTAAAATATTAACACACTTCTGAAAGCCAAAGCTAGGGAATAATTACCTTCAACGGAATAATTTAGTTCTTGTCAAAATCCTGAACCCAAGCTGTTGTTCACACTATTCTGAGCAAAAGGGGTTAATAGAAAATGTTTCTGCTTGTTTACGGTGAGATGCAGCTGACGGCTCAACAGTTTGCAGTGGCTGCTCCAGACATCCAAAGGGTGTAAGAGACATCAGCATGGAGCAGGCAGATGCCATTCAGAAACTATGAGATTAAAGTGACTTTCTGGATATTCAAGTAGAATACCATAAGGCAAATGAATCGTATCCTTTATTGTGCTTATAAACTTGTAACAATGATTGACTATTATCCAGCAATAAACCAATTTTAAATAATAATCAGATCCAGTATCAGCTATATAAAATGATATGATCTTGTATTAAGTGACTGTAGTGAAAAGTGAGTCATCTCCTACATAAGCGAACAACCCAGAAACATCCACCTTTTGGCTTTGAGCCCGAGTTGTGTTTTACTGATTGTTATGCCTTGTCCTTTGAACTCTGGTGACAGATAGGAACTTAAGATACACCAGCCTACAAATTCTAACAACGATGATGTGAGACTTGGGATGCTTCTTGTTTCTATAAGGAAAACCTGAATTTATCCAAGTGCTTAAGCAATAATTCTCTGCACTCTTGCCTTTCATCCAAGCAACTTGAAGTACTTGATGACAAAGTGTTTCATAGCTTTTGATGAGTAGAAAACTGTGAAGTAGGTTCTGGGGCATATCGTAACTCAAATATATGTGGCTACTATATTCCTATAGCCTACTATAGGAATATATTCCTACTATGTGGGAGAAGTCTCCCACACTCAACAGAAAAGACTGTGGGTAGGAGGAAAAAATTAGAGATATTAAGTCATCCACAATCAAAACAAAGTTTAGGCTTCCTAGAGTGAAAAAGTACCATAAAAAAAAAATTAAGAAACTGAACACTGCTGTTTGCTTTTAGAGAGAAGGCACAAATAGCAATGGACAGATAAAGAAGAGAGCAAGATTCTGAGCATGGAAACACAATGGTCTTTGTGTGAGTAATCGACAACCACTGTAGCACTGCTATGTCCTTTGCTTTGGATGAACACTGTTGAGCAAGTCTGTCTCATCTCCAGAAGCTTTCAACATTCATATTGCTTAGTCCCTTTCTTTTGTCACAGCTTTGTAGCTCCAGATACTTCTCTTCACCATTAAGTACACAAAACAAGGGTTCACATTTAATAAAGACTTGGAAAATATAAAGTATTTTGAGCAGGAAAAAACCCACTTCTAGTAAAAACTAAAATTCTGGACTTCTCGGACTGATTAGTTTTCTTGGAAGGCCCACCAATACAAATGTTTCTTGTTCACTAATGTAAAGTTTTAAAAAATGCTTAAGTTTTTTTTATAATTTGTTTAGCTGTTTTCAGTTACATATGAGCTCCTTGTGTAAGAACATTAAGAAGCAGACGCAACACATCACTAGCAATCCTACAGTGTAAGTCAATATACATTGACAATTCACATGTTAAAAAGGAAAAGCTGAATTAACGCTTCAATTGCATTTCAAGTTCTATTTGGTTTTAGTGACAATTGAGAAGAATGGTTAATTTAAATCTATTTGCAAAGTTAAGCCTGAAAATATTTGTATTTCACCAGTATACTATGGTATTTTACCAAAAGATGATGCACCTGAGAAATAGAACTTACCTGTTTCTTTACATGTCAGCTCTTTGATACTGTGGTTGCCAAAATAAATCTGCAAATTTCCTCCATATAAACTTTTTATTTTTGAAACCTATAGTAAAAGTGAAAACATTTCTCATTATGGGGAAAAGTAAAAATGCTTCTGATTATATATCTTACACAGAAGTATGTCTTCTCACATTATATTTAGTCACGTGTAGCAAATTTTAAAAAGCTGCTGAGGGCTCTACCCTAGGTGAGATGACCACACCAATGAAAGTGCAGAATGTTATCCTTAACAGTTTTAAATTTAGGAATCTGGTTCAAAACAGCAAGTAAAAAAAAACCCAAATATGTCAGAAATAAGGGCCAAGATCTCTCAGTAATCTTGACTTCCAGATATAATAATAATACTACTGTATTTTTTTAAACTTGAATGTGTGTTAGCTGGACTCCCAATGACAGATGTTTTGCAATGGTCAGTTCAGTGCCTCCAGAGATTTAAGCAGCACTTAGAGTAATACACACATTGCTACTCCCACTTTGCAACACATGGCACAGATTGGCTCATATTTTGCTTCCAAAAGGGACAGGCCAGAAGTCATCTGAAATTCCCTGTTCAGTGAGCACAGAGCTATACAGCTAAGGTAGCAATTTTGTGACTGCAGAGATGGAAAGCGTCATACCTAGCACACTAACTGAAGCTATAGGATCGTGTGTGGGATTAGAAACACTGGAAATGTGCACGGTGTATTTCAAGAGATTACTTTGCTTCTTTTATTGACCTGGGCAGAGCATCGATTACTCATAATCCAACAGTAAAATGTACTAAAACAATGCAAGTGTTTATAAATTATAAGATGTAGGAATGTTTATGAGCTTAGAGGTAAAACACACCTTCAAAATACAGGATACAAATATGTTCTGTAAATAGTTTTTCCCCCCTGGCTTTTAAAATTTAAGTGCTGTTATGAAAGAGATGATAAAGTGGGTAAATTTTATGTTCACAATGCAGTTGCTCAATTTAGTTTTCTCTCTGTAACTGCTAGTATTTTTTATTTTCTATGCCTTGTCAGATTGCTTTTCTTTTCCTCCTTTTCACTGTTTTCTGCCTTTCTCAGCAACACTATAATAAAACTGGCATATTTGAGACTTCATTTTCATCTCCTACTAGAGAGTGTGAAATGAAGCCAATCTAAACTTTGTTTTCAATGCACAGAAATTTCTCAAGAGCACATCAGACCTACCACCCTCTCTAGACAGATACCCCTTTTCTTGTCTCTAGAATGCTATTTTTTCTGGATAAAAGTCTACATAGTACTTAAAGAAACTGCATGCACAGCCATTGCATACCCATGGAAATAATCTACTTAAAAGTACAATCTACTAGGCAAATCGTTCTATGATAATCTTGAACACAGATGTAATACATTCTACCATATATTGATTTACATCTTTTCTGTGTATAACCATGACTGCTTGGTAGGTAGATAAGGTGAAGTCAAATGCAGAGATATCCATGGCTTCCCTAACTACTCAGTTACACAAAATGCTTAACATTATACAAAGCAAAATTTAGGTTCCTTCATCCTATATATGTAACAGTTCCTTAAGGTATGTGAAATGCATACCTTACCAAGAAAACTGCCAGGTACAAGACTTAGCTCAAAGGTGGAAAAATGCTTTTTTTGTTTTATTTAGCATTCACTGTCTTTTGTCCCCAGCTTAATGATTGCATAAGTAATACCCAACCACAGGAACACTGAGAATACAGCTCTTCCTACTCTTGCGTAAGTGAGTGAATCACAAAAGTATCTCTTCTTTATTCTAACCTGAGGAATAGCCAGTTCTACCAGGAGTGAAACTGTAGGTTACTACACCCTTCTTCACAGTTGTACAGCTTGAAGTAACTTACGTATAAAAGATATAAATCTGAATTCTTCCAGACTAAGTGTGCTTAAAACCTGCATCTTCCACTTCTTCAGCAATCACAATCACTAGTAGACAAATTTAGGCATTATCTCTTCCAGGATTACACAGAACACTCAGAAATGTCTCTTTTTAGACTATTAACACTACATCATTTGCTTATTACTTTGAATTACTTATTACCCTACTGCTGTTTGAAAAGTTACCTATTGGCTTGGCTTAATGTCAAGAGAAGTGTGTCTTTGTTTTCAGACACTGCACAGAACTTCAGTGTAATTTTTGAGACTTTTAGTCTGGCTCTAGACTTTATTCTATTAATGAATTAATCACCTTTTAGAAATAAATGAATTTCAGATGTTGGGCATGTCTGACTACTGTGCTACAGTTACAGTAGTTACAATCTTGAACACCATGAACAAGTCAAGACTGAATCACACACAGAGTATTTTTTTTTCAAATGACTGTAACGGGTGAATGAAGAATTGTTTCTTTCCCTAAAGAAGAGTAATATAGCAAAGTGGTATCTTCCTGTTATAGACAGCATTGCAAAAGGTTGATGACAACCAATAGTATATGCCTGTGATTTGGTCAACGGAGACACTGGAAGCAATAGCCAACTCTTTTCAAGGAGTCATTAGCCTTTTGATTTCCCTTTTCGCAAGGTGTTATCAGCTATGAACATTATAGCAGTAATTGAATTTGCTTTTTATGATCATTGCAGGACTTTATTGTAATATATGGAGGCTGCTGCTCACGTTATCATTATTTTTCTAACTTTGAGATTAGATTAATGCAATAAAACTTCACCTTAAAAAGAGAAACTGTTGGTGAATCTACAGGTTACATGATTGAAGAAGGGCTACCTAGATGAAAACACAAGAGTGAAAGATAGGGATGTTCTGCTTTCGTCTAGACAGAAGTTGAGACTTTGGGTAGTTACTTAAAGAACTTTACAAGGCCACAGGACCTGATTATCTTGAAACAGACTAATCAACCTCTTTCTCCCTGCCCCCTCCCCTTCTCCTGACATCAAGACCACAGAACCTCTCCCTCACACTCACAGAACCTGTTTAGCCAGCCCTGTGTCATGTCCTCCCCCCACCCTTCTTCCCCCATAGGGAAGCTGCAGAATTAAGACAGTGCAAGAATATTTCTAGTGCCTCTGTAGATCAGGCTGTAGTCATGCCAGTCTCGATGGGAGCTATACCTTCTCACAGCTCCTTAACTAGAACTAATTCAACTTTCATGTCCCAGGAACTCTTAAAAATACCCTTTCCTAGGATGTGGAAGTGTGGGAAGGTAAAGGCAGAAAGAAGAAAAAAGGTATGCTGAGTGGGGCTTTTAGGTAGCTTTTTGGATTTTACTGTGTATTTGATAAAGAAAGATATCATGCTGATTCGCTTATTTAGAACTAATGCAGAATTATCAGCATTTTATTAAAACATTCAGCTTTTCCACTAGCTTTTTTCTAAAGATTTCAATTCAGTCTTGAAGTACTTACAGAAAAAAAAATCAAGGATGCAAATTTTTCCTGTCATTTATGCTTAAATAAATGGGCAGCTTCATCACATAGCTTTGCCTCAATTTCTGTACTGTTCTAAGGAAATAATTCAGATTAACACAGAGCAAACTAGAGGTTGAATTTTGCATTGTGGTGCATGAGTGATTTCTCAACTGCTGGTGTGCACCATTTCATTCTCTAATAAATAAGCACAAAATACTTTAGGATAAGCTATACTGTTCCTATTAGTAGCTAAGACGACTGACTGAAAGGTACTGAAAACAACTTGTGCTGGTATTTCTTACCTTGCAATGTCTGTTCCTATTCAAGCAATGGTAACACTTTATGTGCAGGAAGCAATAATGAAGTGGCATGGGAACAGCTGCACCAAATCTGCTGAAAAAAAGTCTCCATATGCTCTTTTTACTGTGAGAATCATCAGTCCAGAACAATTATTCTAACATCATCTACGTTCATCGAATTTTAAGATGAAAGCTCGCTCTTCGACGGATGCCCTTCATCAAATGGAAGGATCTGACAGCATGTTTTCTCAGGGTTAAAGGAGCCTTCACTCACCACTTAAAAATTAGCAAGTAAAGGGCTACAAAAATGCATCATTCTCCGGACTGGTCTACAAGAAGCAAAAAGATAGCAATTTTGTTAAGCATTAAGGCTGCATTTTAGCTTGTCACAATTTTAAGGTTGGAAAAGAACAAACACAAACACATTACTAAATAGAAACCGCATTGTTTTGTCATCCACAGCCAGACTGCGGTGTGCTGTGGGCATGCTATTGATGAACTAGGAATCTATATTTAAAAAAAAGGTTCGTAACACTGCAACTCTTCGATAACAAAGATAATATTTTCTGACTGAATATACAATTTTTTAACGATGGAAGCAATAAAACTGACTTACCTTACATAAGCCATTAATTTTTACTTAATGTAAACAAACCCTTGCAATGAAATAAAAATTCTCATGTCCAAATAGCGAGTTCTACGTGTTTCAAGGGGAAACACACTATAAACACTTGGTGGAATGCAATAATCCAAAGCATTTTTACTGTTGTGAGAAATACGCTTTCTCTACATTGTTGTCAATGCACATCTTTCAGGAAAAGCAGAGTTAACCCTGCTTGGCAATACCCAATGACACTACACCTGTCAAGATGACGTGTCTCTGCTTTTTTTTAGTTTTGGAAGCATAGTTCGTTGCGATTAACCTAAAGTGCCTTCACATACAGTGCAGTATATGTATTGAAATACATTTGAATTTTTTACAGAACTTCAAGCAATAGCTAGACTTTAGACCTAGTCCTATTACAAATGACTGTTTCCAGCGAGCTACACCAAGAATGCAGCGATTTTCATCTAGCTCTGGAACAAAAGCTCTACCAAGCTACCGAAAACTACCTCAAACCTTCCTGACGAGTTCTTAAGTGACAAAACCCAAGTCAGAGCACCCCAAGCCAGCAGCAGCGCGGGAAGGAGCAATACGTACAGGGACCCGCGCCGGGCAGCGTTGCCGCTGGGCCGCGGTGGATGGAGCACGCCAGTGTTGGTTCTGGCTGCCGGACGCCGCCGCTCCCAGCGCCTCTCCCGAGCCGCCCCGGGCACGGCCGCTGCCCCAGGAGCAGGAAGGGCTGCCTGCGGCCGAGCAGCCCCGCGGGCGGTGCCCGGGCCCCGCGGCCGGGCCGTGCTCTGCGCTCTGCCCGCCCACGGGGGGGGCAGGGGCCGCCCGTGCGGCCGCGACACCGCCGGCTGCGCTTCCCCGGCCCGCGCCGGCCCCGCAGCCGGGGAGAGCGGCTCCCTCCGTTCCCGCTGTTCCCTCCGTTCCCGCTCCGTTCCCGCCGCCTCCCGCGCGGCTCCGGAACCCACCGGGGGCCGCTCCTCGCGTCGCGCGCACCG
>JAWWEW010000112.1:31241387-31370288 GCA_035583185.1 Anabacerthia variegaticeps | reverse complement strand
TCTCCGCGCCGCTCCCCGCACGCTGCCGGCCCCGCCGGAGCCCAAAACAAAGGGGAAGTGCGGGCTCTCCCCGCCCTGCCCGCGCCGTGCGGTGCCGGCGGACGGCGGGGCGAGGCCGGGCGAGGGGCAGCCCCGGCCGCGCCGCTCCCCGCGCCCCCAGGGGGTCCCCCCGCCCCCCCTTATTATTGCCTTTCTGGTTTTCCCCCTCTTCTCCGCTCCGTCTCCTAAAACCGGGGGAAGGGTAACTACGGCACGGAGGGGAGGGAGCGAGGAGAGGAGCTCAGGAATGCGCTCTGGGGGAAGGCAGGGAGGAGGGGAAAGGCTGGCTGGCGGCTGGCGCTCCCCTCCCTCCCTCTGTGCCTCCCTCCCTCCCGCGGCGGGGACGGAGGGTCCGGCCCTGCCTCGCCCTCGGAGCGCTCGCCGCCCGGCCCCAGGGCCCCCGCCGGGGGGGCGCGGGGTGTTTGGTTTCCAGAGTTGGCTCTTCTGGAAGCTGCTTGGACTTGAATGACTAAGGCGGAGGGGGGCTGAGCTCTTTTCTTCGGCTCCAGATCCACCCCACCCCGAACTGGCCACAAACTAGTTACGATTTTCCTATGTTACAAGGGAAGCGAGCAGATTCTTCTTTGAGCTACCCTTACCTTTTACAGAAACTTAACTTGAAGGACTCCTACGTGTGACTTTAGTGGAGGGGAAAAAAACCAGAAAGGATTACGAAATTGCCTGGTCTGCTCCTGCCAAATGTTCACCCCAGCCCCGCACCCGCTCCTGCCGCGGGGCCAGGGCCCCCCCGCAACCCCACCCCCCACTTTCCCCCTAAATAACTTTATTTAAGGTCCAGCTTTTACATATAAATAATCACATGTTAGCGATAGAAAAGTATGTCCTGGGAACTTATTGTGTCCCATATGTTTCCCACTACACTGTGTTAAAAATAAGGGGATACACTTGTTCTTAGTATTTTAAATTCGCTTTATACTCGGGTTCACAGGTTTGGTTTTCTTGTCAAAGGCATGTCCTTTCTTACCACTTTAAACCTAGGCTTTCTGGAGGGTTAGACCTGTTCGTTTAATCTTATGTGATAGCTTTGTGAAATACGAGAAGGCCATAAATTATTTATACAGTTTCAACTTTTTGGGATTCTTAGCATGAAATACAGATTTTCGAGATTTGGAGTTAGGATTCTTTTTTGCGGACGTATTCCTCCTTGCTAAAAGAAGTTTGGGAAGTTGTTGACCTCGGAAGATGAAAGAACTGGTTATATTTGGTAGAACAGCTCCCCGCCCTCTCCCAAGACTGTAAAAATGAGATAGTGAGTGTAGTACAACACAAAAATAGCATATCGAGAAAATGTTACCTTCTGAAATAAATGATAGAGGAGTTAAAAAAAAGAAACAAACCCGGTGAAGAATACTGAAATACGGACTGCGGGAAGCAATATAATGGGAGATTGTATTTTTATTTTCAAGACGCTTGGATGAGTTTGAATTTATATTGGAGCAAATGTGGATGTGAAAAGTAAAACTATTTAAGACTTATGTTCTTGGTCACCACGGCAAACAACCTCTTCAGAATAGTTAGACTTACAGTAAACATCAAGAAGAAACTTGACTGAAAAGATTCCTTTATAGCACAAATGAGCCTTCCAGAGGCTTGATGATGGATTTTTAAATCCCTGAATCTCTTCAACTTAATGTATTTGGCCAGAGGAGGCCCGAGGCCTTTTTGTCTTTTTTTCCCGTTTCCCCCTCCCTCCCCCCCAGAGAACAAAAGGAAGGAAAAACATTTCCCGATGCGAAAAGGACACTGAAAAAGGACTGTCTGAAACTTACCTCTTGTCGTATATTTTGAAATACTGAAAACTGTGGAAGTCTGTTTGTGAAGTACCGGAGTTCTAGAATGAGAACTCTTGAGGCTGTTGCTGAAAAAGTTTAAGGACTGTTTTGGAACTGTTCTTCACACTCTTCATCGAAAGAAAAATAAATAAAATGCAATCTGTGTTTCTAAACAGTCTCTGGAAGAAGCCTGCTATGCCTTTAAGCTTTTTTGCTTTTCCTGTTTACGTTGGCAATTGTGTGGAAGTATTGTGGAGGCAGAAAACTTTTTGGAATGTTGAAAAAAATGTTTCATGCAAATCTAGTAAATTGTTTCAAGACTTCAAGATTTGAACACTAAGGGGCGCCAGTTATTTTTTTTTCCGAGGCGTGAGTACGGCCTCTGAGCCCCAGCACTGACTCGGGCAGGGAAATTAACAAATGTGTTAGAGGATGCCAAAATACTTGTGGATTTGTGCAGGTATCGGTATTTGCATGGACTTACATGTGTTGTATGCTTCCGGGCAGTATTGCAGAGGTGGAATAGGCAATAGCAATGCCAGCTGAGAAGTTGGGTGTTTTCCTCTAAAACACTTATCCTGGTTAACAGTGGGACTGTGTTAAGTGTCTTGAACTGTATACTACACTGACATCCTCCAGCAGACAGGTTTGGCAATAGCAAATTACAGGTTAGCTAGAAAAGTTTGCAAGATTGAGCGCTTACTTAAAAGTATATTATTTAATAGTTTCATCAGTTGTTTCATGGCACCTTTGAGAATACCAAGTATTTGGGGCAAGTGCGTGTATATATAGATAGATATATATATATAATATAAAAACAGGGTTACAGAGTTCACATTTCCCTCTTTCCACTCTCCACCCTGTAATTTGATTTGCTTCTTCGACTTTATTGTTTTGTGCTTTAGGTAGGTGGGGTTTTTGTTTTTTTAGTTACTATACAACCATTTTCCTGAAGGTTTTGTTTATGCTTTAGAAGAATAATATTATGATCAGCCATTGTCTTTTATGTTGTCTGATGATCCAGTTGAAGAAATAAAGTCACAACCCTAAGAATTCAAACAAATGAAACAGGGTATTGCTTTCCCTACTGGAATGCTAGGGATTTTTTTATTATTTTTATTATTATTTATTTATTGTTGCAAGCCACTATTTAAAAACAAAAGCCAAATGGGCTTGTCATCATTTCTTGTAATTGTATGCAGGAAGGGGTAGAAATGGACCTGTCAGTTTAGGTGAACAGTACATCTAATCTGGTTAGGTTACAAAATGTACATCTTCTTTTTTGGGGGCCATTTATATGCTGTGTGTATTATACAAAACATACTTTCTTTTCTGAACTCTTAGTTTTTGATCTTTGGAAATTTTAGTCCTTAACTTAGTAGATGGTCTCTGCCTTAAGGCATTTAGTTTTGAAGATCAGCTTAAATGTAAGAGGTATATGGAGGAAACTTTTTTTTTTTTAACAAAGGACTGCTTTATAATAAAATCTGAATGTTACAGTTTTGCTTAGATTACAGTTACTTTTCCATATGTGTGCTTTCAACTTCTTATGTGTAAATAAGGCTTTTGTGGATTAACAAGGATGTTTAAAGTGCACATCATAATGACTAGGAAGCTGAATTGTTTTTATCAGACTAGTGCAAACCTGTGGGAAGAGAGGGCTCTTCCTGAATGTGGAATAGGCTGTATTTCCTGTAATTGTTTGCACCATCAAATGTGACCTGGATTTTTTTTTTTTATTTTTTTTTTTGTGCTTAAGCTTCTCAGATACTTTCATGATTATAACTTACACCTTTTTTCTTGATGACTTCTATATTTTAATGCTCCCCTTTGTGGACAATGAGCAGAGTTGTACCTGTTGTGCTATTTTTTAAAAATTAAATTTGACATTTCCAAATCCTCAGTTGCACTCTACCCTGTTGCAATTAATGAGATACTTTGGTTGTATTCTTTTAGCAGATTATAAACTGTTAACTGAGATCTGAGTAGTATAATTTTTCTAACTTGCGCTTTGTGTTCTCGAATCTGTAAGTGGTTAGGCCTGCTGCACCTGATTGGAATGTCCATGGATCAGACCTGTTGTCTGAACTGTTTTTAAAAAGGCATTGAATTGAACTTCATCAAGAATTCATTTTTCTTTGGTAAACTATACCTCAAAAACTTAAGTCTTCGTGTCAAAACTGTGTTGAAGGCGACTTCAAAGTGTGTCTATCTTTAAATGTAAATTTAACCGTGCATCTAGCTATTGGAGATAAATCTAATTTAGGCTGGCGCTTTCTGACTGCCAGTTACAACAAAGCTAGCTGTAAAAACATCTAGGTAGGCAATGTGAGGATAAATTTTTCTTGGATGCTGCTCTCTCTGTTTCATTTGCTCACTGAGAAAAGTGCATGTGAACTTGCAGGGCCGAGTGCTTAAAACTGCAGCTCTTGTGTCAATCTCATTGTGTTAACCAAGATGTCTGCGGGAGCTAGGACTGAAGAACTGTGTTCTGGTGCTGTAAATGAGTTCTCCCTGAGAAGTTATCTAGTTACTTTTGTACATGACCTTATTGTTAGTGATTATGTAAATGTAGCCTGTGCTTAGCTCTGGTTTTGCTGACTTGTCAGGTTTGACGGAGGGGCACTGGCCACATTAGCATGTCAGTTTTTCAGTATTTCAGTTTTTCAGATCTTGCAATAAAAGCCCATTATTTCGTTTAAAAACAGTGCCTGTTAATGCAAAATTAGGAGGTGAATATTGTTTAGGATAAAGACCTTATGATAGGCATTTGCCCAGAGAGTCTCAGACCAATTTTTAAACATTGTGTTTTTAAGTTAAGATTGTCAGAACAGTATGCTGCAAGAGCATTGAGTATTGCTTGTGTGCTGTTGATCATTAGTACTCCTTTGATTGGTTCTTTAATCATCTCTAAAACTTAATGGTCAGAGGTGTTTTTTCTGATTTATGATTATCTTGTAATAACAAGGTTGTAAAACTTACAGAACTTGTGTTCAAAAACTTTATAAGAGCTTTTCTGAGGTGTGGTATTTATTTTGTTGGGTTTGTTTCTTTTTTTTTGTAATACCTTGGCGCAGCCACCTATAACATCAGACCAAAAGCTCCATTGCACTTTAAAAAAAAAAAAATGGTTTTTTTTTTTTGACTTGTGGAAAAATACTTTAAACTTCCCTCCGCCCCCGGCCCCCCCCCCCCCCGCTAGCAACAGTTCATTTCTTCTTACAAAAAGTTATTTTTGAACCCTTATCTGCAGCATTTATAGTCACCTGGTGTGTAACTTAAAATGGCTATTTTTTGGATGGATATGAGTTCTAAGTTAGTGAAACAGTTATTTTAAGCTCATGTTTTGAAAGCAGTTTGTTCACAGTTGCTTACTAGTAATTGCTTATTAAAATGTCTATCATTACATGTTTTTTTTAAGGAAGAGTAACCATAGTAGACATAGTTCTGTACAAGAGCTGCTGACTAACATGTTAAATTGGGAGAGACCTGTTTAAATTGATAATTTTAGTTTAGTGCTACTTGTTGCTTAAGGTTGGAGTAGAGTTACATTTTCCTCATCTGAAATTGAAAAAATAATATCTAAAATAACTAGTGTCCTATAAAAATCTCTTGCTATGATTAGAAACAACTGACCAAGTGCTGTTTAGATTAGGGAGTGGCAAGCAACGCTTTCATAATGCACAAAGTCAAAAAATGAAGGTCTCTTGGTTAATGTTAAAGTGTGAAGAAACCCCCAAACCAACCACCAATGACTGAGAAAATCTTGGTTTTAGTAGAGTGCTTAGAATGTCCTGATTATGAAAATGAAGTTTGCATGCATTAAAAAATAGAAAAAAGTTGCTGGTGTTTGATGTGTGCTCTGGGTGTGAAGAGAAGGCTAGACAAGAAATGGATGGTTACTTTCGTAGATTAGTAACTTCTTTGACCAAGTTATCTGTCTCAGTCGTTCTTAAACTAAACCTTTTTTTCTCCAAGTACGATAAACAATGCCGAATCAGGAATGGGATGCTTACAATGATGTGAATTGTGTAGGCTTTGTTAGAAAAGGAAGTACATTTGAATTGTCTTTAATTACTGTTTGTAACCAGAAAGTGTACTCTGTTTAAGAGAATGCATAGTGATGCAGGTATCCTAATTAGGTGTATTATTAGATGCTGCTCTGGTATATATTCCATGGCTGACAAGATAGACCTGTGGTATCGTTAATTATCAGACTGCCCTGACAGCTCAGGCTGATTGAAGTACAGCAGGAGTCTGCCATGGAAACTGGTGGTTCCCATTCGACTGCTTGTGTGGAATGTTGGGGGGCAGGAGAGGGGAAAGGCGAGGGGAAATGCCTTGCCAGGAAAACTGTGAAGTAGTGAAATGCCCTCACGCAGTGACCCTTGTCTTTATTGAAACATAACTCACAGCTTCTCACTTGGGCCGTGTGAATTTTTCTGTATTGATTTTAATCAGAATGCATACTATGAAAATCTTTTGTTGATTTTGACATTTTATTGAATTTTAATAACCAGTGCTAAGAAAATTAGTAGGAACAGTAGAACTGCCAGTGTTTTAAGTCTCATTATGCTTAATGCGTTTGGTTAGTACAGTAGTACAAAAAAAGTTACATCTGTGGCTTGGTAGCAAGAGAATCTGTGTCTGTGAGGGACATGGGACTCCTGATTGAATCCTGAAAAGATGAGAGGTGTAATATTTATAGTCTGAATTACATATGTTTCCTTTGCTAAGACAAAGAGTGGAGTTTCTGAAAGTTAGGCAATGTTACATTTCTACTTTTGACTTCAGAAAATATCCTGTTTAACCTTGTGCAGTGCAGTTAAAGTTGTGTCCAGATTTGTGTTGCTTTTCGTTGTTTTTCTTGGAAATATTTAATACAAGTGGAGTTAGCTTTTTGATAGAAGAGCCTAGATTTTTGAGGCAATTTATGCTTGAATGAGCAAAACAGCTGTGACAACTTTAAAGAGAAATAATATCTAGCTTCATTAGTAGAACTGCTGCTCCACTGTGTTACTCTTGCTTCCATTAAAAAGGTGTCTTTTACAGACTAACTGCGTGTCTGGGAACAAGACAGCGCAGGTTGAAATGCAGTTGTGTTACTTAAACCTGTTGTCTGAGTCCAGCACTAAAAGCTGCAGCTTTTTTTGACCTCTGCAGTTATTTTAGCAGGTGTTAGTGGTCAGAACGAGTGTGTTAATGCCAACAGGCTTTTTTATTTATTTTATTCTCATGACTTAAAATATTGAGTAGAAATTGAAAATACATTTTTAGTTGCTTTCCATTTTAGAATTGATTCTTTTTATACTTGGTGTCAAATAGTAAATCTTTCTTTTCAGTTCAGAGCAAAAAAATCGTTCTCTTGAAGAGAAATGGCAGTAGGTAGCTGTTAATGCACTTTGATGTTTTTGGTCGTGTGTAGTTGAGTAGCACACTGAAAGTCAATTTTTTGAATCGCTTTAAAGAATATTTTTGATTGTTTTGCAGCTGCGCTTGAATGCTTTTACTTTACTCCATACTGTAGTATGAGAGAATGTTTGTGTTTCCAGCACATGGTGTACCAGAGCAAGTTTTTGATACTTTGTACTATAATTGCAGCGGTCCAGGAAGTGCCCGGATGTGAAGGTCCTCAGGATACCCCTTTTTAGAAGGGATAAAACATGAAGCAATTTGCATGCTAACTCACTGAAGTCTGAGGGTATTACTAATTGGAGCAGTTAACACTTCAGTGGTATATAACCTTATAAATGTTTATGCTTCTTTAAGTCTTGATATGAAAAGGAAAAACATCCCAGAGTGACAAATAATTAAAATCTTGTTACTCTGCTGGGAAGTTACTTTGACATAATTCTAAGGAGTAATGCATCAGAACAGCTGCTGATGTCAGAGCAGAGGCAGGGGAAGATAATACAGTATTTTATACCCTTATCTGGTGGATCAGTTTCTGGATTAAAAGGTCAGCTGATATTCTGTACTGGTCAGGGTTTTTTTGAGTTTGTTTTTGTGTGGTGTTGGCTTTCTTTTCAGAAAGATCAGAGCTGTGATCTTACTCCCCTTATGTGATCTCGGAGTAGTTGTGTTGGCACAATAGCCAAGGGTTGCTCGATACTGAAGATGTAGAGCAGAGCCTTGGAGAGGGAAGTACAGTTGCTTAAACATTTACTTAAAAGTCTGAAACTCCTAATTGATGTCAACTGATTGTGCATCTGGTCTATTCAGAATTTTAAGGATGTGACTATTTTCAGACTAGCTGACACTAGATGGAAGTCAGACTTTGCTGAATTCTTTAAATCCTTTAGCTGTTGAAATAATGAACCTTCTTGGGCTTTTTTCTAATTCAGATTAAAGAATTTAGAAATCTCTGTACCCATTAGTTGGCTGAAGTGTCCTGTCCTAGCTCTAGTGTATTTTCTTCATTAATGTCTAAGAGATGGAATACGCCTGAAATTTTAAAAAGTAAGCAACAGATCTACTAGCACAAATATTAATACAAACTTAATGTTCTGGTCCATATATTTAAATTGCAGCTAAACTAAAACATTCAGCTCATTTTGCATAATGCTTCCATTTATTTATCAGACTTCAAAGCAGTAGCAAATCAGTTGATATTCTTAATGCAGCTTAGTCTAGTAACCTGCAAATAAGTATATCAAAAGTTGGCGTATAATTTTCAGTTTTTTAGATGCAGAGCAAGCCACTTCTGTTTGCTGTGGAGTATCTTAGGTTTGTTTGCTGGAATGGGGAGGAGGAGAACATAAGGAATAAATCGTCTGACCTGGTGCTGTTTGCTTTTGAACAGTGTGGCTCATTTGTTCATACTCTTTTTAGTTAGTTTCAGTTAGTCTCATTTTGAAGAAGTGCATTCCTGCAGCATGGAAAGCAACATGGATGTTTTACAGAAAGTTGTTGCATTGTTGTCAATCCCTGCCCCAGATTTACAAAATAACTTTGACTAAATACTACATGTGCAATCCATTGATGAGCATGTTCTTATAACAGTTGGCTTGTGTGTTGAAGTTTAAAGTGCTGTAATAACCCCAGCTGTCTTGTTTAAAGTGTGATGTTTTTGCTAGGAAGATTTTGTGCAGTGAGAAAGTGGTGTGTGTTAGATGTTGGTAGAGAGAAGTTGTTGATAGTTCTTTAATTGCTTAAGTATCTTATCATCTGTAAAGATAAGTATAGTCAGCGAGGCTCATATACAGTCAGTTTACGAGGGAATTACTGCTGCTTTAAATCACTTGAGGCTTTTATGGAAATCTGATACTGCCTCTGAATCAACCTGAAGCAAGACTCCTTGTACAGATTCTTTTGTTCGTGCTTTTCACGTAGTTATGTCAACTTTGTGCTCAAATAACTTGAACAAAATCTGGGCACAGATGATATGGTAGGGATCAGAAATGAATTCTATCCAAGATTCTATCAGGAAGACTGATCATAGGGGTATTAAAACATCTTCAGAGGAAGAATGATACTTCAGAGCCTCTCAGGTATAAATTAGTGACTACAATTGCCTTTAGAAGGGAATTGTATTCGGATGTTTTAGTAACAAATTTACAGAGATTTGAGTCATATTTTGAAATGTCTTGCTGTGTTTTTTTGTTGATTCTCTGTGGATAAATTTTATTTTTGTGGCAAGACTAGTATAATCCTATGTGGTAAAAAAGCCTGGAGAAAACATGACCTAAAGATCAAATCCACCTTAGAAGAAATAAAAACACCCAAGGTACAACTGGCTTGAGAAAAGCTTATTGAGGTTACGAACTTGAAAAAAAATATTTATAGAGTCCTGTGGCATTTAAGATACATGCTGCCATTTTGAGGAGAAGGGAAAAACATTTCCATATCAACTTAATTATAGAGTTAATTGAGGTTAAATTCTATATGGATCAAAGTATTGCTTACTTGTAATAATTTGGGTGTAGCTTCTAGGGAAGGAAGGGATTGTGTGGAGGCTTTGTCTATATGTAATGGGGTACGTAGGCCTAATGCCTATTGATTTAGTAACTGTACTTATTCATAACTATTCATGAGGATTCTTGTTGGTTCCAAATGGGAGGTTTAATGCACACTAAGGGCACACTTGGTAGTGCTGAGTTTTAATACTGTTAAGTGTCTTCAGGAAGATATTTTTGCGTCAGCCTTGGATTAACATAGGATGAATAGCAGAGCAATTCATCAGCCAGGCAGCTCTGAAGAGTGTCAGCAAGAAAGCTGACGATGATGAATTGGAGAGAAAGGGATGCTGCAGTAGAAAGCTGCTACAGCCATCGCTGGGGTGTTGAGGGATGGCAGTTGGTATTTAGGTGTATGCTGGTAATTAAGTGAGGAGGGGCTGCACTCTTTTGCTTGACTGAGTAGAAAAGAAACATGTCCGTTCTACAATTTAAGAAGGTTACTAAATTCAGCAGCTTAAAATGACAGATGGACAATTGGTTTGTAATTCATGGAAAAAAGATTTATGTCAGTCTTCAGTACTGATAAATGTGAATTATGTTTTGAAGACAGACTGGTGAACTTCCTTTGATGTTTGCAGTCTCAGCAACCTTATTTGGCAACTAAAATTTGGGTAAATTAACTTTGAGGCAGGTTGAGTTTATTCTGAACTTAATTTTCCTTCAAGTCCTGTGCTGGCTTTTCTTAGATCTCAGCTTTCAGTTACTTCCAGTTACTTCAATTACTGGTTACTTTCAGTTTTAATTTTTAATTTCTCCCCCCCCTCCCCGGATAAAGAAAATAGTTGGGAATTTGAGGGGGGATTTTCTTCTATCGGCCTAATAGCATAACTAAGTCTTTTTTTTGTCATGTGCACAGGTTTTTCTAATCCCATTTATTAGTGTGGTTTGTACTAGAATTGTTTTTGACTGCTCATTGTTTCATCAAATTGTTAGACACTTCATACATGGAGGACAGTTTAATAATGTTCAAGTTCTTTGTAGGGGCTCTTTGTATGGATGTTTTTTCTCACTGCTGACTAACTGTGGGTAACTAAACCTGTATGTACACGTTTTCGGAGCCCTGACCAGAATTCAATATTGAAATCTGTATCAAAGACAAGCATTTTAGTGCGTCATAACTAATATAGTATAATGGTGTAGTATAAATTGCTGCACAGTTCAAACTACATTTTTAGTACAATTTTGTGGATTAAGCCTCTTAGCTGCTGAAAGTTTTGAGCAGTTGTTACTAACTAAAATGTGTTCCTGAATAATCAGAAGAATATTGTGATCTCTCTTTCTTCAAACTTTTATTGTGTGCTCTTAGTGTTAAATTCCAGATAAAAGATAGGACACTAATAAAGAACTAACATTTAAGGAGCTTTTTTCCTAGTCTAGTCATGGGTTAGTAGTTTCTCATGGTATGTGATACAGTTGAAACAGTTTATGCTGCTATAAACTTTTTTTCCCCAGGTAAAGTGAAGGAATGAATATTGCTAGCAATGAAATCTGGATAATTTCTAGGCTGTTAATTAGTGAAACAATGCCACAGGTATAGATGCAATACTTTCCACCTATCAATATTGGTACAATGAAAAAGTTAACACAAAGGAGCCAGTACAATTTGAGAATACATTACTGTGGAAGTAACTAGACAGAAATTGTACTATATGTTGGAATTGAAATGGCCAAATGGAACAGATCATTATGTGAGAGGAACAGAAAAATCACAGTAGATTTCTTTGAACTGAAATGTCTTTCTGCTCAGAAAATTTTACTAATTTACAGAAGTAAAATAGCAATTTAGTTAGCCTTTAAATATTATGAGATTATACATTACACTTTATTTAGGGAAGGAGAATAATGCTGAGGTATCAAGATACCTAACTGTTGCAGTGTGAGATCCAAAGTAGCTTGTCATCTGGTTGGAAACATCTGTTTGGCAGAACATTTTCTTAGGATAAGAGAGGTGGAGATACTTCAAAATGAAGCTAATGTTTGTACAATCTAATTAAGATTTTTCTCTGCGTGTAATGTCTTTTTCCAACACAACCTATGCTATTTTTTCTTGTGCTTGTCACACTGAGCCACTTCAGCCACTCCTTGCCCGTACCTTTTCTGACATAGCCAAGAATTACCAAGCAGGTGTATCTCATTTTGCAGTGCCATCAGTGAAACTGTGCTGTCACTGGCTCAAAAAGTAACATTAGTAATTTTTTCCCCCAAACCTGACTATGAAGGGGTTGTATTTTGATAATGCATGAAAACAAAATAGCGTTTGATATGAGACCTTTGAGACCACTTTGTCTCTGAAGTACCCAACATCTTTTTTGTTTGCAAAGTTAATGGAGCTAAGTGAAAAGTGTACTATGAGTTTTTTACGAATCTACTGTTTGCAGACCCACTGTATATGAAGAGTTGCTGCAGATAAGGAAAAGGAAGTCTGTTGTTGGGAGATTTAAATGGACTACACTGAGCCTTCACTTTTTTTGGAACTTTTTGTTAGTATGCAAGTGAAAAAGTCTGAAGACCACTGATTTAAAGGTGTTTCCATTATAGCAATTGTCCTTGTTCACGGGCTGAAATAAAAATTTGAAGCAAGAAACTTCAAGGAGGTGACAAAATAAAATTGCATTCACCGTTATGTGTATTGAAACTTGTTTTCATCTATATGCATTTATTCTTTTTTTAGGGCTTCCTGCTGTTATATATTTACTGATCTAGTGTGTATGATGATGTTTTCTCTAGATGAGATGTAGAGAATCTAATTATATGTCTAGAGAATCCAGTTTGCAACACGGGAACTCCAAAATAGTAATGTTAATTGCTAAAAGTAGGTATAAGAGGTGTAACCTACCAAATTCTGTTTGGTATGCTATTATTATAGAATAATTTCAGTAGTAAACTGTCTTTAAGGGCATCTCAGCCTTTCAATTTTAATTCCATTAAAATAGCAACACTGTCGTCATTTATGAACAGAGGTATTAAAGGAAGTTCCAGATACTCAAGTACCTTTAGCTATAAATATTTCAAGAAATATTTGTTGTTTGTTTTTCCCCAAGAGGCAGCTCTGTGAGCTGATAGGGCCTGTTGTTTGGTATTAGTGATAAATGAACTTGGAAGAAAAAGACCTTTTAAGCGGGTTTAAGTTCTTCTATCACAAAGCAGTTGATGTGCAGATCCTGCTTATGTAGCAAATCTGTTCCTTAAATCAGTCCTGAATATAATATCTTAATTTATAAGGTCATTTGTGGTGGCTTTAAGAGATAGATGGGACTACTGTAAATCAAGTCTATATGTGTTAGAAGCCTATAAAATTTTGTTAAAAAAATTACATGTGACTTAAAGTTAGCATTCAGTTTAGATATTGGATGTTTAATTTCTGTGATGGGTTGCACTTTTTCAACACGCTAGTTTGTTACTGAAAGAAGCTGTTTTTAAACTCTCTGAAGTTTGTCAGCCGAAGAGAAGATTTATGATTTTGTAGCTACTCTGTGAAAACTTATCTTCAACATTCTAATTATGTAAGTAGCAGAGATCTTGGCTACCAGACTGGTAAAATAAATATTGGTTTTGTTTTAATATTCTCTGTCTGTTTCTACCATGTGTGTATACAGACATGAGTACACTCTATCTCCTGTCCTCTCTCCCTCTCTGCCCGTTTTGCTTTTGTCCTAGTGGTACTTCTTAATACCTCTCTCTTATAGTAGCACTTACCCAGTTATAAATGTTGTCTCTATGGACAAGAATTAATATTATAAGAAAAACATGGGTTTTTCTGATGTAATTAAAAGTTACACATTGGATTGGTGTAGTGTAAAGCCAAAGGGGAGGAGGGGAGAATCTACTCTTTTAGTTTACGTATCTATATATCTTCTTTGATGAACTAAAATTTTCTGTGAATGAAGAATGTCTTCATGTATCTTAGAAATATCAGAATTATGAAACATTTTTATTTTTAACAAAAACACTTAAAAATAATCTGGGTTTGATAAATAGTGTAAGCAGATCTTTATTTTTGAGATCAAACAAAATTCATATTTAGTCTCAAAAAAGCTATTCTTAAAATACAATATTGAAATTTACGTCTGGAATATGGTGGCTATAATTATGCAAACTTGCATATGGATTCTTTTTTTTCTGTGTGCTCGTTGTTGCCTGTTTTCTGGTATTTATTGGTGTCTTGCAGAGCACCTTCCTTGATAATAAATCCATTTCAGTTAATTCTACAGATTCTTAAAACACAGTAACCCTTATTCATCATGGTTTCAATTAGAAAAGTTCCCATCTCAGCTTTTGCTGTAATGGCAAGAGGTAAATACTGATGCTGCATTATCTTATCTAGTTGATAATTTCATCTAATAGTCCCGGAACTTGACGTGCCAATTGTTAAATGCACTGGGCTGTGAAATAATTGGAACTTCAGCTTGCAAATACCAAGCTATTGTTCTCAATAAAGTTGAGTTGAAATCTGCTTTCTATGCTGCATTGCAGTGAAAACTAATTAGTTACAGTGTGACAAGATGCCATTTTTTATTGCCAAAAGAAAGTTTCTGGTATTATTCTGCAATGTGAACAAATGTTTGGCAGTTTTGGCTGCAATTTAAGTTAATTTTGTAGACAAATACGTCTAAAGAGCCTTTGGTTGTTTAACTTAGAATTTTAGAGTTCATGTTTATCAAATGGCTTCTCAGATGATTTATCTAGTTTACAGTGCTGTTAATGCCATGCAATATGTTCTTTTTATTACGCACTGAAGTCTAGATGGCAGTTCCATTTAAACTCACGTGGCCCATCTGATAAGGAGCCAAACCTCATAGTTGTGCGAGGTTTAATAGTCTTTGATATGTGTCCATAATTTACTTAATTTTTTAACTCCTGACAGATAGATATCGGAGATGGTTTAACATGTTTTTCTAGTATTTTCAAAAGGTGTGTAAGAGTTGGCCAAAACACTACTATTACTTTGAATGTTATCTTCACTTAATGTGGCCACGTAAGTGAAGCGAGTTAAGAAGATATTACAGGTTAGTTTGACTATTGAAATACATCAGCCTTGTATGAGATACTGTTTGCTTATCTGGTAACAAAATATTTTTGAAAATTGGTACATATGATGAAAAATGCACTGTTTGAAGTGCACCATTAGTTAAGATAGTGGAGTAATAATTTAAATAAGCTAACCTGAAATTGGCATGCTGTGTATATAGATTGGTTACCTCTAATAAAATTTGATTACCTTTCAGTGTGACTAACAGAGTTGTATCACATGCTAAAATGACATTCTTGTGCCTTTTTTTTTTTTTTGGTCGAATACTAAGGCCTTATTATTTGTCATTGCTTATTGCATATTATCTTTTATTGTTTTACTGTAAATTAAAGTCTTTTATTCAATGAAGACTAAACCAGTAGCCCTGAATTTAACTCTCGTCATAAAGATTTGGCATGTGGCTTTTAGTTAGCTCTTATTCCTGTTTGTAGGTATCACTTTGCTCTGTCTTTCCAGTAGTTTATTTTTGTCTTTAAGGTACAAAATTTATATTTCATTGTGGTTAACTCAAGTAACATTTATAAAAAAGAAGAAGAATGAAGTTAGGGCCTTTCCTTTGATAGTTATTGGAGGAGGACATTAAAACATGTAATGTATTTTACTTGAATTGTGGTTCTTCCTGTGATTTCCATATCAAGAGATAGCGAATATTCAGTTTCTTTTTTTTTGAGTATTTTTTCAGCCATGCCCAAAGACTTTTGGGGAAAAAATCTTCATATGGAGGGGGAAAGATCAGTGTAAATCTGAAAACAAAGTTTGTGGGAAAGAAAGGGATGCTTCTTATGAAAAGGGAATGTATACAAATGAAATTAATGTAGAGTGCTTACTCAAAAGTGTGAATATGTCAAGGTAATTTCATATTTTAGTAAGGAGTGTAAGGTGTATGCAAAGGTGTAGGCAATGGGAGGACTGATTTTATTCTTAGAAATGTTTTTATTAATGCAAATAGGCAAGTTTTAATGTCGGCATACTTGTTTTTAAACTGTTAACTTTTAAAAACACTTAATACAGGAGATCTAATAGTGGCTTTTACTGAAAAGGTTGACCTAAAGGTAGCACCTGTGAAGAACTTCCTCTGAGATATACCTGCTCTTAGGGCTTTTTCAGGTGAGCGATAGGTCCTTGCATTACATTGGAGACGCTAATGTCTGAATGGATGTGATGGCTGCCTTGGAATGATGCTGCTGTTAGCAGTGAAAAATGTCTTCCTTACGATTCTTGTGCAGCGGGCCGTGGAGTGCAGCACATTTTTATAATAAAGGTGATGAATTTAATCGCAAACTGGCAGCCAAATGGAAATTGCAGACCTTGATACTGGGAGAAAATTGCCTATAAAGCAACTCCTGAGAGAGCAGGCTTTAAATTTATCCACCCATTTCGACATTGAGGAGAACACAGGAATTGCAGGGTATTTGCTTGGCCTGTTTAGTTCAGATGGATGACACTTCATTCTTCCTTTATTTAAGAACTGGTTACAGTGTTACATTGTTTTTTTTAAAAACTAATAATAAAAAAAATGACCTTGCTGCTTAAACTTTATGCTGTAGTAGGTATTTTGGAAAAATCTATTCCTTTATTATCTCAATTTTTTTCTCCTATTATAAAGTAGGACCTACTATGCATAATTAATTGAAGCTTAGCAACTGCTTCACAGATTTCCTCTTATGTCAGATTTAACCCTACTGTGATTTGAGATTTAAAAACTGCATATCCATGTATTTGAAAACTATTTGCATTGAAGCAGTGCCTTAAATAATTTAACCGGTCTTGAAGTCCCACTGGAAGTCTCTAATAGTATGTTAACATAATTTCTGATAGAGGCACAGCATTTTTTGAAACTGTTAATACTGGTACATGTCAGCAAATTTTAATCCCTAATAGTTAGTAGTGTCAAATGCTGATGTTCTTCCTATATGGTAACTAGGAACTGGATATACAGATATGATCCTGCATATGGTGGGCACTGTATTAAAAAAAGACAAAATACTGTTTAAGGAGCTTACTGAAAGATGGTGTGCTTATCATCTCATCATAGAAAGAATTGCAGTTACTTTTTTTAGAAATAGATACTTTTATTGTACTCACTATAGCACTGCCCTTTTGGGTGCCTTGAGAGGTGATCATCATGCAGGTGGAAGAATGAATAGCACTGGATTTTGCCACTGACATTAAGATGAAGAGAATAGGAACACTTAATGTTAAGACTGCAAGTGTGGCATCTGGTAAGGATATTCTTTCAAATATTTCATTGGTCCAGTTTTCCCTCTTAAAAGACATCATCAGAAGTATGGTCTATATTAGAATGATTCTCTTGGTTATATGATCCCTAAGGTAAAATAAGGCCTCATTTCTTGGACAATATGAAGAATATTTTTAGTAAGTGTAAGAAATAAGAGCAGTTCCTTTCTTGTTCTTGATTTAATTTGTTATGCCCTTTAGAAAATCAGCCCCTTACCAATTTGATAGGGTTTATTAATACTTCATTTTAAAATTATTATTCATTTATATTTTTTGGTAAAGTAAAGCTTCCTGAGAGGTAGTACTATTATTACCAGAAGACATGAGGATTATTAAGTCGCTGTGTGATGAAAACAGTTGAGCCTTGCTTTGGCAGTTGTTGAAAGTCTGTCACACACCGTATCTGTAGTTAACAAGTAACTAACCCGTATTCCTGTGCTTCAGGTATAGACTTGTAGGCAAATAAAAGGAGTGGCTGGCACTGTCTTTTACCATATTGGATGATTTTTATTTTTTTATAGAAAATAGAGATTAAAGTTCCTATTGAATATATTTTCTATATACATTTCCGTATTTTCTGGTCACGGGAAGACCATGGCCAACTTGGTTCAGAGATGTGTGGTGGCATTTCTACTCTTGTTATGTTAATGTTCTAAGACTGCAGTAGATTCAGATGAACATACTAACTGGAATTCCACACTTTGTTGTATGAGGGATAAGCTTTTCCTTAGAAATCTTATTTTGCTGCAGGTAGCCAAGTTTAGATATATACAGGCATCCAGAGTTAGCTGGTATAACATTCACTCCTGTTCCTGTGCTTTTTATTGCCGTCTGACTGTAAGCGTTCAGAGGCACCTATTCAATTAGGAAAGACCAAGTGCAGGTCTTGAATAGAGCTGAAACTGGAATGTATTTGCTGAGTTAACAGAAAAAGGGATTATGTCCAACCTGTTTACTTCAAAATAACTGTAGGACCTATTTTTGCTTTAGTTACTGGTGCACCTTGGAGAGAAGTTATGGAAGAGAGTTTTGAACTAATTTAGTAGCTTGATGATGCAAAAAGGAGATTTTTGTTTGGAAAGGTGTCCTTGTTACTTCCTGTCTGCTAATTCTGGCATTTGGTGATTTCTTCAGTGATCTGTTTCAGCTCAGTAACCTGGAAGAAAGCTAGTCGAGCAAACCAGAAAATGTATGAACAGTCTTTTGCTCGATTAGTGAGTTGAATTGGCCTACTAAGGCAGAGCTGGTGTAGAGATCTTAAGGAACTTCATTTTCCAACAGCATTGTGCTGTTAAGATTAGTAACTGTTCTCACCCTTCAAAGGAAGAAGTGGTATAGCAAAACCGACATGTTGAAGTAATAGGCCAGATTTCTGATTTTTTTTCTGGACTTCGGGATTATTTGGGATACATAGTCTCCTTCCTCCACAGTAGCAAACTTTCTTGTATTGTCATTTTTTTAATTTTTTTTTTTTTACAAGTTTCTCAAGATATGCAATTCATTGCTGGCATGAGTGGTGCATTACCTTTTTAGCTATGCAATTTTCTTGTTCTCTAAGGAGAGCAGGAATGATTTCATACAGCTCACTGTCATTGGTTTTTGCATCTTCTGTTTGGTTATCATTAACTTTATTTTCGCTTTTCTTTCTTCTTGTCAGTTAAATGTCTGTGTAGACTTAAGCTTCTGTGCTGCCATTCTCCTTTGCCAAGTTTCAGATTAAAACCAACCAAACAAAATACCTAAGTTCCAAAATAATTTAATGCCCCCTTAAAAATGAGTTGTAACTCATATTGCAACTAATGGTAAGATGTAAAATGTTACTACTGGTAGTTTTGTTAGTAACATCTACAGTGTATGATTAATGCTCTGTTATCTTCAAACACGGGTGCAGATCGATTTTCAAGTTAATTTTTTCCTACTGGTTTTTGTTTTTAGGCTTATATCATCACGGAGGAAATGCCTGTCAAGGAAACAAGGGAGGCTGTTCTAACTCTTTGTCACTATTTCTGTGTGTGTGGTGTACTTACCAGCTCATAGGGTCTATTTTGAATAATAGCGATTACAATGGTGTTTCCCCTCTGTAGCTGCATTGTCATGTTTGCAGTTTGGCAGTATTGTCTGTATTATATCAAAGTGGGTTTCCTTTTGCAGCTTTCATTTGATCCACTGTGGTTTTCACCTTGAGTTTCAACAAGGGAAATTGCCTTGGTTTACTTTCTTTATGCCATTCATCCTATCTTGTCGTCTTTATCCTTTCACTAAGCTGTTTTTTAAGGTCTGTTCTTATAACCAGATATATTATACTTTCTACTTCCAACTCATTTTTCTACTTCCCCATGTCGATACCTATGTTATAAGCTTTCAGAAAGAGCTTTTTCTTGAGATTAAGCAAGGGATTCTGTACAGTGCACAGTCCAGAAGGTCTTGATGCTGTTGTAAACTGCAGTGAAGACCATCTGTGCCTTTTGACTTTCTGACTTACTCACACGTGTGTTCTGTGCTGCTTGCTTACTCTGTAATGGTAACCCTTGTTTTATTTTAAGCATATTCTGTTTTTTATTTCCCATTCTTTTTCTTCAGGGGTCCTAAAATTAATTATGTTTTAAATGTCTTTGTCCTGCTACTCAGAATGGTGTGGACTTATTTCTGAGTTGTTAAATGTTGAACCTTAGCATTTTGTAGAAAAGAGCAGATTTTTTTCCCACTCAGTTTGCTTTGTGGGTAACATTGGATTTAATCTGCCACATTTTTTATTCCAATCCTCTTGAAAAATCTCAATCTCTTCTAACATTTCATAGCTTTCATAAGTATAATTTACTGAAGCCTTACTGTTCCTAGTTTATCTTCTGTTTTGCTTTGTTGACTGAATTTGTAAAGCTCTATTTTCAGTTTGTCTCTACTAAATACTTATATTGATATTTGTCATTAAGGAAGACTTTTAGATGGGGCATCTGGTAATTCCAAAGTATAGGAATTGATTTGTGCATCTGACAGTGGGCCAAAATGAGGTAAATTGAGAAGTGATGTCTTTTGAGAAAGCTCTATGAAAATCTTGGAAGTCCAGTTTTGTTCTTGGTATTTCACTTAGATGTTTTTAAGAACAGAAACATCTGCCCCCTCCCCTTCAAGTATTTATCTTTCATGTTCTTAACCAGATGTAAAAGTTGTGTTAGAAGCAGATTATTTAAGGAAGGAAAGATTGCTTACTTAGTACTGTTTGTTTATTGAGGTGAGGGTCTCAATCTGTAGA
This sequence comes from Anabacerthia variegaticeps, assembly GCA_035583185.1. NCBI lineage: Eukaryota > Metazoa > Chordata > Aves > Passeriformes > Furnariidae > Anabacerthia > Anabacerthia variegaticeps. Next base: position 31,349,981 of record JAWWEW010000112.1, on the reverse strand, counting down.
ATTAGAGTTGCATTTTGATTACTTTTGTTGTAAGAATTGAAGATGAATAGAAGTGTGTAAGAAATTGAATTTACTTCTCAGTTTTACCAATTACTGATACTTCTCTGAGCTGACACAATCAGTTTACTGAAGTGCAGAAGCAAAGTAAATTTCAGTAAATTTCTCCAATGCAAACTCTGTGGTTCACAGTCTTGAAATAATTTGGCAAAGTCTTAGTAAATATTAAAACCAGATTGCTTAAATACAAGTCTCTTAATTTCATTGCAGAATGTGCTTCTTCTATATTGATACCAACTAAAAACTTTAATGTAGGATCTCCTCCCAGTACTGGATGTTGTGAGGAGGTGTCCGGATGCTTCATCTTGCAGTCAGCAATATCTCCATGTTTAACTTTAATTTCATTACTGACCTAAAGGAGAGATGTTGCAGGTGACAGATTATTCCCAGAGATGATGTGGTGGTTTCTTTTATTGATTTTTAATTTGCTCCTTAAGGAGGAACTGGGAGATTATGGCAGCCACTTACCTAAATGGAGTGCAAAGCTCCCAGTATTCACGTCTCCTTTTGAAGTGCACAGGTGCAATTTGCAGTTCAGTGGGGTTTTTCTTGTTTATTTTTTAGAATAATCATGACAGTTGATACCAGGGCTGCTGGTTTTCAAAGCTGAAACAATAAAACAACTCAGATGTTTGCATTTAATACTCATCACAGTAATGAGAGAAACGAACCGAATATACTCATGTAAACTTTTCCTGTCAAGCTGAAATGTATTCAGCATGCATCCAGGCTTTTTCGAATAGGAATTACAACTAGTGTTACTGGTTGTATTTCTAGTTCTTTGCTACACTGTATGGAGCTTTATAGACTTCACTTAGGGTGCTTTTTGGTATTTTAAAGAACACTTTACTGTTCTGTGTTCTATAGGAAAGTTACGTTGGAATGAGTTTTTAAAGTGTCAGTGCTGGGTAGAGGACCCCAAAAAGCTCTTCTGTGCTCTTCTGTGCGTTTTTTTCTGTGTATTCGGGTTTCATTTTGGTTTGCTGGTTTTTTGTTTTCTCACAGCACAATGTAATTGAAAGCAGTCAAGCTTTTACCAGATGCTCTGCAGGTCTAGTGGCAAGAGGGGATTGCCTATTTGCCTTTACTTTTCTCTTTATCCTTCAAAGATGATTTAAAAAAAAATGTTTCCTCCCTGCAGCCCATATGTGAGAACAGGTGAAAAAGAAGAGTTAGAGAGAAAGAGAAAGAAAGCAGCAGAAAATAGAAGCCTGAAAGGCTGGTTTAGGTTTTGGCTGCTTTTGTACTTAAAGCTTATAAAAACAAGTCTTGAATGTTAAACAGAGGAAGAAAATGAAACTTTTCTGCTCCCGTTTAACATAGTATGTGTTAAAGTTTTATTTCCCTTCTGGTAATGTAGCCATAGCTATCTGCCATTAGTAGTTGTGCTTGGCTGTGATTTAATGAGCGATGGTTCATCTGCTCGGGCAGAATATAGTTCTGGCAATTAATGTTGGAAGCAGTGGTGTAAGCTGGTGTGAGTTGAGGCCTCATCGTGGTTGCAGTTTGATACTCTGTATTTGAAGTTGAAATTGAAAATCATCTCTGCATGCTGGGGAGTGCGGTGGTGGTTTGTGGGGGTGGGGGAAAAGAGGGAAGGGCAGGAAGGGGTGTTTCTGTGGGATGGTTGGTGATTTTTGGTTTGGGTTTTTTTTAGCAGGAGGTGGTTCTCCTTTAGATGCTCAAGATAAACCATGAAACAGAATTCAAATAGTGACTTTATGGGCAGGCTAGCAAATGTGATCTTATTTTTCACTGCAGTATCTGGTACCAAACACTATCACACTGAAAAGAAACACACTGCTAATATGATACCAGTAATCCTAGTATTTCTAATGCATAAATTGAAATCCTCTTTCAGTCATCCAGAGTATGGGTGTGTTTCTGACAAAGTATATGAATTATGTAATGTAAAAACTGCAGATATGATCTCAGGAATGTGTGGTGCTATCATATGTATTCTAAATAGTTCTGATACAACTTGTGGTTAGGTTGCATTACGTATTCCACAAAATGACCTCTTCTGTTGTATCAAAATTACAGAACTACCTAAAGCTTCTCATGCCATGTGTGTAGTTTAGGCTTCAATTAAAGCAGTGAAAAAGTTTTCGAGAATGAGCATGGGGGGAAAAGTCCTAGTGTTTTAAAACAAAATATACTTAAAATTTTCTGTGAGAGGTTGCTAAAATGCATGCTTTTGTCATTTTGTCTGGAAGTCTGCCTAGATTTAAATGAGACAGATTGTGTGTTTGCGTTTGAGCATTTAAAGGTCCAGAAAGATCATCCTGCTGACTGTGTGCTGTACCTCCACTGAATTTCCCTTACTGGGCTATCTTAGAGGATAGGCATGCTTTACTCCAGCCTGAGGAAGCCATGTAATTGCTGCTGCCAGTTTCTGTGGATCTGGGGAATGGACTTGAGAGAACGGACTGAGTTTCCCATGTTGTAATCAAAGGCTTTGATTTCTTCTGAAATCTCAGCTTTTAAGAAGGTATTGTTTGTTTGTTTGGGTTTTTTTAAACAGAAAGGTTAAAATGGTCAGGTGGTATAGCCATCATTCATAGTTCGTGGAGGTAGAAGGGGATTTTGGGTAGAAACTAGAACTAACTGAAGGAACGAAGAATTGTATGTTCCATGGGCAGAAAATGGGACTTGAGTATGGAGAAAAGACAGTTTGGGATGAGGAAAACAGGCAAAAAGTATGTGTCTGCTACAGGAAACTGCTTTCCAGAGCCTGGAGTAAACCCAAAGTTCTGGAGTCTTGCCATGTCTTTGCTGTCAGGAAAGATCTGTGAAACCCAGAGGCAAATTGTCTCATTCCTCCTATGCTGCTGGACAGTATCTTCTTCTGCTGTCAGTTAATACCTTATTTCATGCAGCAGAGGTCTTTGAATGGAAAAATGCCAGCCTAGCTGACTGGTTGAATTTAGCAAGTTGCCAGATACAAGTATAGTTGTTTTGTGGCAGTAAAACTGATCCATAAGATGCACACAGATGAGAACTTTCAGGCATGCTTGTTTTGGAAGAGTGATGTTTCTGATATTGGGGAATTTCAGGCAGCAGTTCTCTGAAGTGTTATTAGGTTGGGTTTTTTTGTTGGTTAGGGGTTTTTTACCTTTTTTTTTTTTCTCTCCACAAAGGAGTAAGGACCAGAGCTGCCTCTGTGTGACTTGCAGTGTGCTGCTATCTTGCTACTGGATTTGAGTGACTATCAGAGGTGACTTGTAAAATAACAAGCTTATCCAGGAAACAAAGGATAAGTAAGGAAGAGGAAAAAATAGTTATGCTTCTACTTAATGTGTATTAGTCGCAATTACTTGAAAACTTGTCTGTTGCCTTAAATATGTTGCTTAACACATCTCTGATTTTGTTATACTGTGTATGCATATGGTGCTGGATTTTGCTGTCTGAAAGTAAATGTCTTGTAAAAAACAAGAAAAACCCACCAAAGTCATCTACACAGATCAGATTTATTTCATAAAGGGTCTGGATGCTTATTAAAGAGACTTTTGTGCCCTTAAAGCATTGTAAAATCATCTTCCCTTGTTTTGGTAAAGTGTACCAAAACATACTCAAAGTGTATTCATTTTTTGTTTTAAAAGTTAAACGTGTATACTGTTTTAACACGTACTTAAGTTTGGGATTTGTTTTCTAAGATCAATTGTCTTGAATATCATAGGCAGGGAAAAAAATCACATACCTGATTTCTTTGTAGTGTTTCATGAAATTGTTCATAAAGGTCTATTTCCCAGAAAAGTGTGATTCCTTCAGGCTTTTTAGAAGATTTATCTTGGTGTTAACAAGAAAATATTAACTTTAAGACTTAAGGTATAGACCAAGACAGCGTATATCTGTCTATGTGGATGTGTATCTATTTATGTGGAAAGAAGCAATGCACTTACTACTGAGGGTGATACCTAGTGGTGTGGTGTCTCAAGGCAGGGCCTAAATATCCAGTAATAGTAATAATTATTGTTACTCATTAGTAATAGTAATTGATTATTAGAAATATGAATAATTATTTCAATTAATAATGACACTTTTGCTGTGTATTTTGGAACCAAGGGTATATGATAATATTATCATAGTTTCTAGGCTAATTACATTTTGCAGCTCTAAAAGATTAGTAGTAGTTTATCAAGTTTATATTCATGTTCCTGATGAGAGTGCAATTGATGTTTTTTGAGGAAAGGCTGTGGTTTTGTTGTATTAGGTTTTATTTGGTTGCTGTTACCAGCGTGCATAACTGTGTCACTTGGAATCTCCCGGCAAAGGGCCTAAATTATCTGTACACCCTTAGAAAGATATCTTCAAGGTAGTTTTGACTTGTACTGACCAAAGTACTCCAAGGGTAGTTTTGACTATGGCTGCCTCACTGTCAAGGCAGAAATGTTTAATGGGGGACTGATGTTCTGTGCAAATCAAATGCCGTGTGTCAAATGAAAAAGAAGGATGATTAGAAGGCCCAGCCTAGACTTGTTTTATTCTGATTAATTCTAGAAATAGCACGTCTAAAGTAGTAAGTATCACTAACCAAATACTTATTGTGTCTACATAGTAGGTGGGCCATCTACACTCTCATTATGTGAGTGCAAGCTTATAGTTGAGAGGAGTGAGCGTGTTTCTGTGCTTGTGGAAATCCACCTAAGAGAGCAGATAGTACTCTAGTTTTGAAAAGTGAGTACCTGTTTATCATGTAAAGGAGCAACAAAAAAGTGAATCTACCTATACCTCTGATAGTCAATGGGATTTTGCCACAGTATAGAAATAGTCTTAAATGGAGCTTTTTTAAAGAGCTTTGCTTTTTGTTGGCAGAAACAAAACATTAAAACATGGTCTAAGTAGGTTTTAACATACTCAACTGAAAATTAAATTAAACATTCCATTTGCTGTGTGGAATAACAATAAATAAATTAGGACAAATAACATAACTTTCATTGTAGTAAAAGGAACATAAGTAGCAATGTTGTTACTTCTCATTTTGTCAGAGGGTGATGGTAGCGGTAGTAGGTTCTCTAAAGTTTTGCTGGCTATGCATGTTTAGAACGAGTTAGTTGCCTTCCTGATTTCCTGCTGGTTGGTAATGTGTTGAGTCAGATGGCTGAACTAATACACAGTACAAAAGGGTGGATAACAGTAAGATTAGTATACTAACATGTCTCTTCATTTTTAACTTATGTTCAAGTCTGAAAAAATACTCAGCTTTAGTAAAAATGACAATTATCAACAGCCTACTTTTTTAACCTTAAAGTTATGTCTCAGATTTAGTGTAAGATTTAGTTTGATTGTTGTGCGGTTTCACTTCCCCAGAGAGCCATGTTTACATAGGTACATTAATCTTTTAGGAGATTACTCAGGTCTGTGTATGTGCAGTGAATTGACACACAGTTCTGGTTTTTTTCCTCTAGGTTGATGAAAAAAGCTGACTGGTTATCTCAATCACTTCAACGTGATATTGAAGTTGTTTAACAGTTGTAATAGAAGAGCTTGGTGACAGTTTTTAAGAAGGGCTGTGTTCTGAATGTACCACCTAGCATAAATACAAGCAGTTTTTAAATCCTTTCAGCATTTTGCTTAAAATAATTAATGATGTTACTAAAATTTTTTTGCTAGTTATATTTCCCATATATAAGGTTTTTTTGCTGGTTGTGTTTGTATAATAAATTAAAATTTGGAGTAAGGTGAAACTGTTCTTATTAGCATATGTAGCATTCTTAATAGATTCTTTCAAGACTGGTGCTTGAAATAGAAGTCCTAATCTTGCTGTACATATGATAGGCATGGGTCATAGACCTGTTTGATAAACCGTCTGCATACGGAATTATTTACTTCTTGGTGTGACCTAATTTGTTTTAATTAGAAGATTATCTTGGTAAGGAAATCCTATCCCAAGCTATGTATCATTTATGTTATCTGAAAACAGATCATGTTTTGATTTAGTTTTTTTCCCCAGAGAGGACAGTTCACTATGGTGGGTTCTTCCAAAAATCGTGTGTCTCAAATTTAGAATTTTTATTACTGTTATACTTGTGGTCAGTTAAAAACTATTTAATTTTCTCAACACATGTTGCCCTTGTAACTCCTATTCTGCTGCCACTCCTTAATATATTGATAAAGAGCTAACCTCTTTTCTATTCTTTCCTACGAGTGGCTGTCCATTTTTTCATGATGCAACTACACTTCAATATTTTCAGTATTTTTTCTAAATGAGGATAACTGAAATTGTATGCAGCATTTTAAATGTTGCTTGTGAAATTATTTTCATTCTTTATTGAAAATACCATACAGCTAAGTCAAGATACTTGCTCCTTCACTGCAGTCACTGCTTGGTGTCCCTCCTGCTCAGTGTATGATTGATAATGGGTTTTACATCCCATCAGTGTCATACAGAATGCTTTCTGCTGGTGGGGAAACCTTGTTTTGCAGCTTTAACAGTTTAGAGTGAGATTGCTCTTCACTAATTAATTTTTAGAGATTATTCGGTTCACCTTTTGTGACTTCTTTTCATAATCTTTGGTCAGCCTCCTTATAATTAATACTACTTTTAGTACAGCTATTGTCACTTTGTTTTAGCTTGTACCTTGAAGAGCTTTTCTAGGAGTCCCCATTTCATGGAATCATAGGATGCCTTCGGTTGTAAGGGACCTTAAAAATCATATAGTTCCAATCTCCCTGACATGTTTTAACCAAATTACTTTAGTTAAATTCCATAGAGGACTGCATGGGAAACTCAGCTTAGCATTGCACTGTTTTCTTGAGCACTCACTCTTACAGCTATTGTGTTAGTCTAACACGCTCTGTGATAAACTTGTTACTTGCTTTACAGATTTTCACACTGTTTTTTAAATTCTTCCAACATGTTTGAAATTTGGCTTAATAATAAAAATGGACTTATGTGTCTAGCTGGAATATTTATTCTGGAACTAAATTTTGGAGTGTTTTCCTGCATGAGTACGTGTTTGCTTACTGTACTTCCAACTCAGTTTTCAGGTTTTCTCTTTCCAACATTTGTATTTGACCTCTTATGTTCAGATGATTTTGTAACAAGTTCTGTTACTTCATCAAAGTTACCTGTTTTGAAATCTAAACTTAATAATAACTTTATTTGATGGCCATCTCCTCTGATGTCTTCTCTGCTTACTAAAGCCAAGTCTTTGTTGACCAGCAGTATAATGGAGTAGTCTGTCAGTTTTGTGACATGCAGGAATATTTGTCTACTGCTACATTAAGAATTGATGTCTGCTAATTAAGCTTTGTAACTTAATAAATATAAACTAAAATATATGTTTAGATGTGTATAATCTTTTAACGCAGACGGATAACGCTTAATTTAGGCCTGTGGTTTGGTCAGCTGTTTCGTCAAATTTCTTAAGCTATGGGTTGATTATGCTTTTGCTTAAGTGTAGAGATTGTGATTAAGTAGACTTTATGTGCGACCTAATATTGGGGAGTCTTCCAATACTTAGAAGTGAAGTTGAAGTTGCACAGTGTATCTTCATAATGTAATTAATCTCAGAGCAGTGCAATAGTTAATATGTTTAGTGTCATAGATTACTAACTTGTCAGTGCTGGTACTCATCAACCAAAAATGATTACTTTCTTAGTCTGGTGAATAAAATGCTAACAGAGCCAGGGTAGGGCAGCATTTAGAACAGTACCATGTATTGGGGAGAAGTGTGTATAAAAGTGGAATTGTATTACTGTTGTATGTGATCAGGTAAGGAAAAGTAAATTGGGAATGAGAGGAACTACTCAGTCCTATTCAAATGGGTTATGTTCCAGTTGAAGTGATGAAAGCTGTCATGTCAGCCTCTTATGAAATTGTACTCCATATATAGAAAGAGATGTTGCTCACAAGGACTGTAATAGCCTTGTTTTGATATGCTAGCAGGTTAGAACTAAAAATGTTTACTATATACCTAAGTCACTTGATTATCAGTAGGCATGCTTGCTTCCTCACAAGTTGGTGTTCCGTATCTTAGAGTATTAGGTAGATTCCTCAGTTGATAATCAATAATCACAGGTTTTTTAGCTGTCACAGATAAACTATGGTGCCCAAATCCAGATTTTTATGATTATAAAGTGTTTTCATCAGCATCTCAATAGCAGTGTAGTATTTTGTTAATAAAGAATGCGTAATGTTAATAATTCACAACTAATCAGCTAATACTGACTAATTATTTTTTCTCCCCTTTAACTCATGAAGTATGTAGGTATGGTCCAGATATTTAGCTTTTTCTAATACATCTGTGTACATTAACTGTTGAAGATGGAGTTTTCTGACACAGAAAGACATAAAAAACAATGTGGAAAATTGACAGTGGAAATAGGAGGATACTCACCTTTGCTTTCCCATAGTTCCTGAAATACTTTGTTATCGATTAAGTTTTGTGTTCCCTCAGATTGGATTTGCATGTGTGAAATCTGCCTTGCCATTAAAATAATTAGTAAAATAGAAGACTCACTAACATTACTGCGTTAGTGAATAGCTAATTATTTTTGGGTGATCATGGAAGTAAAAAAAATTCCGTTGCTCCTTTCATACAAAAGACAAAGCATACATTAGCCAATGGAATGTTTTCTTGTAATTGCTAACAATGGAGGATCATTGTGGATGTTTTCCAAAGACACAAAATAACTGCATGTGCTCTGTGTTGCTCTTTGAAATTGGTGAGTCTTAAGATGCTCCTTTTAATACAGGAAAAAATCTAATGGTGTTGCTGTTTAGTTTTCACATAGGTTTTTTTTTAGTAGTTTTAACTTTTCAGTTCCAAGAATAAGCAAACCTGTAATTTAGGTAAAATCCATCATAATTTTAATTCTACAGTAATCTTCAAAACTCATATTTATATATTATTATTATTATTTATATTATTTTGTTGTACTGTTATTCCTTAGCAGGGAATTTGTTTAAATTAGTTTTGTTTAGTTTAAAGGTTGTCAGGTAGTGTCTGTCCCTTTACTTGTAGGCACTCCTTGAACGTCTTGGTGGAGCAGCATAGAGTGTGGAATTTCTGTGCTGATGTCAGCGGGATTCTGATATGAATTAGGCTGCTGTTTTCGGAAGTGCTCAGTATACTTTTTGAGAAAATGTTCTTCTGGCTTTTAATGGAGAGCTTCCCATTATATAACTTCACAGCTGTTCAATGTAAATACACGTTATTTCATATGCAGAATATACCTGTGTAAAGTGGACAGCAGTTGACTCTTGTCAAGGGAGCTTGGGATAGTGTCTGAGAAGGTCCATTGCAGACCTGTCAAACTACATTGTTCACAAAGATCAATTTCAAATAAAGGTAGTAAACTGAGGTAACAGATTTTTGCTTAAAAAATGCCTACCCAAGGAGCTAAAACCATAGAAATTCTGTCTGAGCTGTTACTGTCAAGCTGATGGTTTTTAAATAGCACCAAGTAAGGTTGTTTAAATCTCAGAGAATGGATGGCTCCTTTCTTTACCTTTCTGGTGATCAGTAGTTTGTACAGACTTTCAATTACTGCAGATTCTCCCACATCTGAGGTACTCAAGTTGTTTATTATGGTTACTTGCCAAACATTTGATTTATGCTACTGGGTGTGGAAAGAAAACCAAACAAAATCTTTGAACAGATTTAGCGTCATGATGTACATTAGCTGTGCTACTTGTAGCTGGGGAAGGACATTGAGGTACTGGAACGAGTCCAGGGTAGGGCAGTGAATCTGGTGAAGGTTCTAGAGCGTAAATCCATTGAGGAGCGGCTGAGAAAGTTCAGGTTTATCCTGGAGATGAGGAGGCTCAGAGGTGACTATCTCTCTATGACCACCTTGAAAGGAGGTTGTAGCCAGGTAGGGGTCGTTTTTTCTCCCAGGCAACCAGAGACAGGACAAGAGAACACAGTGTTAAGCTGCATCAGGGGAGGTTTAGGTTGGGTATTAGGAGGAATTTCTTTGCAGAAGGGTGATTAAGCATTGGAATGGGCTGCCCAGGGAGGTGGTGGAGCCACTGTCCTCAGAGGTGTTTCAGGAAAGACTGGACATGGCACTTCAGTGCCATGGTCTAATTGACATGGCGGTGTGTTGGATCACAGGTTGGACTGGATGGTCTCAGAGAGCTTTTCCAACCTAATTGATTCTATGATTCTTTAGGGACCACTTGTTGCTAAAGGGAGCTAAAGTAGATTTTTGTGAGGGTAGTAATTAAGCCTGAGATATGTGAGCCACCAAATCTGCTTCTGTAGTTGTGCTCTGCTGATGGGCTTTACTAATAGCAAATGTTTTGAAGAGTTTGATGCTATTAATCTGACCCGTTGTTGTAAGGAAATTTTGCAATAAGCAGAACAGTCTATGTTCATTAACTTGAACTGAGTTATCTTGTAGGTTTGATCTAGTGCTGGGATTTAACAGATATGAATATTAATTTTCCAGGTTTTTAATGTTAACTTTTAAAACACAACTTTCCTTAACTCTTAAAAGTTTAGTTTAGTTTTACTGTTTTCTGTCTGTCAGCTAATTACTTACCTCAAGAAACTTTCTGCTTTACAAAGGTACTCATTTGGATGTGGATGGATAGTGTCTATCAGTTACTATATTATGTTAGTTGAGTATGCTAAGGAGTCTGCTGGAAAGCTCTTCCAAGTATCCTCTTGGGAACTTCTATACTGATTTTTATGCTAAAAAAATTTAGGTTTTTGGAGCATAGTGCTGGGATGAGACATGTACAGGAACTTTATCTTAAATGTGCAGCTTTTTGAGCTTACGAAGAAAATGAGGAGACTGTATTTAATCTTCGTTATATTGTTTTCTGAGCAAAAGCAGATTGCCAGTGTCAGCTGTAATGCAGGGTTGATGGACTTCTTACCAGACCTGCTCTGGTCATTCTGACGTATCATAATGTTAAATAACATAAATGCAAGTTTTAGTAAGGGGAAATAAATGCATGACTATCCTAAATTTGCCAGTTAATTATGTCAGAGTTCAGTATCATGCAAAATTGCTCATATATGACAATTTGTAAGAAGTCTGTTTTATCAGTTTTGATGCATGATCCTAAATCTAAATTTTTGTTTTCTTTTCACTCTAGTGATTTCTGAAGGAAAGATGCCATGGATCTTGTTTTTCTGATGCTCAGCCATTTCACTGATTAATATCAGGGGTGGGAGGTGTAAATGCTTGCCAGCCTTTTAGACTGTATACTGATGATGCATGCGGGGTACAGGTCCATGTGGCACAATATTAAAAATTACTCTTTTCTTGCTAGCGTTGCTATTTCTGCTGCATCAGCAATAGTAGCAAACAGTACTGGTGTTAACTGTGAAGACTGTTAAAATTGTGATGAATAAAACCAACTATTTCTTTGCCAAGTAAGCATACTAAAGCTGCTAGATTAGAAAACACATGAGTTGCAATGTTCCACCAATAATAAAGCACTTAAAAGCTTTCTGTTGACATTTATACAAAGAGAACAGATGAGTCTGCTGTATTTGGTTTTGAAGTCAGTTTGATGTAAACCTTACAATTGCCCACAAAAGGAGTTTTGCAGGCTCTTCTTGCAAAAAGAAGTGACTGAATTTTGACACCAAGAGTGCTGAGAAATCGCTGAAAGTGCTGCCCACTTATCATTGGACTGACAGTTTAATCATTGAAAGTGTACTGCTAGATTTGGCACAGAGGAGCAGAGGAGAACCACCTATAGTTTTTACAATGCATTAAAAAAATGAATTGAAATTTGAAATGCAAAGACTTTTTTTGTTGGATGACACTGTTGCATGACTTGTACACCATGTTCTCGGTGGTGGTGTGCAGAACTTTGACATTCTTTTTCTTTTCATCTGAGAGAAAGTGCTTATCGACCTAGTGGGTAAATGGTGTAATGTTACTTTGGTTTTTCTTTTAATTTTTTGTAGTCAAGGTTGTATTTGAATTTGGTGCGTGCTGTGTCAACAAGGTTCTTTTTGTGCAGAGGGTGAACATCAGCATGCCACTCATCTTGTAGTTTGAGTACATGCTCTGTATTAGCTGTCAGAACACTTTCAAGAGAGGTTATAATTCCCTTGTCTTCAGAGATGTTTCAGTAAGAGCAGAATGTAGTAGTTATATACTTCTGCTTTTTCTCTCCAGTCTTAGTTATGTTTTGCATATTGTTTGCAATATTATTGGATGCTGTTTGAAGCGCTGTGTATTATACAAAATGAACTAGTATCTAGCTGCAGTTGTCTAATTGATAGGTAATGCTTCCATGGAAAATGGAATAGTTTGCCTCTATAAATTCTGGTTCCATATGCAGTGGATTTGGATGCTCCAAAGTGGTAACTGACATATGTCTGTATGTTAGAATGTTTGTGATCTTTGTTTACTATTTACTAGTTTGGGGACCTTTCTGATTACAAAAGAATTATATTTTGTTGCTTGAAAGTAACTCTTAAATGCCTGTATTGATGATCTACCAGCAGTTGTATGCAATAAAAATATTTTACAAAAATATTGCCTTATTGCACAAAATTTGTTGCATTTAAAATTAAAATTAAACTCTGTATGAGTAAAGAACGAGAAGGACTTGAACCAGTTAGTTCCCTACCTCCCCCTCAGCACAGTGCATGCTAATGTCATGAATTTGTGTGGACTGACTAAAGTTATCTCTGATAGACAGTGATCAGAATTTTTCACTTTTTGCAAAAAAAGTGTTGTGGAAATACTAAAGACATTATTTATGCTTCATTTTAGTGCCACAGCCTGTAAGGGGGGAAAAAAAATAAGAATTTTTTTTTTTTCCTGTCAAAATATGTAAAATTATGCTGCCTGTAAAAAATTTGGTGTCATTGATATTTTGGGCATAACTTGATTTCTGTGAGCAAGTAAGAAAACTGAAACTGAATGTTCTATGCATCACTGAGATCCAAGTACCAGGGAGAACTTTAGCTATATGAACATAACTGTTTTTCTTACCAGAACTGTTAAACTTTTAGCTCTAAAAATTTGCTCCTAACTTTATTATTTTTCTAAGGAAACTAGCTTGCACTTGAGAATCTTTCAAAGTGTGGTGCTTCACTTTATTAAGGAAGCATGCCTACTTGTGTTAAAAGATGGTTAGTGTTCTGATTCGCTCTGAATCTCTTGCTGATTTTGGCAGTTGGTTTGTCCCACCCCCATTTGCTGTGTATTGTAAAAATCATGAATGATAGTTAAGGGTCTATTCTGTGACAGATAAACACTTCTTATTTCCCTTGGTTTCAGGAAGTAAATTCTGTGTGCATTGATGGCTCAACATTGACTTAGACTTAGGAAGGAAACATCAGCTGAGAGTGGCATCAGTTAAACTGTTTAAATGGATGTAGCTAAATTGGAACAAATCATTAACATCAGAAGATTTGTTTCAGTTCTCCAAATTCTTAGTTCTAGCTTAAACTGCAATGAGGACTGCATCAGTTTAAAAACAGTGTCCAAGTCTGCTGCTCTTCCAAAAGATAAATCCTTATAATTCAGAAGAAGCCTTCAAGGTGAGAAATAGTAAAGCTGTGGTCACTGAAGATGAAGATGGTTTGCAAAGTGGTGGGAGAGGAAGAATTTTAACCTTTTCAGTGATTTACTGCTTTGAATATTCTTGCTGGATGGTTTATGTAAACCTATTTTACATTTCAATCCAGCAGTCTTAAACCCATGTGCAACCTTACTTCTTCTAAGGGAATAATTGACAGCTGAAAGAGAGTAACTTCTTAATGGTTTTTAATGTGATGACAGACACTCATAGGAACACTGTCTTTCATGTGCTCAAGAGGGAAGAGCACTTTTTCATTAAGTTTCATGAAGAAATCAAAAAAGTACGTATCTCTAGACAAATGCAGGCAGTGTAAACAGCATGTCCTGCTTCAAGTCGTATCTTAGGTAGAGAGATGGAAAAGTATCATATGTTGATGAAGGAAACAAAAGATTACATTACTAATACAGTTTTCAGGGACAGAGGAAATAAAATGTCCTCTGGACCAGAATGCATATCATTGCTACCATGGCAGATTTTGTCATGCCATATTAATGTGGAACAAGAAAAGTATATTGAAACCAGTTTGTCCTTTTTGAGTCTATTCCTCCACTACCCTGCTATGAGCAAGACAGATTTGTCATTTTCTGCTAAACTTAATGCGTACAACGTACAGACCAGCGTAATGTTAAAGGTGAATAATGTGATTTTTGAAATTCTTCATGTGAATTTCTACTTCCACCGTCAGTGGAGATGGGTACTTAGATCTTCTGAAAGGAGACCTATTACTGCATTTGCAGAACTCACAGGTTTTAGAGGTATGGTGAAGCTGCTGTATGATTTTTTTAATATTGTAATTATCTCTCCTTACTAACTCACTTTTAAATCCCTAGAGTGTTACACAACATAATTACCCCTGCAGTGTTAAGATAAAGTAGCTAGAATTGTACTTAGATGTTCACTTTGAAAGTAAAGCTTTCCTTATTTTTAAATCAGTTGGCTTCCTGTGAGATGGAAGAATCTGTAAAGAATTGTAAATGTGAAGGAGCTAAAGCCTTGCCAATGAACCTGAGAAGTGTGATTTCATGAGAGATATGCAAAAGAAGCTGTTGGGCAAGAGAAGACCTACTTGGTAGTGTTTAAGAAATGTGAAATAAATCTAAATTAAAGGCTGTTTACTTGAGTTTCTCATCCTTTTTTCTCTCTTTAATGATATGTGAATTTAATGCTAAAAAACAATAAGGTGTGCTTTGAGATGTGACCTTCCTACTTTTGTGCTATTCCTTGGATTTTTAAGTATTTTAAAAGTCTTGCAGAAGAGAATAAAACACGCTTGCTAGAGCTTAAGTGAGAGCAGAGCTTTTAGCTTTTCTGACATTCTGCATGTGAGGCTTTCTGGAACCTTATTTGCTCCTGATGAACTTGAGAGAGGTGCTGAATAATTCTATAGATGCTTATAGCTGCCTAAAGCGAGTGGCAAAATTGCAAGATACTCAAGAGACTAGAAGCTTGAATTGGATGCAATGGAGACTGTAAAAGGAAAGATTATGTCATCAAAATTCAATACTTTGTTTGAGTCTTCTGGAGACACCCGAGATGTAATTAAACAAGAGGCAGATGAGGAAACTGCTGTTAGTCATAAAAAAGTATTCTTGAAGATGTTTAAAAGGATTCAGCAGAATCTGACAAAAAACCAGAAGGTGTATCAAGCAGATAACTAACTTCAGGAGTTTTGCATTTCAGACAGTGCTTGTGGTCAGCTGCACTAATATTTGAGGAAGGAAGATAGGTTGTGTTCTAATCCATAGTTAGAAGTGAGAGAGAGTGGGTGAACTATTTTGTCACTTAAGCTGTAGTCCTTCAGTTTTGTCAAATACCAGATAAGTGAAAAGAGAGGCTCCTAGATAATGTGTTAAAGAGACAGGGAGGCTGAAGACCTGATCAGCAGTTAAAGAAAACTGGGAATACATGCTTGTTATTTTACCTTTTGCTTCCAAATGTTTCTTCTGAGGTCTTAGAGAAAGTATCTAAGGCAAGAGACAAGATAAAATGCCAAAAAGCAGCAGAAATGGTTTCACTTGAGGAGCCAGTGATACTGCTGAGTGGATGTAGCTTACTGTCCCTGTTCTAGTGTTTGTCCTTATTACTGCTGGCTTGAATGTAGAGAGAGAAGATAGAAACCTGGACATGCAAAGAAAATCAAATTTCCGGTGTCTGGTTCTGTAGTGGAGTAGAAAACCTTGAGACAATAGGTGTCTCTATAAAGATTGAGGCATGATAGATTAGGTTTCACACAAGCCAAAACTTGAGTGGTAGTTCTCAAGTCAGTTTATCATACTGGTTATGTATGTTCTGAGTGTTTGACTTTAAAGTGTCACAAATGTGACTTAGGATTATTTTCAGGAGAAATATTAAAAAAAATGTTCATTTACTCCTGTGAAAGCTAGGATACCTAATGTTAGTGATTATGTTCTGCGTCAAAGATACATTTTAAAAGGAAATTTTCAGTGCAGCTGCTCAGTAGCTGCTATATATAAATAAAAATGACCATGCTGGTACTTATGCCTCAGTACTTCTGCAAACTGCCTGTCTTGTTTCAGTGTAGTGTAAATTAATGGAAAATCTGAAGAGAATGAAAAGGAAACAGAGTCTGCCAAAAGATAATAATATTTGTTCAAAGAGATGTGCTAAAGCATTTTTTTATATACTGAAGCCGGTATAAATAGTGCTTGAAGTTCTGAGGAATTTGTGCTCATTGCCAAAATTGTCAGTGTAGAAGGAGACGAGGATTTTTAACTTGAGCCATTATTCTATGGTGACAAAATTTGTGTTTTCCATTCTAAACAGGTGTTAACTACATGATGTAGTATACATGATTATGTCAGTTTCCAGTGGAGAAACAACTTGTTCTTAAATATGCATTTCAGAGATAGCTCATTCCTGGCATTCTCCCCCTGTCCCACAGCTTTTCAAGTGGTGAAATCTCAGCTATTAATCATTTGCCAGAGAAGAAACTGATTATGAAACAGAGGTTATATTAATCCCTTGTTTAATGCTAGAGTTTCAAGTGATTTCTTTCTGTGGCTTTCCTGTGTTTAGATGAAAACATAAAGATTTCTGGTTTGGTGTGATGTTCATTCTGAAGGTTTTAAAAGCAGTTGTAACAATTCTAGGGAGAAGACTGGAATTGCAGATACCTGGTTTTGCTTTACAGATTATGCTATCATAAGTCTTAATGCTTTGGGAACAATCCTGTTTAAATGTTAGGTTTTTAGGTTTGAAACTTGGTTAATACATTCATTTTAAGTAATTCTTCAGTGATACTGAAATAAACTCATTGAAAACATTTTATAATAGTTGATATTTGAAAAGTTATGAAATGTGGGATTTTTTTATTCTTATAGTAGCAATTTAGGTACCAGTTTAACAGTTATAGAAATGAAATGTAACTTCTTGTTAGATGGGTTTTTTGATTAAACAAGACAAAGCTTTGTGACCATTCTCAGATTATTCCAGTTTAGTGACACTAGCCTAGATTTGAATCAAATTATTCATTTTTAATTAACCTGTTTATAACTACCAAACTACATCTTTCAATTAAATACTTCAAGATACGAGTAATACATAGTAGAAACAGTAGTTACAAGCCCACCTTTGGCATTCCCTGCTGCTGTTGAGAAGTTTTTCATTATTTTGAAAACCAGTAGTGGGACTTGTGGGTTTATATAGAGATTGCGCAGGTCTGTCTTCATTTATTCATTATCTTGCTGGGGGTAATCTATAGAATAATATTTACTAGTTTACTGTCACACTGTGTGTTCAGTAGCTGCACCTTTGAATTGTCCTGTTTCTCATTGCTGAAAGAGGCACCGTTTAATTTCCAAATGCTATTGTTAATCCCGTAGCTAGCAAAAAGTACTGCATAGATGCATTTTTCTATTTTTTGTTACAGATTTTTGAACTTTGTTTTGCTTTCTAGATGCTGAATTATTAAAAAGATGCATAAAATAACTGGTTTTATACATCTTTAAAATGATTATATGTACAACCTTGTAAGTGTTCTAAGGAGCTGCACATAATTTTTACCTCAATAGCTGAATTCCATAAACAGGATGAGTAGGTGACAAATTAGCAGACATGAAAGACATTTAAGATGGGTGCTGAAATCTAAAAAAAAAAAAAAAAAAAAACAAAAAAAACCAAAACCCCAACAAAAATCCCTCCCAAGCAAAACAGAAAAGAAAAAAAAAGAGTAGATTTTTCGGCTACTATGATGTTCATAAGGAGAGAAAGAAAATGGCCTTAAGATTTGGGAAATAAAAGAAAAAGAAGACTGTCATTCTAGATTATGATCTGTTACTGTATTTGATGCCTAATATACGTTTTTCCCCCCACAGAAATTAGCAGAGTACGGAAAGACATGTATAACGACACATTAAATGGTAGTACGGAGAAGAGAAGTGCAGAATTACCAGATGCTGTGGGACCTATTGTACAGTTACAAGAGAAACTATATGTGCCTGTAAAAGAATATCCAGATGTAAGTATATCTTTTTAGTCCCTAAATTATTTTTTGATCCTTGTGGTCGTCTTTAAATGTAAATGTCATGTGATGCTACCCTTGGATCCACACTGAGCTGCTTTGGAATCAGTGTATGTTCCACTTGGCTTGATTTGCAGTGAGTGTGAGTGGAAGAAAGTTGTGTTAAATACCAAACTAGTATGGATTACTAAACCATAGATCCTTAAGATCTGAATTATCTTGTTCGTTCAGTACTGTCGGTTGTGAGACACCATGTAGTGAATTTTATGAGGAAAGTAGTTCTTGGGATGGTCTTTTTTCCTCTTGCTATATCTCTAAAGGTCAGCTGGAGAATGCTTAGAGGCCCATTAGAGACCTTTTGGAGACTGTACTTAGTTTCAATTACTGTTTGCCCCATACCTGTGTAACCAGTTCTGTTGCATATAGAAGTGTCTTTATCTTAGGGTTGGTTGTCCTGGTTTATCTCCTGCCCCCGCCCTGCTTTAAGCAGAGCTCGTTTCTTGCCTGGCAGCGTATTCTCCATTGAGTGTTGAGTTCTATTGTACGCTTACCTCTTGAGGTAGAATGGTTTAATTTAACTAAAAAGTGTTCTGAGCTCCTCTGGTCTGAATGGTTTCTAAAAACTACTCAGGGAAAAAATAGTTCTGTGAAAATCTATCCCAACTACCCCAACCATTTCCATTGATCACTGACAAAATAAGAATTCTTCCCCAGTAGAACTTAGAGCAGTGGAGGAGCATAGGGTCCCAGTAAGGCAGTTGCACTCTTATGTGGTAAAAATTGGAAGTACTGAACAGCAAAGAACGAGAGTAACACCTCTGTATTTCTGTGGCTTTTCTTGGTATGGTTAATTAAGATTAAGCTTTCCAAATTGAGTTTTATTATTTCAATGCTATTTAGAATATACAGGCCTCTGAATAAAACCTCATTGTGCTCCATTAAGAAAATTAAGTGCAAGTCATTATTTAGGACAGAATATTTAGACAAATGTTTCTTCTCCCATTCCAGTTTTCACAAAGTTGTTTTGCTTTGGAGTGAAAATATCTCTACTGGGAAAAGCATTCAAAGAATTTGCACTGACAGCGAGGAATCTTTCTCCCCTTCCATTGCGTTTTTCTTCCAAATTAAACATGTGTCTGTATACATACATATTGTATGCATACATGTTCATATATAAATACATGTACATGCATAAACCTTGTACAGTGATTATTTTGAAACTCCGTGGAATTACAGATTTTTGAGAGGAACTATGCTATGCAATTCAGTAAAGCCATGTAAGTAGCTCTGGACTTGGATATCAGCGTATATCTTGCTTAGTGGCTTTTGAAAACATTGCCTACTTATTGAACTCTTAGTTTCATAACTTGACACTGCATTCTTTGTGAAGCGTTGCCTTAGTTACTTGTTGTAGTTGATGCTTTTTTTGTATGAGGATCATGAGTAAGAAAAAGGGGTTGGATTTCCAATAACTATTATTAAGTTGCTGTTCTAGAAATCGGGTCTAGTAGCTTAGCTCTTCACTGTCAATTAGTTATCAAATAGAATGGGAATAAGCAGGGAAGAATTTGTCTCTAGTTACTGTCAAAGCACTTGTGTGACTTCAGGTGTATGATTTCACTAGCCTTATTACTAGGTCTTTGTGTGCCTTCAGGAAAAAGTCCTTGAAGCATTGACTAATTTATTTTAATAAACTGTAACGTATTCAGAAGTTGAAGGAACTTGTGTTTTGTATGTATGCCACCTGGAATAAGAAGGTAGTTGGTTCTTGTGAGATGATGTGAAATGTGTGCTAGAAAACGTGCAGCTTCTACCACTGTGGTGGTACCCTGCAGTTCAAGCTTCTTTGGAGAGCCAAGCTGTGTTCTCTGTGTGCTACTTGTGTACATGTTGTCTGTATTTGTTCATAGCTACTTGGAATGGGAGCTGCACAGCCTCAATAACTGGTTAACCGACTAGAATATACCACTACACAGGAAAAAAAAAAGCTGTGATTTTGTATGTAGGCCCTTTCTAAGATCTTTCTGCAAGTTAGAAATTAAATAACCTGCTGTGAAATCAGGCTAGCACAGCATTCAGAAGGTCTGGAGTACAGTGATTTTAAATTGTCTTAAAAAACCCCAAACATAACATTCACTTGTAAGTACTAATTTCACTTGTGAAGATAAATTTGTGTGTAGAGATAAAAATTATCACCTGTGATAATTTTCACAGTATTGTGTGAAACATCTTACTCATATTTAATGATTAATTTGTTACCAGATATCGAAAAAACATGCTGTGCAGACTATGAAACTGAGTTTGTCAGATAAATGTAGTTAATTCATTCTATTTCCATAGTTTTCTTCCAACTGATAATATTGTATACCTTACAAAGGCATAACGTTAGATAAACTTAAAGTAGCTCAGAGAAGAGTGACCAGGAACTTTTTTCTGTTGTATATTTAGTAACAGAAATTTTTAAACAAACAAACAAACAACCCCCCCCAAAACAAACAAACAAAAAACCACAACAAAAAAACCCTCAAACAATCAGTGAAATTTTTGTTCTGGTGAATATTTTTGACGTAGAATTTTGAGCATCCTGATTAGTTCACTGTGGTGAATATTGGATAGTACTGTAGTGCCATTTTGTGCACAGTATCCTCAGTTATTTGTGAGGCATAAAAATAAGTCTGCCATAAGTTTAAACAAACATGTTTTATGTATGTATATATAAACATACATGAATACATATATGTATAAAAGATGAAACAGTAGACTTTCAAATTCTGCGTCACTTTGATGGTACTGTTTGAGTGTCCTTTGGTGACTCACACAGAGGAAAGAATATATAAAATGGAATTTAAAAGCTAGAATAATTACTTAAAATCCCCTATGGTAATTTATTTTTTATATGAATTCATACTGAGTATTTTTATCTTAATATCCATTCAAAGACAATAGTTGAGGCAAGGTTCAACTTTCAAAAAAAATTAATTGAAACAGCCTGTACTTTTTTAGTTCTCACTGTTTAGAGTCTGAATTTTTACTTCTGTAGTAGTAAGCAGAATTTATGCAAAAATCTTGTTAAACAAGGGCTAACTTTCTTTGGTGGATTGTGTTAATAAGAAGCATTTTTCCATGATGTAATCACAGTCACAATTGTGTAACTGTTGGGATGGTCTGCTTTCTGGCACATTTTTTTTCATTGCCAGCTACAGTTAGGCAGTTGGATATAGTTGTAGACTTGAGCTACTTAGCTTTTCTGAGCCATGTATATGCTCTTGACACTTGAGAGAAACTGTGCAGAAGGCACCCAGAAGATGAAATTCCATTAGTTGTTCATATTTTCTCTTGAGATAAAAAGGTGTTCTCTACAGTGTAATGTTTGTACTCTCATGTAAGTCTTTGATGTTATAGTTTGAAGACATTTCCAGTTCATGGAGAAGTAATCTCCATTAGAGTTTAAAAAAATAAAAAGAAAAGATGTTAGAAAAATTACTGAGCTCTTAAGAAGCAGAAGTATGGAGGATAAGCTATTGTTTGTGGGTGAATAGTTAATAGTCTTTAACGTTCCTTATGGTTCAGATAAATGATTAATTTTCTTGAATTTCCCCAAAGAGCTGAGACGAAACTTTCTGCCTGATATCAATTTAAACAGTTTTTGGAATTAGTACCTACAAATGTTAAACTGAATAAATGTTTTTTCTTTTATAATCATGGCTTTATTATTAATAAGTACCCTGTTAGCTCTGATTAATGTGAAATTCTCTGTTGGAACTCTTCTGTGCCTCTCCAGTAAAAATGTAAGAACTCAGTAATTATCACATCTAAAGTAGCATGTCCTTTGAGTATACTGAAGCTCAAAGGCCAGCAGTGATAAACAGCTTGTGCATACTTTCTGACCATTTTAGTTGAAACTGTTTAATTAGTACAACAGAACGATGAACATGGGGATTCATTTTACTATGGGGAACGTACTGACAAAACGTTTAAATCCTTTTTCAATTTGGTAATATCAGAGTTTAATAACATCCTTAATATGGATTAGGAAAATGATAACATCTTCTTTATTTATTGTTCTGGTTCTTTTACTTAAGCTTTTCATTCCCTAGTGGTAAACAGGGAAGGAGGCTAAAAGGCCTGGCCTTGTTTACCCTTGTAATGGGAAGGAGAGAATATAACTGTTCTCTGTTAATAAACTTGGGCTACAGAATAGTGGCAAGGCTGAAGGAAGATGTGGGAAAAGATTAGCTGCTGCTGAGTACAAATTTATAGTACAAATGTATAGGAAATAATTGAAGTAGTTTGATCACTAATTTTCTATCTGAATAACATCATTGGAAAAACACTCTAGTAGAAGTAATGGGAGCAAAAAAGTTAATTTTGTTTTAGAAGTTTATATATTCATGGAAGGCTTTACGTGCTCTGGTTGCACCTGGGAAGGGAATGGATTGAGAAAGGGCCCATTTGTTTAGATGCTGATAAAATGGAGACATGCCTTAATTTTTTTTGCTTGTTGTTGTGGTTTTGGTGGGTTTTGTTTGTTTTTTGTTTGTTTGGGTTTTTTGGGTAGCTGAAAGATGACATACATTGTCATAATTTTAGTCAGAAATACTGGTCAAATCTCCAGATCACTCGGATGGAGTGGAAGACAGTCTAAAATACATTGGAATTTAAAAATACTGTCCTTTAGTCCCTGATAGTAATCTTGCAGGCTCAGCATCAGCTCAGCAGTACCAATTACCTTAGTTCCTATATCTCCATTATTTCTTCCCTGTTAAACTATTCAAGAATTTAGTGCAATTAAGTTAGGTGATTACCTTGTCATTTATCTGTTAATGTTCTTCTCCCATTTGATTCTTACCTTCAGATTTTGCTCGTTGAAGATACTGTGGGGTTTTTATTGTATGTATAAATAAAAAGAAAAGGAATCTAGGGTGAAGGTAAGACAAGTAAAGTTAGGACTTAGTAAATAGCATTTGCTTTGGCAGTGTTTCCCTTAACATTTTTCAAAGTAAATTTGGAAATCTGGGAGAAGAAATGCTTCTGGTACTGGCACACAAGTTGAATGTATTTGTCAGGGCACTATGCTTTTATGGTGACACTTTTATTAGTAACTTTTTCAAATTAACGTCATAGGATTAAAATTCTAGTTTTAGATGCCTGTTTGTATACCAACTATGTCCAGCATGTATAAGACAGTTCTAGCAGAAAGCAGGGGACTTTTTTTCTTGTTTAATTAGTATCTACGTCCAAGTTGAAAGGGTAGGAATGCTCTAATATGACAAACAGCTAGTGTGAGGTTTTTGGAAGCCTCTGTTCCCCATGTATGAAGAGGAATGGGTGTGTATGGGCAAGCCAAGTGCTAAAGGAGGATGCCAGTCTAGAAAATTAGTTCAAACATTTAGTTTGAGGATGCCTGTTACTTTTCACTGAATGAAATATCTAAAATTATTCTAATATATTAATATTTTTAAAAATGTTTAACTTCTGGAACTAGGAAATTTAGAGGTTGCAAAGAATATCCAACTGAACTTTTGAAGAGCAAGTCTAGCAGTCAACATCCCATCATGCTTGTTTTTGCTTGTATTGTGCCTTTCATTACGGCTCATGTCATTTTCTGTGCAGAGTCAGGCTTTGAATGGGCAATCTGTTTGATCAGAGCTGTGTTCTTAATACACTCTTTTGTTTTGCATTCTGCACTTTATGCGCATACATGTCTTTCTTTCATGGACTACAAAGTGTTTGGGTGCATGGTTTCAGTTGATCTGTGCTACAACTCTGTGGTGTCAGTTTGTCAGTGCTTGCTTTTGCTGAACTGTGTCCCCTCAGAACTTACTTTGTGTAGTAGCTCTTGGAAGACTTAAGTCCAGAAGAGTTGTGTGCAAATACAAATAGTGAAAGGTCAGCTGTGAGGCAGAGATACTTGTGGGATATTGATTTTGTTTTATGTTGGGTTTTTGTTCAATCTATTCTTTCAAATGTTTAGTGTAGGAAAGAGAGTTTCTATACAGAGAGGAGGAAGGGCTTTCAGCATGGTATTTTTGCTTGCTTCTGTAAATAGGTCAGGTACACTTGGGTACGCCTGCTGAACTTGTGTTTTGTGGATTAATATCCGGTGTACTTTAGGATTGAAGACTGCAGTGAACGTGGAAATACATCAAGTGCTAAAACCTTACTTAAGAGAGCAAGGTATTGCTTGTGTTTAAAACACATATGTGAATTTGCAAATTACTCTTAAGGCAGCAGAATCCTTAGTAGTTGTATTGCTTTACTCAAAGTCAAGAACAGATCTTCACTTCAGAGAGCTGAAATGGACTCCTGAAGGATATGGGGCTGGTATTTGCAAAATACAATGTTTTAAGGAAGGAGAAAATAGAGAAGAAGTCTTTCTTGAGAATTAAGAGGCTTTTAAACTTTTTATCCCCCCTCTCATTAGTTGACAAAGGAGACCTGTAGCAGTAAGCTGCAGTACTTTCCTCAGAAATTTAACCTGGTAATTATAATACCATGCTATCTGCCACATCCCTGCAGTGCTCACTCAGCTTTTGGCAGATATATTAGATATTTCTTCCTTTTTAGTAGCTCTGTAGTTTAGGTATTATGGTTTGTGCGCTCGGATTTTTAAGGAGTTGCCCTTGCAAAAGTAATTCAATGCTTTGCTCTCAGAGGTCAGCCTGAGTTCGGTAACTTCATATAGGTAGATCAGTGAAATGCACGTCTCTGCTAATTGTATTTGCTCTGTGTTTTACCAGGGTAAGAAGGCATCAAGTCCCATCCTGAATTGCTGTTAAATTGAGTTCCAGTCAAAATATCAGCTTGATTTATATCTCTTGTAAACCATATGCTTATGTACAAATCAGTACCCTCAATACTAAAAGGTCTGTTGTTTATAAGTCTGCTCACAGGCCTTGGAGGTGCATATTAATTTTTAAAAAAAGAAAAAGTTACCTTTTAAGCCATATGGTCAAGTTTTTTTAAAAGCGTTTTTAGGTTATGCCGTTTCTGAAGTTCTTAACTCATTAATACATTTAAAAGTATATAGCACATGTCAAGGAAAAATTTTCAGTGTAATGTTGCATTTGTAACATTCTTTTCTGATCTGAACTTGTTTCATAATTCAGAAGAACAGCGTTGTTGTTCTCTGCATTTTTGTTTCACCAGTGTTGGTCACTTTGTCTTTTTACGTGATTTTTCTTGAAAAGAAGATTTTATGCAAATCCAGCTTGTAGAGTAAACTTTCCATTTAGGCATTTCTTTTCTTCTTCGGTGTTTTGTTTCATCGCTTAGGAGCTGTTTCTTACCTGCCTTGGTTTTGAATGTTGGATTTAGAATAAAACGTAGATGCTACCTCAATGGATACTTGTGCATAGGAGATTCTGAGTTTGTGTAGCTAATAGGTGTGCCTCATTGTACTGTGGATCTACTCAATTTATTAAATTAGTCTCTGCTATTTTTTAAAGCCAGTAAGAACAGTATTTGGACACAGTTATTTCATTTCAGTTACTTTGGCATAATTATATTAATTCACAGTTCTAAGCTTCTGTGTTTCTTTTCTCTTTCTTGAGAACAGTGTAAAGTAGTGAATTCTGAGAAGGCACTGATCCTTTTCGAAATTTGCTACACCTCTTTGAAACTGAGTGAATTCTTTTTCTTTCAAATACACTCAGTATTTTAAGAAAAATAATACTGCTTGATGAGCAACCAGTTCATTTTTACACCTTACTTGCACACATGTAGTTGTCTCTTATCATATAGCATAGTACTCCCTCTCAACAGGAAACCTCATGCACCTGTCTTAATTGTGTACATTCATCCACTCAACGCTTCAGTTGCTTAGTTTGAGTAATGCTTTTTCAGGAGGTTTCTGTTTCTTTAGAGTACTGACATAAGTGTGATCAATATCCCTCAGCTATGTGGTTTATAAACAATGAGAACATACTGACCTGAAAATTCAGGTTCATTCTAGTTGCAGACATTATGATCTGGGTGTCAAAGGACACTGAGGGCTTTACCCTGTTGTCAGTGATACAGGGACTGCTTTCTCTGGGAAGATTGTCAACTGAATTATTATTTAAAGTTGTCTTAAATATGTAGCAGTTTATCAGATTATTTTTTTCCCTGAAAAGTACAAGTGGTTTAAAAATGTGAATGCTGCATTAAATAGATATCTCTGTATTGTTGTTCCAAATTTATTATCATGATTAGTGGAAATGACCAGTTATCTTGCTAATGTATCTTAAGTACTGATGATAATGAATGTATTATTCAAATTAACATATTAAATGTCTGGGTCATACTATTTAACCTAATTGCTTGGGTTTTATCAAACTCATTTGACTATTTGAATGCTATTGTTTTTAAAATGAATGTCACTTGCATCGAAACTAAAGCAGAGCTGCTGTCACTCAACACACGTACTAAAATAGTATTTCTTGGGCTTCAATCTCTTTAGATTTTTTCAAGTTATTCTTGCTAAAATAGTATTTTGCATATTTGTGGGGTTTTTTTGTCTTTCCACAAGTGCAAATGTTGCCCTTGAGACCTGGAAATTTGTAAACAAGGGCTTGTGAGTCCTTCAGAAGGATTTGAGTTTATGTGCGTCAGCTGATGGGCAAGCTGAAACAAGAGATCTGAAGCTCTGGGGTTGAAATATAAATAGGGCTGCCAGATAACATACATTTTTATATCCTAAGTCAGTACAAACAGGTAGATTGGCATGTAAACCCAAAGTACATCTCAAAGCTTGATGATAACTCCTTCTTATGCTGTTTCTCCCATGGTAAATATGAGGTAGTTGCAGTGTTTGTGGTGGTGTTGGTCATCACAGAACTGCAGAAAGTGGTAATATCCATCTCCTTACTTCAAAAGCCCCAGGATAAAAGGCAAAAGCTCGAAATGAAGCCTGCATGTAGTAATTGTTTATATCCTGCTCTTTCAGTAGAGTTGCAATTACAGATGTTTAGGATAATAGATTCAATGTGATTTGATGTCAAAGATGCTACTACTACTGTATTACTAAACAGTAATACTGGTGCTCTGTACGGCTTGATGCTGGCTGAAGCACATAACTTTACAGCACTTATATTGTGAGACTTGTACCCTTAAATGCTCCCACCCAGGTGGGCTTTTTAAGGTGTTTTGTGTGCTTTTCAATTTTGATTCACTGTCTTTTTATGTATTACCTTCTTACAGTTAGAGCAGAGAGTTAAGGTTCAGTAGTAGCTTTTAGCAAAAGTAATTTAGAACAAGCAAGGCAGAGTAGACCTTAAAACACTAAAAGAAATATTGAGGGCCATACTTTGAGCTGTCTTCTGTTTCTGACCTGTTCTGCAGTTCTAAGCTTGAATTTTGCAAGCTTACTGCTTCTGGCAGCTGTTACGTGTATAGTGAACACTTTTTATAACACTGTTTTCAGAATGAAATTATTCAATTTTTCACTTTAAATATGGTCAACACTGAGAAATGTGTTTATTTCTTTTTTAGAAGAAATACTTTTACAACAGCAAGTAGACACTGAGAGCTACTAGTCTTAAATTTCTCTAGGTTAAGTTTCTTTCACACTTCGTTGAAGTATGACACTTGTAGTCTGTAGTAGAACAGGAAATGCTACCAGTTATAAAATACTACTGGTTTTTGTTCTAAACTTTTGGAAAGGGGATTGCTTTTCTTCTGATGAAAAAAATTAGAGTTGCTTTCTGTGACATATTTCAGTATTTTCATGGCATAAAATTCTAGACCTACTTTGGTAAATGAACTTCTGATGAACTTAATGCATGTAAACTGTGTGCGTGGAAATTGATGGTGAAGTACAAAGTTCCTATGAATAAGCATGATGTTTCTGTTTAAAAAGCGTTCAGTTCTGATTGTTGAAATACTTGGAGTATTTTCAACGTATTGAAAGATATAAATAGGTGTATCAGAAGTGGATTAAGTCTTAAATGGGGTGAGAATTCTGATTCACCTTCCCCTGTCCGTTTGTAACATTCAGGTTGTTTTTACTATAGAGCTTTTTATCTATGAATGAATTTGCAGTTGAGTTGCCAATAGTTACATGTGTGTAGATGTTAAAGGAACAAAGTTAAAATTGTCTAATATTGGTTGTGATTATAAATGACAATGTAGTCAGCTAAATTAAGCAATTAAAATCAGTCACATGAATGAAAAGCATGTTTATGTTTAGGAATATTAATATTAGTTTGTCACTCACTTCAGAAATTTGATAAAATGCATTTTTTCCCAAAATACCTTGCTTGAATATGGGAACTGTTATTGAAGTTGTAGTTGGTAGTTGCCTAACCTATATCCACAAAACAATACTGTGCATCTTTATCATGGATTTAGTTACTCTGTTGCTAGGTGTGGTGCTTTACCACATTATTTTTAACTTTACTTGTCAGTGTGGTATTGTGGAGGAAAAAATAATTAATCACTACTTACATAATACAGCTTTAAGGCCTTCTGATTTTGGGAATGTGCAATTTCTGTGTTTACTCCCTTCCTGCCTTTCGAAGTGGTTATTAAATATATTTTTTGCAAATTAGAATTATAAAAGACTGAATAACTCAGCTTAAAATCTCTTGCCTGAAAGGGATGCAGAAGTTTTTCTAAAGTTTCCATAACTAGAAAGATAAAATGCAGTGGTTACTGAGCACCTCTCGTTGGCATAAAGTTGAGTATAACCTCAAAGCCTGTTGTTGCACAATCACTTCTTCCTTTTGAGAGGAGGACAAGTGACTGCATTTTTGTGGTAAATTAAAAAAGGGAATAGTGTCCCTTAAGTGTAAAGATTCCCATTTCTGCCAAGTATTTTTAACTATAGTATCACTGTCTGCAGTGGTGCTCCAATTTAAATGTATCTTTTTCAGTCCTAATTATTGAGAAATGGAAGTAGTCTACAGCTAAATTGCCAACTTTAAGTGCCTTTGGGTAATGTCACATGTAGTCACATCTAATTAAAAGGTATTATTATGGAAATTAGTTGTTGGACTGTATATCCTGAGGATCCTTTGTTATTGGAATATGAGTTTAATGATGTAAACTGTGAGGCTTAGAGGGCACTGCTGGATCCTACAATTAGGTTTTGGAGACTGATTTACACACAGCACAACTTGTTAATTCTCTAGATAAATGTGTCACGATTCCCAAGTAGAGCATGGAATTGAACAAGTTTTACTCATCTCCTGGTGTTATTGAAACTGATGTCTTGTCACTGTTCTGAAAACCTCATTTTAGTGAATAGGATGAAACAGATTATTCACTATCTCGCTTAAGCATGCCTGCTATTAGATTGTTCACAGGATCTGATTTCCTGAGAGAGTTTCTGTTAAGAATCTTTCAATTACTGTTTAAAGGTTTTTATGACCACTTAAAGGAGGGAACTACCAAACGCTTCTCTGGGCCTTTAAATAATTGTAAATGGGACTCTAATGATAACAGAAATTCCCATTTTAAAACCATGAAATTGTTAATTTGTCTATCTTTACAGCTTTCTCACTTATGTTGATAATTCTAAGCAATTTAAAATCCAATTATTTCCAAAATATGACAGTAATTAGATTAGTGTTTTTACATGAACAGAATATGTAGCATAAAATTCATTTTGAAGGATATTATTTTATAGTTATTGGAAGTGGACTTGAAACTACCCGATTAAGATTTTTCTATAAATTTATGGTATGAGGAAAAGGGTTAATGTTAAAAATAATCTTAAATGGAAAGCAAATGTGACTGTAACATAGTTTGTATTATGTACAAAAAGTATTGAGAAAGCAGAAGTGAAGAAAAAATATAAATTAATAGGGTAATAATGGGAGGGTTTCTGGTCTATTAGCTAGAGATACAATGTTGCTAATTAACCACGCTAAACCCTCAAAATTGCTATTTCACTGAAGATCTAAAGTTAATATTTATACAAACAACTGGATAATTTATAAACAGTAAAAATTAGCTCAGAAATGGGGGGAGAGAGGCAAAACCCAAAGTGCTTTTTGGTGTGTGACAAGGCATGGCTTTTGTCTTTGATAACTGATAAGGTCTGTACTTTGTTGTGTGTTCTTGTATCTTCTGTCTGCTGATCCAGCCTGCAATGTTGTCAGCTCAGTGAGGAATGTCAGGAGACTGGAGCAAAAGGGACACTAAATGGTTGACACTGAGGGATGGCAATAAATGAGACGGGAGCTAAATATATAGGTTTGTGATATTCTAGCTGCTAGCTTAAGTCCTGCTGTTTGTTGCTTGGGTATACTAGCCTTAAAAAGGAAGAGAATGCATTGTAGCACTGTGAAGAAAAAAACAGCTGGTGGCTTATCAGTCAGCCTTAATGACAGAGAAGGTTAAAGAGTTTGGAAGGACAAACTTTGAAAGAGTGCTTTTATTAATAACACACATTTTTTTAATTTGATATAATTTTATAAAACTACTCCAAAACTTTGTAGTTTTCAGTGCCTCGTTCAGCACAAAAAGACAAGAATGCTTTGTTATCCAAATAAAATTATTTTAAAAGTTTGCTTATATGTTTTTGATTCAAGCAGTTTGTTAGCTGCATTTTACACTAACTTTCCTTTGATGT
Source organism: Anabacerthia variegaticeps (assembly GCA_035583185.1). NCBI lineage: Eukaryota > Metazoa > Chordata > Aves > Passeriformes > Furnariidae > Anabacerthia > Anabacerthia variegaticeps. Next base: position 31,319,378 of record JAWWEW010000112.1, on the reverse strand, counting down.
TTTTCTGCTCCATAACAGGACTCTTGGAAACAGTTTGATACTTGACTAAGTAGCTTGGAGTTTAATGATTAATTTAGAAAACAAATGTTTATTTTTGTAATAGATGAAAGCAAGAATGCTCTCAAATGGTATAAACTTCATGTATCATAATCGCCATCTTTATTAGATACAGAAGAGTATAGTGTTTTTAATCTGATTTTGTCTTTGATATGCTTTCAAAATGAAAGGTTAATGTTTGCAAAGAAATTGTTTAATTGCTAAAAGGCTCATATTTGACATGTAACTTATAACTACATCTAGTTCTGCAACATGCAGTAAAGGCTGCTAGAATGTAGGCTTGAAATAAGTACAGCACCTCAATTGAAAGATTAGCCCTGCTTGATATTGTTGCTGCTTCCTGTTGTCTGAGATCTCTGTAGTTTCTTCGGAAGAAGCTGTTTAGTTCTTCAACCCAAACTTGATTGTTCCTCCTGGCTTACAGCTGTCAGCTGTCCCAAAGGGAAGTGAGAAGCACAACCCCATGTATGGCTCCTCAGCAGGTGAACTGCCAATGGACAAGCCTTTCTGTCCTCTCTTCCATACTTGCAGTAAGTGTCTGTATTGTTGGCATCCTGATGCTGCATTGAACAGGTTCCTGAAAGAGGCTGTGGGCCAGAGACAATGAAACTGTACTCAAGTTAAAAGCTTTTAACGGAGAGGACTTTGCCATTCTTTTCATTTTAAATGCTCCTTGTGCATAAAATCCTCCAGCAGCATAAACTGGCATGATGGGAAGAGAGGAAATTCCAGACCTTCCCTTTGTAGGGGGTATTGGTATGTCCCCTTCCCTCAAGTTTGATGGAGTGTTGGTAGAAGTGAGGTGTAGCCCAGCAGCTTTAGTGTCACCTTTTAGAAGACTGCAACAATGATAGATGGGTCTCATTTGTCTTAATATTAAGAGCTGTTTTTCCCTCCCATGATAGGAGCAGCTTCTCCTTGTTACAATAGTACTACCAGAGTGGTTTTCTATAATTTTGATATGGTCTTGCATTAATTTTTGTCTCTGTATGTGTTTATTTTCTCTATGGGCAGTACTAAAATAGGTATGTGAAAGTTCAAGTGGACTGTATGTAGCAGGATGATGCACCAGATACGGTTTTCAGGCCTTGAATAAAAGAGATTAGATTTGAGCTGCTTTGCTCAGGGATTTTGATGTATTGTGTTTAGCCAGATTTACTTTCTTTTAATGTACATCTCTATAGAGAGATTGATGGCTGTGGAGCTATATAGTAATTTGAACATCTTCTGTTGCATTTACATGATGGCATTTCTGAAGTGCTGGTTGCCATTTTTAATTAGCACAGCAGCTCTTTGTGGAGCTTGATTTTGAATTCTGGTAGTTGTTTAGGCCAGTGCCAGTATTGCCTGTGTGGTACATTTTAAAAAAAAGTCAGAATAAAGGTCAGCAAAACTTAGGTAATTTAATAAATTTGCCTTTATTCCTTCTACCTATCTAAAGGAAGTGCTGATTGTTTATAGTTACTGCTGAGGCTCTTCTGTCGTGTTCATTAGAATTTCAGTGCCAAAATTTAAGTGTTATTTAAATAAATATCTAACTATCACTAGAATATTTCATTAAAAATTTTCAACACCTGAATGAAACAACACCAAGTATTTAATCTGAATACTTGGTTGTTTACTCAGGTCCTCACATAAAATGCAAGTTAGGAATTTGGAGAAAAAAGTTGCCTACTTAAGTGTAATACTTTTGGGTTTGGTGGTGAATTTTTTGGTGTTTTTTTTGTTTGCTTGTTTTTTGTGGGAGTTTTTTGTGGAATTTCGGTGTGGTTTTGGTGGTGGTTTGTTGGGTTTTTGTTTTGTTGTGAGTTGTTTTGGTTTTTTTTTTTGGTTAGTTTTTTTTTTTTCTTTTTAAAGTCTGTGGTCTCAGATTTCCTTGTTCTTAATCAAGAAAGCTGTATTACCATTATTAAAATGACATGGAAAGCTAGCCTGATTTTCTTTTTTTTCCCCTTCCTTTTTTATAGACCTGATCTAATGTATTTACATGGGGTTTGTAAAGCTGTTTGTCAGTTATACATGGTCTCAAAGCCTTCAGCACAGAGGTTATTAGAGGTGAATATTGTGGATTTAAAGGATTTAGTAATTCATTCTAAATCCCAGATATACTTCCAAATGCATTTATTTTTTGCTTCTTTTTTTGTTTGTTTTGTTTTTAAAGGAGCATTTTAAGCAGTAGGATGTGGTCTGCTGGGTTAAAATGGTATTTTGACATCACAGAGATAATCTGGGTTGTTTAGTTTACAGCTGCACTGATCGGAAAGATTCTGAGCTTTTTGAATGATCACCATGTCAGTGGCTGATATTCTGCTCAACCAGGAATGAATACAAATAATCTGGTAATTGGCAAATGAACTCTACCAACAAATCTAACATTGCAGAATTGGGGTATGTAAATTGTGGTGCCCTTCTAGTACCTGAAGGGACCCTACAAGATGGCTGGAGAGGGACTGTAGGGGTGGGACAAGGGGGAATGGATTTAAACTGAAAGAGAGTAGAATTAAATTAGATATTAGGAAGAAATTCTTTACTGTGAGGGTGAGGCACTGGAACAGGTTGTCCAGAGAAGCTGTGGATTCCCCATCCCTGGGAGTGTTCAAGGGCAGGCTGGATGGGGCTTTGAGCAACCTGGTGTACTGGAAGGTGTTCCTGTCCATGATGGGTTTGGAATTAGATGATCTTCAAGTTTCCTTCCAACCTAAACCATCCCATGATTTTATGAAATGGAAAAAGTTGATCTTTTTGTTTTAAGATGGTCACGTTGTTTTGATGTCTTGGGGCTTTAAATGTATGGTAGTGCTTCATAAAAATAATTTAGTTTTTATTGTAGCAGGCAATATATCTATTAAAATTTATCATCCAGGTAATGTAACCTCAGTTTTCTATCTGAAATTACGTGGCGTGCTGGGCTTTTTGACACATTCCAGAACACAATTTGTAGTAGTATTTAATTTGTTAAATAATGTTATGATGGCAGAATGCAGGTACTAGCAAAGAGAACTTTATAGTTGAGTAGGACTCAGGATTACCTTTGGAAAATTTAATGCTTATGATTCTTGTAACTAATAGAATTACTTTATGTGAAAAAAATATCTTAAAAAAGTACTGATTGGTTGTATTAAAAAATCCTAACAGTTCTTATTTATTGTATCACCTGATTTAATGTTACTTAGCATCACTAGGAACAGTAATAGAGAAGCAGTTCTCAAGGCAGCCCAAGCTGTGTATTGTGGTTATCCATCCTTTAAATCATGAGACAGGTATTGCTGCTCTCCGAGAAGGGAAGGCAGCAGTTCTTAATCCAGCAGAGAGAACAAGGTGCTGCTGTTCATCACTGATTCTTTACTGTCTTATTATTAAAGCTTTACTGGAAAGCATAGATAAATTTATATCAGCATTTCTCATTAAAGGTCACGTACAGTCTTTATGTAGGCAAGATCTGCTTACTAATTGTCCAAAGAGTGTTAAATATTATGCTCAGTTTTGGTCAGCCAACTGACTTGCAGCATGTGTGTGTTCATTCAGGAGATTGTATTCAATTCTGAATATAATGTAAACAATTCAGTGTCTGAATTGTACTGATACCATTCTACCGGCATTCTAGATGAGGTGAGTTAGAGGTTAAACAGCATTGAGGAGGACTGACTCATGCATGCCATTTGACATAAATACATCAGTACTTAGAACAGAGATCTCAGGTGTTCTTTCCTGCTCAGAATAGCACTTACTAGTACGCTTGATAAACTTTCTGGAGATCTTTCTTATTTCTAGACATCCCATGGAATCTGTACTGTTCTTGTTGACCTAAGAAGTCATGCTTAAAAAATCCAATTAAAAATAATGGAATTTATAGGGATTTAACATGTTAGCCGAAATTACTGCTGCACTAACTGCATTATGTAATACTTGGGTTAAATGCAGATCTGGTAGAGGTAGATGTAAGTATTTCTATGGAGAGAACTCATTTACTCTGTTACTAGATGTATTTTTCATTGTAACATCTGAGATGTGTAATGGGCAAAATCTTTGCATTAATCATATTCCTCTGGATGCTGGTATTTTTGTATAATATATCACAGACGTCAAAACACTGAATGTTAACTTTGTTCTCCTGCTGCACAAATACTATCTTTTAGTGATACATTACAATTATGTGCATATCGTTTGTTTTTGCATTAATGCATATTTTATATATAGAAGTTTTTGAACTAGACTAAACTGGTCTTGCTTCCACAATAATTATCTGTTCTTGCCCATAACAAGACAAGTTATTATCTCGCTTTGATGTTGAAAAATTATTATGGTAACTGAATTAGGAACAAAAAAAACCAAACTCTATAATCTTTGTTTAAAAGTATCCAATGCACTATATAAAGATGGAACCAGTCTTAGTGAATTACGTATGTACTGAAAATGATGCTTGGTCATTTACTAAACTGAGGAAAAGAAAAATCTTTTCATTATCTCCCTTTTTCACCAGTGATAGATTTTGCTCTTTTCTTTGTGACAGCTCAAATTTTAGAGAATTGGAACTACTTTAAATATTTTTAGCTGTAATGACCCTCTTATTAAATGTTGGTGATTAAATTGCTCACTAAGTAATCTTGGAGGCATTTCAAATGATATTCTAGAGGTTTCGATTTTGTTAATCTAACACAAAAGTAACTCATGGAAAATATGACAGATCCTAATTTTCTGGAGGTTGATAGTCTATGTTTTTTCGCCAGTACCTTAATGGTTTTATTTTTGTGTTTAAGTGATGAAGAGATTATTTCATGATAATTTGTATGCCTAAGTTGCTTACCGCACAGCATTTCTAATTTACTGCTTAACTTCATCACTTAAATGCTTCAATAGTTCTCATTTAGCTTTGATTATAGTATTAGAATGGTGTATGTCAGATACACACAGCAAATATAAGTGGATATAGTTGACATAAGCAGATTATATGCCTCTTGCTGGTATTCACTACATATGTACTTCAGCCTTTACTTGGTTATTTTGCTTAGAAAACATCATGTATTTAGAGATGGAGGAAATACTTCTCATGCACTGTTGTCTGCAGCATCTCTTCTGTTACCGGTAGTAGGTGGTTTTGGAAGAGATTTCGGGAAACAACTTCACATGTTGTCACTAGCAGTCTTAACAACTACTAAAGTTGGTTTGTATGTAAAAAATTAACTTCTAAATGTGGTTACTATTGTCTGTATTCACTGTATTGACACATGATAATACCATCTGCTTTGTCAGCCTCCTCTCCCTGTAAAATCTCATCAGATAATGTATTTTTCTTAACTATGCTAAGCACTTGCCAAATTCTCCTGGAGCGTGTTTAATCCTCAAAATATGTGCTAATGCAGTTAATGAAAGATTTTGCAATTTCAAAATTATTTTATTCTTGAAACATTATACTTTTCCCCATTTGATTTCTTAAATGTATGCAAGTGGCTGTTTATGTAAACTTTGCTTTGTTTCTAGTTAATCTACGCTGTGGTCACTGAGTGAGCTGTATATGTAATACATTTATTTTTATTTGATAGTAGTTATTATTGCTTCAACAAAGGCTGTTTTCTGTTGTGATAAGTTAAATCACTGAAAATAATAAGGCATGGAATATAGCTGAGATTTTCCATTAATGGAAAAAGGAACTATTTCCTTAATAGCAGCCTATCAACACTGTAGCAGTATCATCTTCTATATGGGATGAGACAGTGGTAACAGCTTGGAGTATTTAAAGAAAACACTTATACTAAAAGAAAGGGCTGGGGGCTGTAAACGTTAACTGAAAGATTATGTCTTTAATCCATCCCTTCTGTTATCTTACTGTTAATTTTATTCATGGTCACTCTTAGTAAAGGAAAAAAAAGTCACCTGTGTACAGGCCTACATGTTCTATTAAAACTGTGTCTTATGTGTGTTTGTATACAGGTATGTACATAAATACACATAACTACAGTTGTGCTTGTAAAAATAACTAACCAAAAATCCCCCCCCCCCCCCCAAACAACAGAAAATCCCCAAAGCAACAACCAAAAGCAATTTTGTTTTTTTGCAGAGTTGTCATTTTGAAAATGGTTGTATGGCCATGATACATTAATTGAGTAAATGCTGGAAAATGCTAGAAAGCTAGAAAAGCATATTCGGTGTAAGGTAGGGTAAATTGATCATTCGTTTTTTCTTTTCCCTATAAAATGTTTCAGGGTACTTTCTCAGAAATTCAATCTCAAAGGTACCTATCTATAATGTTATGATACAAATTTTGTTTTCTTTATTAAACCCTAAACTACCTAACTGAAAGTATACTAATCTTGCCTTCTTAAGGTTTAATATGCTCTATTTTGTTTTCTACTATCTCAAGTGGCTTTATACTTGTTTCAAGTTACAGTCTTTCAAAAAATTAAATCAACCATATGTGTGTGATTATTTCTTTTCTCGTGATTATCTAAAACTCAGCTGAAATTAGTTCCAGCTTTTTCCAATAAATGCAGAAATATTTTATGGACAAACAACTATATTACCAGTATCATAAACTAATATTTCTTTAAAAAGAAAGCAATAAAAAACACCAAGCCTCAATTTGCTGATTTTGGTGGGTCAGTGAAGGCTTTTACTGGGTTCTGAGGCTCATCATCTGAATATTTGTTTTGTCACCATAGTACTATTTTTTATCTTCTACGTTAATAGTTCCAATTTAAGTTTTCATACAAATGTTTCAATTAAATGCGCTAGCTGATTTTCTTCATAAAATCTCTGCATGGAAACATCTACTTGAATTTAATTGTATCTTTAAGAAATGTATTAATGCTTAGGAGTAGTGCTAATCTTGCTCACAGAGTACTCACATAAACAAACAACATCGTGAGTGTCGTACACATTCATCATGGTTTCTTTTGAATGCCTTCATTGTCTTGCAGGTCCTTTGTGTCTTTTCAGTACTTAACTCCTATGGTTGGCACTTCAGCCTGGGACTCTGTCAGATTAAGTTATTTCCTAAGTGGTCTCGGAATAAGACTATGGAAGGTTTCTTCCAGAGTGGCTAAACTGACTGTCAGAGTGGCTGCTTAAGAGAAAATTACCAGATATTCTCCATTATAACACCCAGTTTTCTGTTGCCTCTCAACCTTGACATATTTTAACCACTGAACCGTGCAGAGTCCTGGTTTTCAGATGCTTTTTATTTGGTGGGGAACATTATATGAAAACAAAATGATCGAGAAAGGCTGCTCTCCGTGTCTTCAAAAAGCAGACTAACCACTATGACATTTTGAGACACATTTTTGCAATGCTTCAGTTTGTTTAATGTATCCGTGTGCAATTTGAAAGCTGACTTGGCTATGTAGAAGTCTGAGGTACAGTCTTTTCTCTTGATGGAAGTCCACTTTAAACTGGCAGAATTGTGTCTAACATAACTGGAGAAAAAATACGGGTAAGGGAAGGGGTAGGCTGCTCTCTGACTGATTGAGAAGTCTGAAGTTCGTGTCCTGTTACGGTTAAAAAAGTAAGAAATTAATGAAATGTAAAGGTAGTCTCAAAATGGAGAACTTGCCTTCATCTATGACATAACCGTACTGAAGCTGACTTCTACAGGCAGTTAAGAGTTAACAAACATCGAGTGAATATTTATGGTTACAAGTACTCAGCTCTAGTAATTACAGTGTTTTTTTTAAGGAAATCTTAGCATTTATGTGTTTTTTTTAAGCTGGAAATCACAAGGTGAGACCAAATGTCAGATTACTAGAAACATAGACATAGCGTAAAACGTTTGTTATGAATCATCGGCAAAGAAAGGACTAATTTTTGTCTGTTTAAAATTTTTTCGTAACTCAGTTGCTTTTTATTACATCTTAAAGCATCCTTAATTAAAGCCAACATGAAGTGTAAAGCATCTTTTGGCTTTGGTACAATGAGGAACTGCTGAGTTTTTCTTGAGACTTTCGGTAAAATAATGTTTAGGCGCTCCTTAAAAAGTTCTCAAATATGCATTGTACCTAAGGAACATAAAAGCTTTGTAATAGTTTTCTTCATTTCCCTAAGTTGAAATAGACTTGAAGAATAGATTGTTTTGCCTTTTGTCAAGCGATAAGTAACTAACTTTGCCGAATCAGTGTTTAGTAAACCACTGGAACATTTGCTAATAGGATGGTAGAATAAATTAGTTTTTAATTGAGTTAAATAGATCTTTAATCAAATGCATGTGCTTATGTTCTTTCTTGCGAGATTTGGATATCTCGAACAAATTGGAATTTTTCAAATTCATCTCCAGCAATGAATATTTTTTTTGTCAATTAAATTAGATATTGCCACATCTTATTTTCATGTTTCAAAGGAAAACACAAAATACAAAGGTCACAGTATTAGTATAAAATTTAGTACTGCTGGACTACCTCAGATTCTTCAGATTTTAAATTGCGTGAAAGGTCCTTAAACAGTTCGTTTCCCACACTGTAAAAACCAGATAGACTCCTTTTACCTCTTATTAATCAGCAGCTCTGAGTCTTTAGCATAGTTAATTCATGTTTTCCTTTACTACTTTTGATCTGGGTGTAGGGGCTGGTGAGGCATAGAAGGACTATAAAAGCACCTGGTCTGCTTGGGAAATAGTTTTTCTGTACATATGAAATACAAGTTGTTTTTATCAGGGAATTTCTGATGCAGTGGACTTGTTAGGTAGGTCACTAGATGGAAGATTTGTTGCGTCTTGAGAGTGTCAGTTGCAGAATAATCATTATAATATCTCAAAGTAAGTGTAAATATTAGTATATAGCGCAAATTTTTTTTCTCAGTACACTTGTTTCTGCTCTAACAGTTTGAGTAACAAAGATCCTCACATATGGTCTCCTAACATACGCTGTCTTTTCTTATGTCCTTTCTTTAAGCGCGTGTGTTTCAATTGTCTTCTCAAAGAAAGGCAGCAACTGTCTGACACACCAGCAAGATCCTGTAGTGTTTTGTACACGCTGAAAACCTCGACCTTGGAAGACTGGCAAACTAAGGGAGTGTGAGTGCTGAGAGAGAGAGGGCAGCATGGGTGTAACTCGTTGGAACTTCAGTACCTGAGCTCCACTAAACACTCTAATTCTTGGCTTTTAATGTTAATGTTGTACACTTGCTGGTTCTCTCCGTTGTTTCTAAAGTGTAGGGGACTCTAGGTGATGCATAAGATGCTTCTATGTTTTGTATGTCACAAAACGCTTTTCTCTGGAGGTTGTTTTTTTAGTTCTAATTTTGAGTAGAGGAAGGTTTGAGAACATAAACCCAAAACTTAGTTTAAGGTCCGCTAAAAAGTCCTGGGAAAATACCACAAGGGAAAATGTTAAATGTAAAAATATATTGCATGTAGAGAGATATTAATTGTGGAGGGAAAGACTAACTTCATTTGATTGCTTTTTCTGTGGTGTTGATGTAGAAGCAGTTAATCTTAGCATGGGTGACTTCTTTATTTTTAACATGATCTATGTGTGAGCTGAGATAGATTCAAAGTAGAGCAGTCTTAAATTGGTCATTGATTTCTGAAATACTACCGTTTCTATACTAGCAGATCTCGGGGGGTAAGGTGAATCCTACAATACTAGACAAATGCAGAGTGCAAAAAGCTATCAGAAATTAAAGGTAAATATTCTTAGCTTTGGCTCTGTACAAATGTTAGAATAGGCAGTATTCCTGCACAAGTTATTTGTGGGGAAGCTCAAGGTGATAGAGTGTGATTGGGTGAGTGTACGAGACAAGAAGAATATGAGAAATGTTGAGGTAGATGTTAAAAATGGTCTTTTGAATTTGTCAGGTGTCTCGGTCTGATAATTCTGCTTTATAGTCTAGCTGGCCTGACAGGTAAGAGAAGCAATAGCTGTGGATACAACTGCATTCTGACAACACTTTTGAGACTGGCCAAGTAGAAGGCTTACTTTGTGTTTTGTTTCTGAGTTGTAGTCTTGCTGGTCACTGCTTTGTCTCTGACAAAACAGTCAGAATTATTTTTTCCTATGAGTTCTGAGCTAGGACTTTAAGATGGTTTTCTGAGGAGCTGAGTACTGACAGTGATCCATTGGTGCAAAAACTAGGATATCATTTGTTAAAGCGATTATTGGCTTAATCTAAGATAATTGGTTACTGCTGAGTCAATTAAGATTGCACCTGAGGTGGGATCCTGCAGAATTCTCCATCTTGGATCTCTAACACATTCAGGAATAACTTAGTGGGTAGGATAAAAAGTATGCTTAAAAAAAATAAGGCATGGCAAATACTTTTAAAGGTAGAATTTAAATTCAAAACTGTCTTGAAGTTACTGTACCTGAATTCAACAATGTGGAATTCATTACACAAATGTAAAGCCCCTAGAGGGGCATAAGAGTTGCATATGAATACAAAAGCAGGGAAAACTAGCAAGGCCAAAGTAATCAAGAAGGGTATTTGGGGTCTAGGAGTGTTGAAACAAACATATGAACTGAATTTTAGGGAAAGGGAAGGAAGCAGCCTGGGATGTGCTAAGAAGAATGTGGTTTGTAAGATATAATTGTTCTGAGTAATTTAACCATGTTGAGGTCTCAGTAAAAGTTGCCTTGCCTTGCCTAAGCATCCTGCTTTTAGAAATGGACAAATTGGAGGGCCCAAGAGAGGTGATCAGAATTATCAGAGGTTTGGAAGGAGTAGCTATCCATAAAGATTGAAAGTGGTAAAACATACAGTTTGGAAAGAGGAGACAGGGTTGAGATGCCTTGGAACAATTCATGGAGGCTCTGGAAAAGGAACTGGCTCAACATTTAACAGAATGTGTTGCAGTTTACATCAGTGATTTCTCAACTAGAAGTTCTAAGTAGTGTTCAGACAATACAAATAAAATTGCAAACTTGAGAGTCATACAGATTCCTCCTATTTTTTCTTAGTATCCTATGTTCTATTTTTTTTTTTAATCCAAATTATCTTACTATTTGATTATTCTTTTAGTCATGTTACAAATTCATAGAACATTAGAGTGCTGTTTTTCTTGGGAGATAGAGAATATAATAATAGCTAATGTATAGGTTAAAAGGTTGATTTAAAACCGAGTTTGTAATATTATTTTAGTGTTATTGGTAGAATAGCATAGATATCTAAAGGTTTAATGTGCAGGAAGTGTGGCTGTCAAGAAAGTCAAGTAAGATGTTTATGTAAGACAGTGGTATAATTTTGATATTAAACATGAAATGTGTAGCATGTTAAGATTTTAATAATATTTCAAAGATGAACTTTATTGCTTGTAGCTAGTACATTGCTTTATCCAGTCTTAATTTCTTCTCATTCACAGTTTTTGTGTGTGTTCACAAGTTCCTTTAGTCTTTATTCTACAACCCCCCTCCCCAGCTGATTCATACTTCTTTGTTTTCTCAGCTTAGAATACTAAATAACTTTGGGAGCATATACTCCCCATGGTTTAGTCACTGAAACATGGTTATTTTTGTTGAAGAACTTTAATTTGCTTCTGTTCATAATTTCTGCTCACTCCTAAATCATTTCTGGTCTTTGCAGTTTTATAAGGATTTCAAATATGTTGAATTGTCGTGCTCAAAACCAATTTTAATTAGCTGAGGAAATGAAAACCAACAACTTAGTCACAATTCAATTGAATAGCTTTGTTTACCAGGATCTGAAATATTCAGACTTCTGTTCTTGCTGCAGAGTTCCTGTTCTTTTAAAATCTTCTTTGAATTTTATGTTCATTCTGAAATTTCTTAGTCTGTCTATCCTTTGAGTGTGGTGCTTCATCTTTGCACTGCAGTTATCACAGGGTACTGCTGTATGTTCTCAATGCTACCATCACTTAGTGCTTTTTTAAATTTATGTCATAATTTCCAGAATATTTGGTTGAAAACAAAGGGGGAAAACCCTTGAAAATAACTAGGACATAATGTTATCTATTGTGGTATTACTGTGTTAAGTGTAGGCAGGGGGCTGTTTGCTGCAGTTAGCCAATTAAATATGAAATACTTGCTTTTATTTGTATGTACAACTGAGTAAACTATACAGCTTACAAAAAGTGATGTGCTTTCGTTGTGTTTGTATGTACATATGTATTTTTTATATACATACTTTATATATGAGTGTGTGTGTGTGTGTATAACAATAGTGTTTTTAAGAAATGTTGCCCATGAAACCTAAAGTGAGAATGTAAGAAACCCCATTTTATTTTCTTGAAGGAAATGCTATGGGTAGATAAAGAAGGGTTTCTCTAGATGTGCCTCCCAGATTGAGCCCACCAGAACAGCATGGAACGGTGAAAAGGAATGTTTTCCGCAGGTTCAGTAGCTGTGGGCGGGCAGCAATAAAATAGCTGGCATAGAGGCCTTTCCTGAAGGTCTTGTGTCATTGTGGGACTGGACCTACACCTGGCGCCTGAGCAGTCCCACCACACAAAGTTGTGTGAATGTCTGGTCATGCAACCAGACCTCTGCTATGTGTTTCTGTGACACGGTGCACATTGTTGGTCTATGGATGAGCATATCTGGCCATGTTAGTGGTGAGGGAGAGTGGTTTGTAGTTTCTCTAAGAGAATCATACGATTTAATGAGGAGAAAAATAGGAATATGCCTGCTGTGTGCTGCCTAATGTTACATTTAAAAGACCTAGTTTGACCTGAAATCTGTATGCCCCAAAACTGGGATCACATAGGTATCTGATATATGAAAAGAAGTACTTGTCTAATTCTTCAACCTCAGGTATGAACACTGTGGTGTTCTAAACCATTAAACACTTGATATTTTTAGAGACAGAAATACATCTTGTAAAATTTTATTTATAATTTTGTTTACTTGCTTTTATAGAAATATTATTTTTTTTTTTTCAGTTTAACTTTGTTGGAAGAATCCTTGGGCCCAGAGGACTAACAGCTAAACAGCTTGAGGCAGAAACAGGATGCAAGATAATGGTCCGGGGGAAGGGCTCAATGAGGGACAAAAAGAAGGTAAGCTCTTGAAGGGTAGCATAGTATCAGATGCATAGTTTTGTTTTCTCATAGAGGGTAAGCTCATGCCTCTCATTCTTACTTGTTGTGTTCTTACTATATGCTTTTTCATCATCTAGTGTCTTTTACAGACCTAGTAAATAACACAAACTATCTTGAAAATAAATTAAGTATGTGCACTCCATAATGCTGCACTTGGAAGTCTAACTAGCAATTACATTCTTCAGTAATAAGTGAGTTATAATTGTGTCATGTTTCACAAGGTAAAGGTAAAAATTGAATTTAAATGTATTTTTCTAAGAAAGAGCTGTTAACCTCAAAGATATTATTAATCATTTTCTTGTATTGAATTACCAGAGTAGTGATTTGTTCAAGTAGTGTGGGTTGAAAAAAAAAAAAAAACAAAAGAGAAGTTTAATGTATTTCTGGCAGTTGGTTTGGTCTGAGCAAACCAAAAAACACTGTTTCTGGTTTTGTTTGGTGTTCAGGTGGAGATGTGGTGTAATTAGGGCTGTTCCTTGCCTTGTGCTGTAATATGCATGCTCTGCCCATATAAATAGGGAAGCTGCACAATCGAGCTATCCTGAACATCAGGTTGCTCTCATGGTAACACTTTTTCTAGGTTTATTTTCTAGCTATTTCCCATTTTGAAAAGTGCACTCAACAGTATTCTTTTTCTCTTCATTCCCAGAAGGATTGTTTCTTTTGGTTATTTTTTAGAAAACCCCCTCTCTTTTCCTTACCTGATCAGCCACTGTAGTGCATTCTGTTGATACATATGTGGCACATAACAATTACAATAGAAAGCTAATGTCTACTCAGTTAAACATTTCTTCCTTCCAGAGCTTATCACTGTCACTTTCAAATTTCATTTGATGCCTCTTGTTTTCATAATATGCTGTAGTGCTGTCATCACCCTTTTCCTTGTTCTACCTATGGCTGTTTTGGACACTGAGATTTCCAGCTTCTGAGCAAAGATGTAGTCTAACCTAGGAAGGTTTTAGTTGTCTAGGTTCTGTAGAAGTAAGAGGGTGTGACTGTGTTTTATTAGAGCTGTAACAGCCTTCATTCTTTGAATGACATTTATGTTAGGTCCCACTGAGGATATGGCCAGCTAACAATCATGTTCTGTTTCTACAGCATCAGCAGGGCAGGCACTTAGGCACCACCAGCCTGTGTAGCACATGTTCATGCACCTCGTCCCCCATTACTCTGTGCTGCCGGCTGGGGCGACCGCACCTTCTCTGCAGTGTTATGCATTCTGACCTATCCATTCAACATTCATGTGTGTCTTTGAGCTGGTGAACTGTCCGTTACACAATCACGGCATGGTGGAGGTTGGAAGGCACCTCTGGAGGTTCCCCTCCTCCAGCAGGGTCACCTTGAACAGGTTGCCATTGACCATGTGCGGATGGCTGCTACATTTAGTGTCTGCCCACCACTGTGCTTTGGAACCTGTCCTGTCCTCTGCTCTCTAGATAGCTTGGTCAGGTTTACTGTCTGGGGAGGTGGTGTTTTGGACTGATTTTCCCCACTCTTCATACTTGCTTTTTGACTGTTCAGAGGAGAATAGGCAGTGGGAGTTACTGAAGTTTTGTATTTAAGAAAAAGCTTAGAGAAGCTGAGACTTTCTGAGCGAGTCACCGGGTTTGTTTTTAAGTTTAATAAGAAAAGGATGCTATCTTCAACAAGGGACAAGCATGGCAGATCAGCTGGCACCTCAAATACATTAAAAACTACAAATTGATCCAACTAGCATTTGAATGCCCATTGCATCTTCTAAGTTGGTTGTCTCATGTTTTTGGAGCACAGACCACTTGGCTATTGAGGATTTCATGAGAGAATACTGTGATTAGTGTTGAAGGTATTTGAGTGATACCACAGTATAATATACTTGAATACCAAATAATATGATATTGGTTGTAAACGAGTTACAGGTACCAAGTAATTTGCTTTGAGACTGATTGTCATGGCATTAATTCCTAATCTTTCTTGTAAAAATAAAGATTTGGAAGCTGTATTTAAGACATGGTGATCGCAAACAGATTAAAGTAAGAAAGAGTGATATCTATCAGTTTGAGGCGTAAGTACACTTCTTGCCTCTTTCTGCTAAATTACACTTACAGATGAACTTCTTAATCTTGCAACGCAACTTTCTTGACAGTCTGCACCATTTAACGGTAACCGCCTATTTTTTTTCATTTTCTCAAAGGGCTTCTCTTTTTGCAGGTTGTACTTCAAAATGCTAATGCACTTCCAAGTTTAAAATACAGAAGTAATGGTATTTTTTTCCTGGAAGGTTACACTAATTCTTTTTTAAAACCTCTCCTTCATTTAGAGTCAACATTGTTTAGAAAAGTCTGTATTTGAGACTTCTCCAGTTTTTCACTGAATTGTTCTGAAATTTGAGGGAGATAAGAAATCCAGGTTAATTTTTATGTATATTTTCTAAATATCTTTCATATCTGCAAACCTGATTTACCAATGCTAATTATAAAAAAAAACCCTTATTGGTTGTGGGAAGGA
Source organism: Anabacerthia variegaticeps (assembly GCA_035583185.1). Lineage (NCBI taxonomy): Eukaryota > Metazoa > Chordata > Aves > Passeriformes > Furnariidae > Anabacerthia > Anabacerthia variegaticeps. Next base: position 31,303,861 of record JAWWEW010000112.1, on the reverse strand, counting down.
ATGAATTACTAAACCACTGTCAATCTAACGTGACAGCTACATGGTACTAAATACCATCTCCTTGAGTAAACTGTCCATGTGTACTTTTCCTAGCTTGGTAATTGCTTGATTGCAGAACCCAAGCAAAAATCCAAAGACTGATGTGCTGGAAAATAAACCATCCGGATGTGCTCTGCAGAGAATTTTACTCTCCTATGGAGCCTGGGAACAGAAGTAATGAATTAGACATCTTTGTCACATGGCCAAAGCACTTGAACTGGCATCACATCTTGAAACTTGCTGACAGATTTCCCCCAGAAAACAAGGGAAATCCTCAAATTGTTTGTATCTGAGGCTCAGCTGGTAATCAGAACATCTCTCTAGGCAGCTTTTGACAAATGTAAAATCAAAACCTTAATTACTGAGAATATTTTGATTAGAGCCTTGGGGTGCTTGAAGGAGGTTACTGGGGAGAGGAGAGGGGCTGCAGGCATTCATCAAAAGTTAATGAATATGTAACTTTATTAAGACCAAGGCATTTTTTGTTTAATCTGAATGTACCTTTCATTAGGTACTACAGAAAACTAGTAACTTGCACACCAGTTAAAGAATACTCATTAGTGAAAGTGAAGACTGTTCAATGATGGATAAGCACACTATATTTTTTTACATCTCCCTTGTCTAACATGAATTCTGCAAAACAGGTAGAGACACACCTGGGGGAATCAACCCTCTGCTCTCTAAAACGCACACTGCCATTATTTAGAGAGGTATGAAGCTTTACAATATCAGGCTGCTGGCTTGGGATGGTCTTGCTCAACTGCATTGTTTTTTCCCGTTTCTTCCTACTTTTAGACAAGAATCTCTTTTAGAACAGCGTATGATGAGAGGCCATTACTCATTCTTACTCCGTGAGAAAGCATCTCATTATGATACACAAGATTTTTTCCTTAAAGTTGGTTATTTCAAATAGAAAGGCAGACAGCTGTGCAATTCTGAATTTGAAGAACTCTGTGCCTTCATCACCTGTATCAACTTCAAATCTGTTGCACTTCATTCCGTGTGAGATCATTTGAACTGATTTCTGGTTCTGACCTACAGCTTAATCATTCCTACATCACCGTTCACCTTGAAAGCAGAAGTTACATAAGGTTTTATGAAAGACAAGCTCTCAGTACCAGTCTTGACCTTTGACTTGTGTAGAGTTGTTACAGTAAATAGATAATTCCAGTTCTTTAAACTCTGGTTTTTTCTGTTTTTATAATAAGGCTAAAAAGGAATTAGAAGCTGCCTGCCTTGGTACCTGCACGAAGTTTGAGGAAAAGTATCAAAAGGCATAAATTTAGCTGTCTTGTGATCAGGATGTTTTATTAAATTTATTTGCTGAATAGTGTTATATATTTGTAATATTTTAATGCCTCTTAGTCTCTGAAGCATCATCTGATACACTTTGATTTCCAAGGAGAAGTCTTAAACATTCAGTTTAGATAATGAAGTGGTATTACTGATGTTAGATCATATAGACTTTGTAGTGTGTCTTGTTAAACAAGCCCTGTTATTGCTACCTTATTTATAAGATGTTTAACTTTCATATTTTATATTTGAGATGCTGAGATGGAAGGTATTTAGTGTATAGTAACAAATGGTGAAGCTCTTCAGTGTTTCAAAATGGAAGTTTGACCAGTTGTCACTGTGAAGTTCTGGGAATAAAATGCTTGGCTCAGGCCTGTGGCCTCTAAAAATGTGCCTCTACACACTAGTATGCTAAAGGTGTTTGACAATTTCACCTATCTGTGTTGACAAATTATGGCCGCAATTTGGAATGGCAATGTAAAAAAATTCTGTCACTGACTGCGAAGGTAGGATTTTGGCTCTTTGTCAATACCCTTAAGAATTGCAAGGAAAAAAATTCTTTAAGTGACTGGGACATTGACATTTGAAATTGAAAAGCAATTCCATATACGTAATACATGACTAGAATGACAGTACTTTTATTTAAAAAAAAAAATTTAAAAATAATCCCTTTCTGATAATGTTGATAGAGTTTCTGGAGGTCACATGCTCACTTTTACATTTAGAACTATAGCAGAATGCCTTGTCAATATCCATTGTTAAGGGTGCTGTTTATTAAAATTGGCTTCTAGTTACTGGAAACTGAGGGAGACAGTGTGGAGTAGCAGTTCAGCATGTTTGATATGCTGGATTCTGCTTTGTTAATTTCTGTTGCAAATCAAAGCTACAACTTGTCTGTATAAGAGAGTAACACTCACTTTTAATTGCTATCAACTTCTGTGACTATACATTAAAAGTTATTGTATGAGCAGGCTCCTTAGCTAAGATTGATATGGCTGTACAGCATGTGTTCGGAATCTACTGCATTCAGGTTATAAACTTGGAATAGAAAATTACTTAAGGCATTCAGAAGGAAGTGTTTAAGATACTGTCCTGGTAACAATTAACTTCAGCATCCAGTATGTTCTGCAGTCACATTTCCTCTAAAGACGCTTTCTCCTAAGTATGAATGTCTTCATTAAGTTTGATTTCTCAGACTGATCAATCAGGCTTGGGAGACCTTCTTCATACTGAATTTTTGATCACTGTAGTATTTGGCCTTTCTTTAAACAAAAAAATTGTATTCATATAAACTTACATGTTTGCTGTGTCACAATTCCTATTTGAATACACAATGAAGAACGCATCACATTAAGCTGTATGAGAATTTGTTCGTAGCTGTGTGAAGAAAAATGCTCTAGCTTAGAATCTAAATCTATTTAAGAATATACTTTGTGGTTCATACCACTTTGCCTTTCTAGAGGTTCATTGTAAAACATAAGATGTAATGAAAATATTTCTAGTGGCTTGTAAGCTAGTGTTTTTTTTCCAGTAGTGAGTACTTCAGAAAATAGGCTTTTTCTGTTCCAATTTCAAAACATTCATTGCATTTGTAACCACTTATTTTGAATGCAGGAGGCATTGTAAAGCTGTATTTTATTATTATTATTTTTATTAAAGAATTATTGAAGCATGGCCTTTTTCCCTTTTCACTGACAAAAAAAAAAATGTCTCTTGAGTTATATTGCTGGTAATACTTGAGCAGTGACCCTTTCAAGAGGGAAGAGTTTTACACTATTAGCTAATAGCATAAACAACAACAAACAAAAAAAAAGTCATCAAAGAAAAAAGAATCCTCTTACCAAGTTACTTAATTACAGTAGAAACTGTACTTTGAAGAACTAAAAATGCAGCCGTGTTGAAGGTAATAGGTACTATTTCTTGAATTACCCTTGACTGAAGGCTAACTCCTTTTAAGCCTGTTCATGGGGGTTTTGTAGCCTAGAGCTTCTGGAGTATTATTTTTGAAATCTTACCTGCATACATCTTTAAGTAAAAAATGTTCAGTTCACATTGACAGTTGTGAAGAATGCAGGCACAATTAGCGTAGTTATGTATGGGAATGTAAATTTTACAAGAAGAGAACATTTTTCCTGAAGTTTTATATAAGATTTGACAAACGCTTCTTATTTGAAGTAATTTATTGCAAAAGTATTTTCGTAGCTGCCAGGGGAATGCTCTTACTTTCAAGAGCAGAATGATTTTATTTTGGAAAAAAAAAAAAAAATAGGTGCCAGAGGACCTTAAAAATTATTGCAAGGCAGTATTAGTCTTTCAGAAGATATTACCAATATGCATCTGATGCAATGCATCTTTTAGATGGCTTATTTTATACATACCTTTGCCATTTATTGGCTACATACCAAATATATCCAGTATATGCTGCATATATTTCAGCTTGTGCTCAATACAAAGTTGCAGCTTGGAGCAGATTTTAACACTATTAAGACACGGGTTTTCCTGTGTAATTTGAATAGTAGCTGAAGCCTTTGGCAATGATTAACTTTGCTATCAAAACTTGATTATATGTAATTTTGTTCTGAGAGCAGTTAAATTGGTTATTGAACTAATTAAATATGGAAATAATTGACTTAACAAAATACTTCTTTAATGCCATTAAATATACTGGAAACAGTAGACTGGAGAAGTGTAATCAAAGCCCTGCTAGTTGAAATCAGCTTGTATTATGCTTTCCTTTTATTTGTTTTTCTGTCAGTTCCCTGTGAGTTAAAAACCATATGATCAAGAGGAGAGAGAATCTAGATTATCTTGAAATTGGAGAAAAGTAGCATGAAGTGTAGTGGAAAAAGTCTATCAAGGGAGTCTTGAATCATTGCCTGAACATCTGTGTATAAAAAAGTCTGGTTTATAAATTAAAATGCTGTGTCTGTTGAACGGGAATTGACTCATCTTGTTCTGTACCATGGTAGAAATTGTCTTTCTGCAGAATTACTCCTAAGTTTTTGTTGGGTGGGAAGCACAGAGAGTGTTAATTGTGTTAGAGAAGGTTGACTAGGCTACAGCTCACAGCTGTTTTTATCTAGCATTTGAATAGAAGTTTTGAAAGGCTTGGGGGACTGCATTCTGAATTGTTTTGAGGTACAGACAAAATTGTGTTCAAACATCTATCTGCATTTTACTTTGTCTAGCAAAGTAGTGAAATGAAGTTGAAGTAATGAAAATCTACTGTAACCTGAGACTTTTTCCGTACTTCCTTAGCAGAAAAGGATCAGAAACAAGTTAGTAAACTAGGGGAGACTTTGTTTTGGCAGAGTATGGGCATTCTTACGTACAGTCTTACAGTTTCTTAAAACTTTAATCTTCTCCTGCAGGATTAATAGTGTTGAACGTTATCTAATAATACTAAAATGAGGGAGTTAATTTTTCTGATGTTCCACAAATGACAGATTCGCATATTTGTGGTGTGCTGTGACGGGTAACTAGTGGGTTTGCAGACTTTACCATCGTTCTCATTTAATAGCACCACTAAACTCTTTCTGGATTCTGTGTTTTTCTACCTTACAGCCTTAACCTGTTGGCCTAACCTTCAGTGAATGACTTCACGTGTGTTACATGGCTAACTTTTCTTTCCTAACTTTCTTAAGAATTAGTACTGTGATAATCATGCTTGCCAGAAATAATTTGTGTTCAGGGTTGCATTTTGAGTATGTTGTGCATTGTGGAACTCTGCTTGCCAATTCTGTCTGGGAAAGACCAGACTTGATTTGAGCATCATGGGAATTTTCTGTGCTGTATGAAAATTTGGTCTACTTAAATGCAGGAATGGAGTTGTAATCTGTTGATTCAGGGAGGAAAGCAGCACACCTGTGTGATTCCGTGATTCCTGAGTAGCTATCAATTCTTGACAGTTTTTGGTTCTCCATATTTTTTGGGTGGCTGCTGACAGGAAGAATACAAGTGGTTGTTTACCATACTGGATATGGCTCTTTAGGGTCTGATTTAGCAATTTTTTTGAGACTGATAGGAAGGCTCTTTTGAATGCAGTAAAAGAGTAAACACAAAGTAAGATAGCACTGTTGCTGAAACCAAATACTTACATTACTAATTGAACATTTGGAAGATAGAGATATTTGACTTTCTGCTATTTTATTGTTTTCCAAATAGAGACAAATAATCTGTAGTGTTTCTCTGTGGCGATACTGGATTCCTTGTCCAACTGTATGATAACAATCAGAAATTGTAGTTCCTAGAATGACTGAGTGGTTTGCCATTTAAACTTGGTTTTAGGTGGTGATAATTTTTCACTTTCCTTAGGTCTTTTGATTTCATTTTAGCCTTTGTCACTCCTGGACTTGGGTTGAAATGGATGTTATTAATCACAGGTTGCACTTTTGCTATGTATGGCCTACAGTACAGTGTATTAAGCATATGAATGAAATTCAAGTAGCTGTGTTAATAGGTGTGTGGTGAAACAGTATCCTTACTTTACAGGTTATCCAGCCGTAGTTGCAAGAGTTTGTTTGTCTTTACACTTTTCAGATAGAAAGGGGATTTATTGACAGTTGCACATTTTTGTTAGTCTTTTCTGAGAGTAATTAGCAGCTTCTGTCTGCTAACTATTAATATTTTTTCCTTATCTTTTTGGGCAGTAAATGAGGAATGTGTTGATAAATGTAGGACTCACTGAACTGCATGCACACTGAATATTTCATTAAAAATGCATTTAAAGCTCGTAACTCAGTTTAAAGTGTATTGAGTATCTGCATGGAAGGATTATAACTTATTCAAATGTTATGTTAAGGCCAGGTACGTAAACTTGTTTTTCTGCTAGGCAAAACTTGTTACTCTTGCAGTAGTAGAATATATCGAGCAGTGCTTGGAGACTGCTTAACTTGATATAACGTGTTGTTCTATGTAAGTTATCTGATTTGATGAAGTACCACAAAGGTACAGTATTCATGCTTTCTCGATGCATTTGTTGATGTGATTGTTGAATGTAATTTGAATCATAAGTCAATTCAGTACTGTATTCCTACAAGACAACCAAAATCCTGTCCATTAGGCTGGTTTTGGGCATTGAAAGTAAAGTCTGCAGAACAGACAGTAGGTCACATGTGCCTGACAGAATGGATTGACTGGCAGCCATAGTAACAGGAAGACTCTGGCTGTCGAAAAACAATGGGAATATCAAATTCTTGGTTGATTTCATTAGAATGTGTTATGGTATTACATAGAATATTTTATGAGAATAGGTGGAATCAGTACAGGAAGGAGATGTCTAGTCAGTATAAAAACGTCATGAATTTAACGCAGTTGCTGGGAAACACCAGGATGTTTCCATGTGTGAAAAACTAACATTTTTGAGGAGTGAACATATGCACAGTAGTGTAGAGAGTAATCCAAAATAGTTTGCAGAGCAGTTACGTTTTCATTGCAAAATGTATGGCAGATTTTTCTTCTTACTGAGTCTTTGTAAAAACATGAATGTCCTTCCTTCCCTCTTCATGTTTCTGTTTCCTTTGGTTTGAACCTAGGTCAACTTCTTTTTTTTGTCATCTTCCATGAACTTCTTCCTTCTTATATAAATTACATTAATTTTCCTTACTTTGACATAAGGTTCGACTTAGTTCTCTATAGAAATCTTCTCTGGCTGTCTTTTTTTGTCTTGGTCCTTGCTTACGTCCTTCTCAATGGTCATGTGCTTTATAAATTATTATAATAAACAGAAGGTTAATTTCCATAATGCTTCATTTATTTTCTGGAAACACAACTAGATGACATGAAGGTGCACTAAACTGAGTTTTGATTTCTAGCAAAACTATCTCTTTGCATGAAGGTAGCAAATGATATAAACACTGGTGGTTTAAAAATAGCATTGTAACTGGGAGACCTGAGCAATTCGGGCAAAGAAGATTACATGAGGCATAAAAAAATAATGACAGATTTCTCATAACTGCAAGTTAAAATTATTTAACATGCATAAAACCATCTTAAGGGAAAGAAAGAATCCAACAGCAGAAATGCATAGAAAATATTTCCTGAGAGTCAGGGTGATTGGTGAAATTGTAGTATTTACTTGCCTTGAAGTTACTGGAACATGAGCTCTGAGTGCAGTAGCATTTGAAGAGGTTCAGAGAGTAGATAAGGATGTTGCTCTCAGACTTGACTAGAGGTTTCTGTAGGCAAGTTGTAGGTGTGACATGAAGAATGAGTAAAAATGAAAGGTTAAGATTAATTGTATCTCAGGTAGAATACTTGAAACCTTTTGATTCCTGACATAACTAAAAATAGGCAATGTAATTATGAACCAAACTGTCCTGGCTTTTATGTGTTGTTTTGCATGTGTGTTAGCGTATTTTTGCAGGCGCAAATGGAACGATTTTTTTCCTTAAAAGCAAAGAGCAGTCTGTTAATTGAGTGCCTTTATCTGGCATGAGGGCAGCGAGTGCATATAACCTAAATGTTTGGATATAATACTTAGATAAATTATGATAATGTTTTTTTCTGTGTGTGGTAAGTCTGATGGAGGTGTTACTTTATTCTTATCTTTTTCATACTGTTCTGTGACAATGTGTTGTGGCACAAGACTGGTATGACCGTTTTCAATGAGGTTAACATTTCATAGAGGCAGAAAGGAATTGGACATTCTGGTGTGAAGTTATTTAATTGTTTGGAGGGGTTTTTTGACATTACTCTCTTTGATATTGATTTGATACTGGTATTGTGGTGGTTTTCTCCGTAGGATTTTTTTAACGGTATTGGTAACAGTTTATTTTAAAAAAAGTCAAGCTTGATAGCCAGGAAAATCAGTCCCCAGAGTTATAAATGAAAAGGTAAAAACTGGTCTTTCTGTTCTCTTGTTTTTCCTTGGTGTAGTCTGAGTGTTGTACATGTCTTGGCTCTGCAGTGTGGACCTCTGGGAACAATTCCCAAATCCTGTCCAAAGCATGGACATGGTTGCCTAATTCTAGGCGTTTTTCCTCTTCAGTCTCCCATATTTCTCCTTGTCAAAATGCTGGTTCATTTTCTGTCTGCCGGACCTTTAAATTCTAGGCACCAGATCCTGACGCTTGGACGTAGGTAAAAGTTTTTCCTTAGTAAGTGTGATTGTGTACCTTAATTTGTTGATCCTTGGTGTTTCTGCTGTGGTGGTACTTCAAAGTGTAAGAAGTGCTGACAGTGCTGGGTCTGTTCTGTGGGATAAAGTTGCTCTTCACTTTAGCAACTGCATGTTTGTCTTGAATAAGAAAGCAGTTTTTTGAAAGATGGGCCCCATAGCACAGTTAATAACAGCTCTCTCACTGCTTGTGTACTCTTTGGAATATTTTTATAAATGGTTATCTAGAATGTTCAGTCTTGCAGCTGTACAGAAACGATTAATGCGTCTCTGACAATCAGACAGTGCTAAAGGATTGGAATGACAAACCACATTTAGCCGACTGACTGAATCCACCTGAAGTACCTGACTGTTTCAATTGATTCACTTGACAGAATTATTTGGTAGCCACTTAAGACGCAGAACTATTGATTTCAAATGTCCCACATATTTGCAATCGTATGTATTCAAGGGAATTTAATTTTTAGGCTGCTGGGATCTTGGGTGAGTGTGGTTTTAACTAGGTCACTGAACTCATGAAATATACTGTGATGTATAATTTCAAGAACTAAAAGCTAGTAGTTAACAAAGAACTTTTAGATTTAAAATGAATTTTTATAGAGAAAAGTTGAGGGGTTTCTGTCTTGATAATATGTATTGTGTTGGTCTCCATCTAGTAAGTGATCTTCAAATGATCAAGCAGTCTTTGAAGTGGCTGTGAAATATTCATTTATGTTTCAAGTTGACAACACTGGAATTGAATGAATTAATTTTTGACTGACAAAAAGACCTACAACTTAAATACGTTAGTTCACACTGAGTCAAAACAGCATTAATCAGAAAAGATCTTAAGGTAAGCTTGGTATTACAAACCAAAATAAGAGATAAATTTTAAAGTTACTAATGTGGTTTGAAGTACTGGAACTAACGTGGAAATTAGTATGCAGTGAGGACACAAGGGTATTGCAAATACCCAAATTGCTTTTTGCAGCCTGACTAGTGAAATTTTTCAGTATCCAGTCTTTTAAAATGTAAGTTCAATTTAGCTTGAAGTGTGCCTTTTTGGAATTGTTCATTTGGTAATAAAATTAACCTTCCTTAAAAAAAAAAAACAAAACACAATTCTCCATTTCTAAGAAAAATCAGATACTTTGATTTTGCCCTGTGTTCTATATACACCTGCAGAAACAAATGTGTCAAAGAGGAAAACACATACTATTGATTATGTGTTTCTGTTCTCTTACAGAAGTCTGATTTTTATTTGGTTATTGCTGGCTTCAGACCTATTATTTGCAATCTAATTCAGTGCACATTTCATGACTTAGGAAGGTAGAATAAAGTGTAACGACTTGAAATGAGTCATATTTGGCATATTACTTGTCTTCCTGTTAAACCCACTTTCAAATGGCTGCTTTTGCAAGTTGGAGTATCAAGTATGGTGAATTTGATTAGACAGTGCTGTATCACCAATCTTGCCAGATGCAGAAATTGGCAGGAATCTGGCACTTTGAGTATGCTTTTTGGATCCCAGTGTTTCACAGTAGTAGATACAGGACTTTCCCAGTGTCTTCCTTGAAGAACCACGTAGTAGATGGAGGAAATGTTTTCAGGGGCAGCCCTGGGAAGGGATGTTCAGGTTCCCCTTTCAGCCTGTATCATTCTGTATGTTAGGCTTTAGTGGGTAGGAGTTCAAATACACAGGTTATGTTTGCTGCTCAAAAAACAGTTGTTTATAGCAACCCTTAGGGAAGAAGCAACAGAAAGAATATAAGAAATGCATGGAAAAGTTGACAGGCAATGAGTTTTGCCTTAGTGACTGGTTAAAGAAAGCTCCTGTATTGCAGGAGGAAGGAAAGAGAAAATCACGTTTAATGTTTAAAGGAAAAAAAAAAGGCAAATTTTAAGACCCTCAAAATGTCAAATAATTTGTCATGCGTTCATCTGTTAGCTCGTAAATGTCAGTTCTTGTAAAAAGCATTTCCAGCTCTTTCTGGGATCTGACTTTGCAGAACGTTTCAGGGTCTACAGCTGTGTTGCAGAGCTAAACTGATTTTTTTCAGGTTTTTAAACAGATCTCTGAATCAGGCATTTCTTGTAATTCTTGCTGCTTTCCTGACCTTGGAAAAGGATCTGTGCTCCTGCCAGAGACATCTTGAAGGATGATTGTTGATCATGGACTCAACTAAGAAAGCATTTTATTTACTTCAGTTACCTGGCTTCAAAGCTCAGACTCAGGAAAGAACTGTTTCAGCTTCCCTTGTTAGCGTACATTTTTGCGCAGCTGACTAACTGAACGCAAACTTGCTTTTAGGGATCTTTTTTCCTCTCCTGTTAGCTTGGGAGTGATTTTTGTGATATTTTAGGGAAACAACCAACCCTTGCCCCCATCCCATTTTATTGTTGCATTGTAGAGTTTTGCAAGAGCAAACTTGCAAACTGCCACTGGCAGAGCATAGTTGTGGGTAAAAATATTTTATAGACTAGTCCATATAATTTTGCAGTAGATCTTTCCTGGTCTCTTCAGAGCTGCTGCCAAATATCCTTCCCACCGTTTTCAAAGCAGTGATCAGTGGATCTCAAACTGTGGGCTGCTTCTAGAGGACCAATGAAATGTCTCATAGAGAACCGAGCTCATATATGTGGTCTTAGACGCATGAGAAATTCTAAGTCTGCACGTGTTGTAGAACATACCTGTGGGCATTTTTAAAAAATAACCAAAAAAAACCAAAACAACAACAACAAAAAAAAAAACCAAAACCCAACAAAAAACAGTGTGTCAAAATGGCTATTCCTGTCAAAATTATAATAACTACATAGTGACTTCCTTTATACAAACATTTGTAATATACAAAGAAAAAGTCAGTGATAATCAGTTATTCAGAACGGATTTTCTATATACAGTGACTAATTATTGATATTCAACAATTCAGCAACTTTAGCTGTGACATTTATTATCAACACATTTGTCATTAAATATATAAACTTGTAAGTGTTGATTAATTTGGAAATGCAGTGAGCTTCTTCGATACTGAAAACAACAGGAAAAATGACCAGAGATGATACTTAGTTACTGACTAAAATGTGTATATTAAATTAATTGTAAGATCCATTTCCTTCTCTGATGAGCTGTGTTCTGAGAAACATGCACTTCCATATTTGCTTCTAAAACACTGATAAGTGCAATCTGTTGGAATGTTTTTAAGACAATAGCTATTTAATGAATAGCTTGTGTGTACAGGAGAAAAGAATAAGCTTGATTGCTTACAATCTGACATTTGAAAAAGCATTTTTTTAGATCTCTTGTATTTGCATATCTAATTGCTATGTAATCAAAACTAAGTGAACTGTAGCTACTTGAAACTGAAAAATGAAAGGCAATCATCTTTAGAAGGGGAGATATCCCACTCATATGTAAGCCTGTCTGAATATTAGAATTATATTCTTCTTGTGTTTAATTATAGGTGTTTGACTGAGCAGTAAATTTATGCCTGTGTATTAAAGGAGTGAATGTGACCCTGAAACATCAACTTGCCTTTGTTGAGGCAAAGCATTGGCATTGAGAGAACTTAAAAGTGTTGTGTATTTTGGTGATAAGGGATTGTGCCAGAATAGCTGTTAATTACCTGCTTTGTTTGATATGGAAAGTAGTGGTTCCACACTTTTCTTCCCACCAGTGACAGTACTCAATTAAAACTTGTATTAAACAGTGATAATGCTCTCGTTTATCTGGTGGAGAAGACGTGAGGTGAAGGAAATTAACAGGATATTTTCAGCTGTTTGGGGATGGCTTTGTTTTTTTCACGGACCCAGTCACAGTAAAATTTCGTCTTTTCTGGTGTGGTAGTGTGTGGTGGGCTTTGGTTATGTTATTTATTTTTTAAATCTTTGTGACTCTTAAATCTTGCTGTTTAACAATAGTGACTATAGTAGAATTGAAAAGAAAAAACCCTTAACTGCAGTGGAGTTAGAAATTTGGAAGATACTTGCCCTATCCTTACCCTGTTCCATGTCATTCCTGTGTGTGAAGAATCTGTTGCAGTAGGTACTTACTTCACTGGTTTTTTGAAAAGGCATTGTCTCACAACGTGTTATCTTAAATGTCAGAAGAAGTGTTCTTTTAAGTTAAGTTTATTGACTGTGTTTCTCTCTTCCAAGTGTTTGAAGCGTGTTTTGTAATCTGGGATAGGCTTCTCTAAGTAGCATCTATCGTTTGCGTATCTAAACAGAAATAACAAGGAGGAGTAAAGCAAGGAAGTTAACATAGAAGACTTGGTAGTGTTTGTTTCCTTCAGATATCGGTGCTGAAGAATATTCTAACAGTGAAAATGTGCAAATTCCATCAGTAGGCAGCAACAAAGGGTATAAAATTGTTAGAGTAGCACTTAAATGTTTTTTTTTTTCATTCATCCACAGAAATTAAGGAATGGCTTGGTTGCTTTCCTTATGACCTTTGAATGGTCTGTGTTCAGCAAGCTTGAACGGCTTTATTCTGGAGTGAAAGCCGAATGTTTGATGCTAGACTAATTTGGCCAAAAATATGAAACAGTAAGTGAAAAGGAGTAATTACTGTAGCAGCTTTAAAGCGTGTACACGAAGTTCTTTTGAAGAGCTCAGTGGATATGGCAATGCATGGTAATTCAACTAGAACTTCAGAGCTTCAGCTATTAGGTGAATAGAGGTCACATGCAGAGAGTAAGATGGGTTGCCTGCAGTAATTAGGCACAATTAATAAAGTCTGTTCAGAAGGCATACTGTGCATACTGAATGGGTAGCAGTAATGACTAGTGTTAGATATAACCTTACCTTTTGTTAACAAACAAAAATCATTACAGATAATGCATTATCTTAAAAAAACAACTTCATAAAGTGCGGAAACTTGAAAGTTTTTCTTGTTTTTTTAAAACCTAAACATAGTGCCATTGTTAAAGAGCAGAATGCTAGACTTTATTTGGTAGTGGAATTTTGTAATCTCACAGGATTCAATCAAACTGCCGTGAAAAGTCAGGTTTAGGGAAAAGATGTTTTAATTGTGTGAATTCATCACGATTTACAGAAAGAAAACTGCAGAAAGCCCTTCTAGATGAGATCTTACAAATATCATGTTTTTTAAGTAGTCTGCTTTTCTCTTGAAGTAAATATTTTTCTGGGCATATTAAGTGACACATTAAATTATTTAATTGTATTTAATTAAGAACACATTTTTACATGATTATTGGTTACATTTTCTTTAGGTAACTCATAAAGTCAGTAAATGTAGATTTGTCCCTACTCACCACACAGTTCCCCTTTCCTGCAAAGCAAACAGTGATAAGCATTAAATAAGAATTCGATGTTTTCTGATCCAGCATTTTGAAATCATCTCCGTTTCTTTAACTAATTGTTTTAAATTTTTTTCCAGTTTTCTGTCTTCTGCACTGTAAACCAAATGGCATGTGAATTTGACATGCTTTCAGATTAGTAGAATTATTTCATGGTATACCAGTGCTGTAGTAGAGTATTAGTGTAACTGTGTTAGCTCATCCATTTAGGATTAGGTTCTGCAGTGATTAGATGACTTCCTGTGTCCAAAAGTGCTCTTTGAATAGTATTGCAATCCACACTGTCCAGCCACAGATAGTTTTTTCTGTTATTGAAGCTAGTTTGGTAAGGCTTCCTCAAACTATCATGCATTTAAGTATAAAATGCCAATCTCAGAAAAAGTTGAGGACTGTGTTCTTCCATAATGAAGAATGGACATATTCTAATTTTTGTTCTCTGTGAAGTGAACATAACAGGACTGTGAGATTTTTCTGTTTAAATTATATTGTTCTGATTATGTTTCGTTGATTTGGTCACTTGAAAAAAATTTTCTAACTTTTTTGAGCATCTCCTTTATTATTAATTTCAGTTATGTTTTTGAGGAACTCTTTCATGTATTTTCTTTTAGAGAAATTTCCTGTTTCCGTATACAAAACTTTAAAATAACGTTATGATACTCAGATCATCTTGCAGAGAGGAAAAAATTTCTGTGTTGAAATTATTTACAGTGTTAAAAAAGTGGAAAAGTAAAGCAACTTCTCTTTTAGCAATTGTTTGTCCCAGACTCTTTTTGCATGAGCATCCGTTTCCTTTGCGTTCTTCACTATTCTTCGAGGACTAGCAGTCACTTTTGAGAGGAAGTGCTGTATATCTGGTGAACCTCCAGAGTGAGGTTCCTACATCTAAGACTGAATGGTAATTCTCTTGTCCAGTCTGAGGTTTGGGTGATTTGCGTTTTTTTTTTTTGGTTTTGTGGTTTGTTGGGGGGATTTTGTTTGTGTGTTTGTTTTTTTTATTTGGTTTTGTTTTGGCTTTTTTTTAATGCCAGGTGAAATGCACAAATCAGGTAATTTTTCAGCACTCATTCCGTGGACAATTTTTCACGAACTTCATTAAAGTTGGACAAAAATGGTTGTGTAGTTACATTCTTGGTCAAATAGGAAAAGCTCAGTGTCTGGGTAACTTTGAAAAAAGGTTAAATTTCTTCTACCAAGAAGCTTTAGGACATGAAAAATCTAGAAGCTGGTAGCTTTCAGCTCTGCAAATAGTCCTCCAGAAGAATACTGTTTGTTAAGCATCCTGTTGACAGGGTTTATGTACCACCTGAGGAAAATTCAGACCCCTTATCTCCCCCTATAATACAAGTTGATGGTACTTGTCATTTGAAATATATATACATCTTCTAAACATGCTTTTTTCTCTCTGATGAAAACAGTCCTGCTGAAAGCATGTCATAAAACTTGGGTTTATTGCAGATGTGCACAATGAATCATAATTTTCAGCAGGCTCAGATCCTGCCTATGTAGGATCAGCAGCTAAAAATGTGAACAATATTTTATTTATGGTTGGGACCTATCAAGCGTGTCTCACATTTGTACTTCGCTTTTTGGCTACATAACGATGTATTTGCATGCATCTGGTATTTGAAGTATTCTCTCTAATGAGGTCACTCTGAGCTCAACTACATAAGATTTTTTGAAGTAGATAGCAGTGATACTGATGTTCTTTATCCCTTCTCTCCCTTTTTTTAGCCATGGACAGTTGAGAATGTGATTAAGGAGTAAAAATTCCAAATTTAATGTGAAAGAAAGTAAGGAGAATTTACCAGTTCACCCTTGGTATGTCTGTGCCTCAGAGCTAAGAATTTTTTCTTAAATCAGATTTTGAGCGGTTGAGAATTCTCTTCAAGAAAACATGAAGAATCTATCTATAAAAAACTTTAATTCCACGTATTGGCAGAGTCAACTTATGGTGACCTTGGATACACTCTAAACCACTTCTTAATGATTGCTGTCAGATCAGTTCTTTTTCTGTTGGAAAGTAATGGCCTATGATGTATTGGAGGCCAGATTAAATCATCCTGACTATTCCTTCTGCTCAAAGTCTCTGAAATTGGGGAAAAAATGACTTGGAGTTAAGCTTAAGTATGAAAAGATGGGTAAGATGTACAGAATAAAATTTCAGCGTAGTATAATGTAAGAATTTATTAAAGTTTTTTACAAATCACAAAACTTTAGTTCTATCTATACATATGTATATATTTGTGTTTGTATGTGTATACTACTGAAGTATGTAACAGTTTTACAACCAAGTTGCATTTTATGTGTTTGGGACTTTTCTCTCTGTGACTCATTTTGTGCATCACAGACTTTGTACATTCCTATGTATTAAAATAGCTTATTGGTAAGAATCAAGCTAAAGTTTTTAGACTCCAGTATCATTTATCTAGATTTAATCTCGGAGAGCTAAATCTTCACTTGTGTAGAATATTTGCTTTTTTGCATAAGTACTGTTTCTTTGGTCATTGGGCACTTCTGTAGGAGTCGATGCTTCATTAATCCTGAGTAATATTCAGCAACAAGTTTTTGTGATTAGAGTAGTGGGTTTTTGTTGTGTGTCTTGGTGCTGGCCTTAACTTAGAAAACCTAAAGCCTAAACTTAGTTTAAATGGACAGGGGGTTTGGAGATTTTTTTTCTTTATTTCAAGAAGAGAAATAAAGTATGCTCATTCGTGTGAAAAATTTGAGACTCTTCAAGCACTATTAAAGAGAAAAAGGAAAGCATAATGGTACTACGCAGACAACAGGAAATGCAGTTCTGCAGCAAGTCTGATGAGGTGAACAAGGTCAGACCTGAGGGATCAGGGGGAACTGACAACAAGGTGTTAAGTCTCCACAAAATTGTGACAGCAGGAGGAAAAGAATTTTCCTTTTTCCTAAACGTATTCATAAATGCCCACTTGTCTGTGATTTTTACATTTTTCTATGATGATGAACAGTTTCTTGCTTTTTCATATATATCAAACTAGATATTTGGATTCTAGTCTGTTCACTCTGTCTTCATACCAGCAGTTACAGTGGTTATAGTGTTAAGAGCTACGTAATGACTTGGAGAAGGGAGTGAATATTAGGACGTACAGAACATGTGGTGTGCATGGATTTCAGTATCCCGGGTCTGTTTGGTTGTCAACATACCACAAAAAAAAACCCCCAGGCGTAGTCACTTACAGAAGGGAAGTATTTGAAATCCACAAAATGAAAATATCTGTATGGAACTTTGTACTAATTATTTCTGTATCTGGAGTTTCAGATTTTACGTGCTTATTCAGAGGTAATTCAGCTGCCCTTTGGACTTTTGGTGAATAGATACGGAGCAAAATTTCTTTCTTAGTTTAATTCTTTATTTTCTTAGTGCCTGTATTTATGTAGGTAGATTGGAAAAACTGTTTGCATGCCTGTGTTTTTGAATCTTTGTGGCACTTTTATGTAGTGTTTGATGATCAGATTTAAGAGGTTATTTGCTGGGATCTTCAGAGTAACGAGTTGAAGTAACATCTCCTGCCTCAAACAGGGCAGTGTTTCAAAACTAATAGGTTTGTTATCCTGCATGTTTTATTATGTTAGAGCAAGCTGTTAAAACAGTTTATATATATTTAAGTGCCTAAATAAAAACATTGCATCTTGCTTTGAGACACATCATGCTTAAGTTTTTTGTTCACCTATTGGTTTGTTTTGTGCATTTTATCCTGTTGTTTTGCTTGAACTTGTTTGTAGATGATGAGCTGTACCTGCTCTTTACTTTGCATACACTGCAACTGCAATGCTTGCCTTTCTTGCCTTGTGAAGCTTGTGTGCTGGTGTGTTAGATATTTGCATGTTTAGTCCTAAGTCATTTAGTCACTAAAATTTTATTGCAGTCACTTATAGACTTTTTTTGTCCCTATTACAAGAATGTGATGTTCTACATAAAAAAAGTGGAGTAAATCTTATTAACCCTGGCTGCAGGGTAGGGAGGATATGGAGGTTATACTGTATGTGCTTGTCTGAGCATGACTTGCACTGAAAACTTTGGTTTTACTTTTGTTGAGTATTACTGTAGTTTGTCAAGTAGTTAAAATGTGCTTTACTAGCAGAGAGAAAACAACTTTTGCTCATGATTTTCCTGTCTTATGCGAGCACATTTTTGTGAAGGTGCCTTTCCCTGAGAGACCAAATGATTTTTCAGTAAGAAGTTTAAGTATATGGTCTAGGAATTTTTTATAAATTAGAGCAGATGATTAATTTCTTTAGATTCCTGTGGAAAATAGCATTAAAATTGGTAGTTGGGGTACTTAGATTGAATTTTTTTTTTTAACAGTAAATTAGGCACTTCTGTTCCATATTGTTTAAATGGGATTTAATACTTTGTATGAAGTAGTTGCCTAGGCAGAAGTGTTGCATGTGTAGGATGTGTTGCGTAGTAAAAAGGGTATTAAATATTAAAAACATTATCTAAAAAAAAAAAAAATGCTTTTGTGTCATTCGTATGTTTGGTAATCTTAAAGTGAATTCTACGCAATATAAATACACTTTTCTTTAAGAGTGTGATATAATGGATATTGAAATAACCACATATATCTGTAAATGAGAATTTATTTCAAAGTGTCTTTACTTAAGTTTTTGTCAAATTATGCAGGATTGAAGAGGCTCACACACTCTTAAGGAGAGTAATGCCTAAGCACTGTAAGCTAATCATATTAGTAGTCCTCAAAGGACAAAATCGTCTTGCTATTGGCAAAGTATTGAAGGTTTTCTATGAGTGGTGTGGTTATGTTTGGATTGATCTAATGGTCAGTTCCCCTTAGGACATCTGTTCCCACTGTTTCATGTGCATCCTTGGGAGTCAATTGAGTTTGTGAGTTTCTTAAATTGGCCCCTGCACAATTGTCTAAGCAGCAGGGGCAGCTCAGTGGAAGTAACAGAGTCAGGACTGCTATTTGCGGTGACAGCTGGTTGTTAAATGGACTCAACTTGCTGAGTTAAACTTCACCTTCACATTCCATGATATGAGGTACATAAGTGTCTGCATTAAAATGGTTTCCCTTTAACTTCTATTTTGCTATGTCACCATAAATTTTGCCCAGAAAAGTAATAAGGTTTTGATGAAAACGTTTCTTGTTTGACAGAAAGGAGAAATGAGTATCATTTTTGTGGGGTTGTTTATTTTTTTTTAATCCCATAGCTTTCATATGATCCTGGAATCTGATGCTTTATAAAGCTCCAAGTCTCTCTTTTGAACTAAACTGGATTTTCTTAATTTTGATTTCTTTGTAATGGCTTTTTTCAAATTTGTTCCCTTTTTTAATATATATAATTTAATTCAGTTCCCTGTTTATAGTTTCACATATGGAGGGGAAGAAAACAAAAACACCAAGCATGCCTCCCCCCATCCAACAAGCAGAACAAAAACTACCGAAAAACCCCAAAACACAAACCAATTGTCCCAAAAAACTACAAACCAAAATAAGCCCCCTTTGAAGTAATTATGCCACTGGACTGTTTAATTAAGTGCCAGTATTGTTTGAATTGGTGCTTTTTGGCTGTTGCAACTGTAACATTATAATTGTTGGAAATAGAGAGGTGAGTTGAGCAATAGACCTGGGGTAAAAACCTCAGGTCTTTGCCCTGCCTAGTATTGGTTGGCATTTCAACAAGATCACGTTCCCTGTATGAACGTGAATGGTGAGGAACTTCAGCCAGTTCACTCATTTGTCTTAACTTGAAACACTGACTGTAACCCTGTAGTGGTTGAGCATACTTTTTCTGTGATGTATAGTTAGAGAATTTATGTTACGTTGAATAGTGTTCTAAGGATGCATTTGAATATATTTTTCTTATTTTTAGGCATCATGCTTTTGTTTTTCTTGACGGTTACATATTTTTCATAAGCAACATCTTTAATTTCACTTTTTACAACTAAACAAATAAATCTGACTTTCCCCTGTCTGATATAGTAATTACATAGTTGAACTGTTGGTGGAAGGAAGAGAGAAGAAGCCTTGAACAATTTTTTGAATGGGTTACATGCTACCATTCCATCCTGCTTAAAATTAATGAACTTGTTTAGTTGCCCTGGCTGTAATGAGCATTAGTTAAAATAAACTATGCTCTTTACTCATTTGCATCTGGTATAAGTTTGAGTTTTAATTTTATTTTACTCTTAAATGAGGCTTGTGCTATAAGATGAAATACACTATTTTTTAGGAAAAAAACATTACAGCAGCTTTTATGCTCTGATAACTGCATGACTGTAGCATACATACAGACTGTCTCACAGGCCATGTTAGTAGTGGAAGAGAAAGTCCTGTTTGTCTCCCTTTTATAGGTAGCCAGATCATGGGTTTTTCACTCTTTTCCACTTCCAGAGAACTTCTAACAATTATTTTTCTGCTTATATTCCTCTTTTGAAATGTAAGAGTCCCTGAAAGGGACTTGAGCTTTTTTCCTTGATTGCATTTTATCTTAGAATTTTAAAATACAAACTAAATCAAAGTTTTAGCTGATACTTTTCCTTTTTTTCCTTTTTTTTTTTTTTCTTTAGCATGCACAATGTTAAATCATAAATATGCTTGCAAATCACTAGTAGTGGTAGTGCAAGAATACTTAACTCTGGAAAGGGATTTTGTGTTATCATTCAAATGAAGGAGAATTTGAAGGATGTAGAGATGATGGTGAAAAAAGTGAAGTTTGTTCTTCCGTGACTTACTTTTGGTTCATTCTTGCTTTGTTTTTCCTTACCTAGGTTGCCTTATGGCTTCCTGAAATTACAATCTCAAGTAAACAGGAAGGAATAATTCATGTTCATCTCAGAGTAAAAAAAACCCCAAACCCTAGTTCCAACACTTCATGCCTCTCAAACATCTTAAAGAAGCAAAATAGGGCACAAGCCCAATTTTTTTTTGCTTTTCAGGTCTCCTTTAAGAGCAGAGACAGCCATGATCCAGCAGTTTTGGAGGGAGAGGCAAGTAAATGTTTTACTTCTTGTAAACATTCCAGTAAGTTTTTGCAAATCACCTGTTATTTGAGGAGACCCTGGTTGAAAAAGAATCTTAGCCCTCCCTCTTCCCTAGATGGTGAATTTACTTTGTATGATTCTACATGAGGAAAATATAGTTAAGCTTTTATTGGTGATTGACAGGTTTGATGTCAGTTACGCACTGTTGCAATACCGAACTGCTGTAAAAAATATGCAAGTTTGATATTGGTAACATGTTTGTGATAATCGTTGTTGAAGTTTTGTCTTTTGAACCTCTCTTCAAAATGTGAATGTTTGCTACCTCCAACTGCTGGCGTTCACATAATCTCTTTAGCTCTTTAGCAGTCTCTCTGAGGACAGTTTAACAAGCTCTTACATACTGGTACTAAACCTGTAACTATTTCTCTGCTAGGGACATTTAGTGAGACCTCAGGCTGAGCTTCTTCTGAAGGTATCACATCACCTGAGGGTTGCATTGGAGGTTCAGAAAAGAATTATCCGTCTGTTTTGCTGCAGGTTTTTTGGAGCTTTCTATTCCTTATCATGAATAAAACCAAACAATTTGCTTCATTTCATAACAATACAGGATTAGATGTATTTGGGCATTTTGCTCAACTTCTCTTTTGAGAGGTGGACACACATGTTCTAGTCCATGTTAGAGGGTTACCGTGGGAACAGGAAAGAAGCTAATGTGAGAGAATAGTTAAGTGAGATAAAAAAATCTGCTAGTTAATAAGCTGTATTGACCCAAATTAATAGCTGTGCCAGTTTGGGAAGGGAGAGGAGGGGAAAAAGAAAGGGGCCAGATGAGGAAGTGGGAGGTCAGCACTTGTCAGTTGGCAGTAAATCTTTGTCATCTGTTGGAAATGCATTTTGAAGAAAGTGATTATGCTTGTGCTTTTCTGAAGAGCAGGAAACATTTAGAATGAAGAAAGTTACCTTTTTTCTAACAGTCCCTCTAGGATATGAGCAAAATGTGATATTATTCTTGTCCTCAGCTCATGAACAGTGCTGTCTTATTTTCGAATATAGATGAAACCATTGTAGAATGTAAGAAAGGCATGCACATAATGACCTTTCCTACCCAGTCTTACCATTTTCAACTTTTGTAATTCAGAAGTACATTAATTGAAACTGTAAAACTTCCTTTTGATTTTTGTGTGGGCAGATAAGCATGCAATCTGAAAATGTATATAATAGACATTTTTAACAAAAGAAGCTTGGAACTTGTCTTCTGAAGAGTAGAAGCAGTTAATTTTTTTAATAACTTTTTGCATGTTTCTGATAACGTACTGAAATCTGTTAGAAGTTACTCACTTTTAAATATCTTCTGATTTGGTTAACCCATCAAGGATTTGCTTTGCTTCTGCAGCTTCCTACTATAATGACATTCTGTTTGGTTCTTTTAATCTGTCTGGTATTTATTCATAATACTTCTTCCTTCATTAATATCTTTGGTACCTGAGGGAAATGACTACATCTACCCATGTGGCACTGTGTTGAAAAAACAGAACTTGAAATTTTTCATAACAAGTCTTAATTTTTTATATTATGGTGACTTGGACTGGAGCTGTGATAATTTGGTTAATAATAGATCTTAGTTTGCACACTCAATTTTACTCAAAATTATACAAATGAAGATGTCAGCAAATTGACTATTTAATGAGCTTTTTAAAAACTACATTCCTTTGGTGAATGTTTTTGTACATTATTCCAGCATTTGTGGGATTCAAAAAGTACTTATTTCAGTGATTTCACAAGGGTTTTATTTTAAATGTGTTGCACGAATGCTATATAAAGAGGTGATGGTAGTATATAGTATTTTAAATTAACTAAAAAAATCTGTGGTTTTCAGCTCATTAAGTGTAGAAGGTGTAAAGACTCTTAAACCCTGACTGTAAGGACAGATTCATTGAAAGACCAGAGGTCTCTGTGAAGCCACCAGAGAGTACTGATGTCTTGCAATGTTCTGCATCCTAGGGCTTATTAAAAAGTCATACTGCTAAAAGGAACTACTCAATGGCTATTTTTTTATTTTTTTTTTGGGGGGGGGGTAGCTTGTTTAGGGGGTTTCATTTATTTTTTGTTTACTTGGAGGGTTTTTTGGTTGTGTTGGTTTTTTTTCTTTGGTTGTTTTTTTAAAATCACTGATTTGATGTCACCTGAGAGATAAAGAGAGATACTGACCTTGAAGATCCATCGTTTCTTAACTGTAGGAAAGGCTTCCCCAACATATTATCACTAGTATTCTCAAGAGCCATAGAATATTAGTGCCAAGCTGGGACTCAGCTATGCAGTCTTTAACTGGCAGGACTATTATTACATTTTAATGTAGGCTTCAGAACACGTGACACATGCTGGATATTCCTCATTCTGCAGTCATTATAATCAATAGAATTGTTGCATGAAATTAGTTGTAAAGGTTTGGAACAGTGGTCACACTTTGAGTTATCTACGTGGTAGCTTGGGTGTGTCAAATCCCATGTAATTGTAGCAAGAATTTGGGGCAAATGCTGCAATAAAACTAATTAGAGACTGTGTGCAAGGTTCCAGTCATAAATACAGAGGAAGCTTGTGTGCTGGGAGCTTGAGGCAGTAGTTCTGAATTCTTTCAAGGACTCAACTTTAGTCTGTTGGCCAATATTTATTGTCAGTGCTGTACTTAGTGACAAATTTGAGTTTTCTGTGTTGTTTTATAACAAAATTTCTTTTTGAAGTAGAAGTTAGTTTTTTTAATTTGCATTAGTATCTTGCCCTGCTACTCTAAGTTTAAGAGTAAACTTGTGGTTTTAACAGTTTAGCAAAAAAAAAAAAAGACTGAGATAAAAATTAAGGCTAGACTGTTAGTATTAAACGTGTTAAAATCTAACAGCATTAGCAGTGGTGAGATATAAAATGCTATATTCCTGGTTCAGCTCTGTACTGTGCTACTGATTGTGGGTCACTGTTGAAGAAGTTGTTTAATAAATCATGTACAACAATAAACTACATTATTAGTCATGCACTGCTTGGAAATATTACCATAGTATGAATACAAAGCAGACAATATAAAGCTCACAGAGCCCTTTCCTTAAACCAAAAAAGAAAAAAAGATGCAAAACCCTCTCCAAACAACAACAAAAATAAAATAAATAGGGAAAAGCAAAAACCAAACCCAAACAGAAACCCTGTATAAATGGAGGCTCAACCTGAATAAAACCCTTGCAATTAACTGGTGAGCTTTCTAGCTATAGTGAGTGTATGGGTTAGAATGACCGTGAAATTTAGCTTTTCAGTTGTTTTCAACTGGTAAAGAACATCTTGCCTTCTCTGGGCAACAAAATGTATTTGGTAACATGCTGTGAACTTTAGGCCAGGTTCTAGTGTGATGTCTTTAATGGCAGTGTTTTGTGGAAAATATTTGTTACATAAGTCAAAGAATTTTACTGTCTTCTCCAAAAGACTCATGAACCTTAGAGGGGTCCGCTATTTTGAGCAGAGCAAACCACCATGTAAACACTGGGGTAAGAACCATGTGCTCTGCTTAAGAGTACCTGGTCACTAAGATAAAGCCCTTCTGTAACAGAGTTTCAGGAGACCTGCTGACTGCATAATTAACGTTAAGCATCATTTTTGGTCTCACTCGTCTCTAAAAGGCAAAGTATTCTTCTAATGCTTCTGCAAATGTGAAAATTCGGAACGCAGTACTGTGGGAGAAATCACTGTATAAAGAAATAAGAGTGAATAACTGAGTGACATATTAATTATATAATTCGTTAGTGGAAAGCACTCCTAAGCGATTATAAAAGCCTTAAAAAAAAAAAAAAGCCTTATGTAATAGGGCAGTATTAGTACTGCTGTATGATGAGGAGGGGAAGCAGGCTGCTGAAGCCCGGCTGACGTCTCCTGCAAAATTACATATTTTTAAGAAGAGTGTTGAGACTGCAAATTCAGATAGGAAGATGCTAGAATTAGAGTTGCTGATTATGACCTTTTTGTCTAAATGAATTTTTTTTTAGAGTTAATCACTAGGTTTTTTTTTTCTTTGACACACCCTTCCTTAAATATATTTGATAGTATGCTTGTTTCTTGGGTAGGCAACTGAGATGTAACCTTTGAAGTGAAAGATGATTGCTTTACATGCCTAACTTGGAGTGAAAACTTGAGTTTTCTGGATACTTAACTTCTAAACAGCAATTTACATATCACAGTAAGAATACATTTGCTGTTGGTGGCACTAATAAATGCCAGCCTTTCCACTGGGCAGTCGAGAGCGTGGGGCTCTCCATTCTGACCCCTGTTGGGAGTGGCTGGGCTGCTGTGAAGCCTGGCAGAAGTGTGAGTGATGGATGGCAGCTTCCTACAGAGGGAGATATGCCTGTGCCCTGCTTTGTGCTCAGCCTGCTACTTTTGGAATGTGTCACTGAGCCAGTTCAGCTTGCTAAACAGGCAAAACCTAATCTGACAGCAGTAGTTTGCTGCTGTATTGACTGGCTCTGTAAGGCCCCAGCGACAAAGACGAGGCACAGACAAAGGAATGTACCCACTTCTGTTGGTGGGAGTGAGCGGTTAATCTTGCTGCTATGTTGGACTGAAGTCTGTAGAAGAAACCCTTCTCTGCAAGAAACTCAGAATTGTTCTGTCTTGGGATTTGGGACAGTTTCTTTCTCTGAAGGGACTGTGTAAGATCCGTGTTCTAATTATAAGCACAGACATTGTATCTAAAGTTGTCAATGCTCATTTCAGCAACTGCTTATGAAAAGGTTTCATTTCTGTTTAGTGCTGTTTTCTTGTTGGCATAAGAGGTGCTTTAAATCTAAATATTCAGGGTAGCATTTAGCTGCCTAGGCACTTGAGTCTTCCTGCCATCCTGGCAGACCTACAGGAAACAAGAGTGATTCAGACACCTGGTCTTCATTATGCATCTTTGAGGAAATCTTCAAGGAAGATTGATCCCAAGGACTGAAACAAGAAAGGGGAAATAAGAAAAATACTAGGTATTACCATATTAAATACTTGATATGCTATTGTTCATTGAGGTC
Source organism: Anabacerthia variegaticeps (assembly GCA_035583185.1). NCBI lineage: Eukaryota > Metazoa > Chordata > Aves > Passeriformes > Furnariidae > Anabacerthia > Anabacerthia variegaticeps. The sequence goes on along the minus strand of JAWWEW010000112.1, from coordinate 31,278,100 downwards.
AGGATTCCACAAAGCACTTCAGCTTATGCATGAGAGCTGTTGTGATAGTGATTACTTCCCCCCTCCTCCTTGCCCTATTTTTTCCAGTCTGACTCTGCCTGTTCTTGTCAAAACTCAGTTATCATTTACTTACATATCCAAAACAGAAAGAGCCTTTCCTAGACATTGCAAGATTCAAGTTTTGATCTAAAGTTCTGGCATTGCAGCCGTGTCAGCCTGGCCCTGGCAGTAAAAACAGCTTTGCATTTCTGTGTATGGCCTCTTTCTTGCATTTGGCTGGATTCTTGTAGCCCAGAAGTAAATACTATTTCTAAAATGTCACTGGTTAAAGTATTGAAGTTATATATTCTACCCTTTCTCGTCCCCAACCTGCCCCTGAACCACTCAAAAAAATCAGAGGTGTTAAATGTTTGTTTTACCTCTTAATTTATTTTTTTTTCCATTTCTCTGTACAAAGCAGTTTCTTTATGGCTTGGGGAGTTGAGTTATTTGAAGCCTAACTACTACCTAGGTATGTTTGGTTTGAGTCATGAGTATCTTATTTTCGTTGCTTTGACAAATAGTAAAAACCTAAAGATCACAATGTTCTAAAATAAAGCTAACCACATATTACTGTGAAAGTAATTTTATTTTATATACAAGTAATCTGATTTTAAAGAAACAGTAGTAACTTCGTATTCTTAAACTGAGGTAACTTTTTTGGTACATATAAAAAGTAAAAACTATAACCTTGGTTTTTTACTTCATTTTTTTTTTGTGGAGGGGAAAATAGGGAAGAATTTTCTTTTTAATTTTGTTAATATTAGCTTCTGTGCAGAGTTTTATAACTGTATCTGAAACTTGTCTATTACATTGTGGTCTAAGAGGTGGTACTTTTCAATTTTTTGGGCACACTGAGGTTATGTTAATACGTTGAATCTAAGTTTCTGTTAATATTCTGTATTAACATCTTTGTATACTTCTGTGCAAAGATTTGGAGTTTTTCTTACTGAGCCTTAAGCAGTTTCTGAAAAGATGTAAATTTTAACAGCATGGGAAAATGGGGAAGAATAATTCTCTCTCAAAAGCTTACAGTTATTTTGTAACAGAAAAGTAAGGGGTTGGCGTGAGCATATTGCAGTTTTTCAGAGTTGTCTTTTCAATATACTCCCTTAAGACCTTCACCAAGATTTATGCAGAGGAATCCCTATTGATATATCTTTTATTTTTTTGTATATATGACAGGCATATGCTAAAAGTAAAATGGCTGGATTTTCAAGCAAAGGCTAAGTCGCTGGACTCTGAAAGTCAAAGGCAAATTGAGATGAAGAAAGTAGAAGTGTGGATATGTTGGCATTAAAATGCAGGCTGTCAGCTGCTGTTTATTTTGATACTTCCAAAAGGTCACTTACATTTTGTTTCTCCTCTTTATATTTCTTTCCCTTCCTTTTCTTTAACAGGTTGGTAAATTTAGTTTGGAAAAAAACCCAGTCATTTATTCCTAATTATAAAAAAAAAAAAAAAAATTACAACTTATTAATTATTGTAGCTTTGTCTGCTTCTTAAACTTTTAACATAAATTGGTGAAGATTGCTGGCATTTATCTTTCGATTAAGCAGGAATAGCACTGGAAGAAAAGTGTGGGTTTATTTTGATACTTCTTGACTCTTATGGTTTGTTCAAAGTTGCCTATATGTAGAGCTGCCATAAAAGAGCAGGATCCACAGGTGTTTGAGTTTAACTGAGAAGTGGATGAATTTAACACTGAGCTCAAATTACTGATATGGGAATGTTTATGCATTGACCAGGTTTGCTATGCAAAGCAGCAATCAAATCTGAGCAAGGCAGAGAGGAAATAAAACATGGACTAGAGAAATAAAAATGGTTGAAATTCAGTACAGACAGATGCCACAATTATGTGCAGCAGTTAGTGGATGAAAGTTACATGACAGTACTTCTAAAGAGGAAAGAAAATGTTTCAAATCTTGTAAAGTTATGCTACTAGCCTAAGACCTGCTCATGTTATCCATTGAACACAAAAATATTTGTTTTATGGTTTTTGCTTGGCCAAGTGCTAGTAGCTAGTATTACACAGAGTGCAGTTTTCCAAATTCATCATGCTGTAAATGGTAGTCAAGAACAGAGTTTGAGGCTTGGGGTGTTAGTTTGGTTTTTTGTTTGTTTGCTTGCTTGCGTCTTAACTATTGAAAAAGTTACCTAAAGACATTTCTGGGAATACTATACTGTGTATACTAGAAGACTGAGAAATGAATGAGTAGACAGGTTTCCCCCACCCCCTTAAATACAGGTGAGGTAGCACTTACAATAGACTAAGTATCCAGAAATGTGAAACCACTGTTGAGGTGTTTCCTGTAAGTTCCCAAATCATTAAACCACAGGTGCTTTTGATGCTTTCCATAATTTATGTTCATTGTACAGATGAAAGTAAGAGTTTCATCTGAATAGAAAAAGGGAAAGCTAGGAGGCTTACCTTAAACCTATAAATAAAGTTTTACCTCAGCATGCGATGTATATTTTTTACTTAATTATTCACAACTGCAAAAAGTCTGCAGTCCAAAGTGAAAACACAGGAACCCAACTCCTGATGAAGTCCTTTATCATTAGGTTAGGGATGTCTCCTATTTTTTTTTTTTTTCCCCTCACCTCCTGGGCAGTGATTTACTTTCTTAAAGGGCCAAGTGCAAAGTGCCACCTTGTGTGTTTCTTTGGCTCGATGTTAGGGCACTCTTGCAGTGTCAGCCTGGTGATGTTGATGCCTTTTTGCCTGAGGCAGTGCTAGAATCATGATGCTCATTCTCTAGACCAATATACCAACCTCTGGATAGTTACATTACTTTTTCTCGCAGTTGCAACTTCCTTCTTCGAGTTTCTTGATGTTGACATGCTTTGAGTTAGGTTTGGAAACTATATTAGATTAGGTACTTTTGGATTGTCATCAGTTTCAGATCTCCTACTTTGAGAATCCCGGACAAAAAACAGGCATCAGATTTCAGTCTAATTGAGAGTATTTTCCCTGTCATCATGTACTTTTGCTTAGTTTTGGACACCTTGGTAAGTTTTCAGGTGGAATAGAGGTATGTGTTAGCAAGGCTAGTACCTTGGTGTACTAGTCTTCTTGCTGTGTAGAAGGAAATACAGTGGTAAATTAAAATACAATACAGCTGGAACACTACTTAAATAAAAACTGGGATAAGCAAAAGAAGATTAATGTATTTTAAAGAGGAAATTTAATAGTGCTATATAGTAAAATATTACTGACATGTTGGTCCTGCTTTAAGAAATAGTTCATAAAAACTGATGTACTTTCTGTTTTGAGCATCCAATTCATTATTGGTAAAATAAAAATTCTAAAGTATGTTAAGACTGTAAATTGAGTAATTTGCTATCTGTGCATGATACATAGGTGCTGCTTGATGATAAGGCATATAAAAGAATACTTATTTTTTTCAGCCTTTATCTAAAGCTGAATAGCAGAATCAGCTTTATAGTGATTAATAATGCTCATAAACTCATAGGCAAATAGGTTTATGCAGAAGTGATTTTAGAACAGTTGCAGGTTATTATGAAGTTAATTTCATTAGTGACTGATAAGGAATGGGCTTGAGTCATGAGTTGAAGTGCATTTTCTACCTATATTTCCTGATCAGAGAATGCTCTGAGGAATGTGTCCACTGTCACAGATCATATTTTGTTGGTCTAAGCCTTCATTTAAAAATTACTTTTGTACCTTGAGATTCAGAATATAGAGGTACCTCCCTTCAAAAAGCCATCTGACGCTAACTCTGAATCAAGAAGACTTGCATTCAGCATTTATTGTTATTTCATTATCTTTTGAGGGAATTTGGTATTTGTTTAGTGAGTGGTCAGTGTATCGCAGTATTTTGAAATGCTTTGTACTGCTTCTTCCCTTTGCTATAGGGAAATAAAATCATACTTGGATATCAGTGTAACTCTGTCTCCACATGAAATTTACTATGCCGGGAATACTGGTGAAGTTAAAATGTTAAGATTCTTATCTGTAGTCCAGAGTTGGAAAAATGAAGTCTCTTTCCTCTAACTGGGTAAAGTTTGATACTTCGTGGTAGTTTTAAGTATCAATATTAAAAATTGCATTCCTCTCTAACAAATATATCCAGGTATTGAGTTTTTGCTATGGATTTCATGTGCTGAATTCTCACTTATCTCCCTGAGGGTACCAAAGCATACAAAACTCTTTTACTTTCATCCCTCAGTGGTGAAATATTCAGTGTCAAGAGGCTCCTGGGTTTCGATAGCGCTCGACAATACAGCTTGTTCCACAAATCTTATTTTTCACACTGGCACAACTTAAGACAAATATGCAAGAAGCAAATCTTGGCGAGAGATGCAGTCGTGTTGCCTGTTTCACAGAACCTTACCCTTTGGGGCAGTTTCTGCCGTGCTCTGCGGAGCGGTGCCTGTGCAGCCGCAGCCCTGACTGTGCCAGCCGGGGTGGTGACAGGGCTGCCTCTTCTGTCAGCACACAGAAAGGGAGGGCTGGATCAGCCCCGCTCAGTCGTGCTGTGAAGCCACAGCTTTAGAAAGATCCAGGGTGGCGTTGCGAGCCTGTAGGAACCATTTTGACTGCAGGGCAGGTCTGAACTTGGGGCGGTGCCTGGTTTGAAGTTTACTGAGCACAAAGTCTGTGTTGACGCTTTGAAACAGAGAACAGAATCCTCTTGTGTCATTTAAACATTAAGTTTTTTCATGCCATTAGATTTTTTTTTCCAGAACAGTTCTCAAAAGATTCTATTATAATGCCCTTTGACAATGTTTGACAGCTCCCAGCTAGTTTACAGTGTGCTGAGACACCCACTTTTTTAATCCAAAATTGTCTTGAACGGGGCTTAGTATACAACAATAATTTATAATTAAAGACATGGTAAATAACACTACCTTGTTTGACGTTCGAAACAGCAGGTATGTGACTGCTAATTTAAGCAATTGATGCATTGTTTCTTTGGGTGAAATCAGGAAATCTGAATGTGAGGTAAGCTGCAGTGTTCTCCCTGACCAGGTGCTTCTCCTCCAGCATTTCGCTGATTTTCTTCACCAGCTCTCTGCTTGTGAACTGCTACCATTAGAAGCTCAGTAGGAGCAAAAGTCTGTGTTAATTTGCCTGACTGTAACTTCACAATTAAAGCAGTTTATCAGCAGGGGTTAGGACAATCAGTGTCTTCTGATGCTTCATGTTATAAAATTACTTCTGTTGTTCAAACAGATACTGTGATTAGTGTATCATTTTAAACTGGTTTCTGCAGGGTTGGTTTGGAGTTTGGAGTTTCATCTGATAAAAACCCTCTATTTTTGGTACTTACTTAAGCACTTATTTTGTTTGCAGGCATCCTCTAAATGAACAACTTCTGTTGAAATATTGTCGGGACTGTATTTTGTGAATACAGGTTTGGGGGTGGGTGAGTTGTTTTTTCAAGATTTTTTTTTTTGTTTGTTTGTTTTCAGCAGTCAATTCTGTCAAGACTTAAGATACTGTGGCAAAAATGGAAGGAGGAAACTCCAGTTTACAATTATTGCTGTATATTGGCATGTAATACGTAGTTCTTACACAGATGAGCAGGTAGCTTCATATCCGATAAGAAAGATGACTGTGTTCTGTCCCTGGCACATGCATAATGGGATTTCACTTAGGATAGTTTCAGGAGACGTGGCAAGCCAGTCTTTAAGTGACACTTACGTGTTAAAATATGGTCCCTCATCTTCTCCCTTTCCCAGTTATAGCACTGGCCTTGTGTTGGCACTCAGTAGCCCTGTATGACCTTAAACTCCCTGTCCAGAAAATAGAGGGAGGGGGTTGTGGGGAGGTGTTTGCTGCCATCAGCATGTTGGCATAGCTGTGGGAAAGGCTTGGGATGCTGCTCGTGCCGGTCCCAGTGGCAGGAATAAGGACTGCCTGGCAAGGGAGCGAACCATAGGAAGTTACACTGGTCACAAAATGGTACAATAAGACAACGGCAAGGGATGATTCAAGTGATTTTTGCTTCATTAGAGCGGGAACTCTCATGAATATGTATCAGCTGATGTGGGCATATTTGTAGACTGAAACTTCTGAGTGGTTTATTCCACAATATGTTACAGAAATCTGCTGTCTTCTGGATGTTTGTTTTCCACTGTCTCTGCAGCAGAGATGCCAAAAACTTAAAAATAAAATTCTGTACTTCAGGCTGGCAGAAAGAACAGTTACGAGAACAGAAGTTGTGTTGAACAACATTGGGCAGAGAACTCTTGTGGCCCAAGAAAGGCTGGAAGTAACAACTTGAGGGAAAAGCACATTCTTCTCAGATTCCTCTGACTGGGTTTTACCAGTTCAACTGTGTCAACAAAAGCTTGTAAAGTAAGATGTAAACTATATTGAATGATGGAGTAATGTTTCTCTTGGACTTCGTGATTCAGACGTTGCTGCATGGCTAGAATACATATCAACCCTTATTTAAAAATACTAAAATTAAATCAGGACTAGAATTTGTTTATAGTGACCTAATTTGTGACTTTTTAGTTCAATTTATCTTCTGTTTCAAGAGTGCTTTAAATAAAGTTTTTGGTTTTTTTAAATTCACACAACTTCTAAACTGCTCTTTGAATTATTTTTAGAACTTTGATATATATATATTTGTGTGTGAATGTTTTCATCATTGAAAAGAATTATTCACCTAGAACTACTGTCAATTGTACCTACTGCACAATTTATTAGACAAAATATATTGTGATCATTTTAGTAAATAGCTGAATTTCTTCTCTCCACATCTAACCTCCACCTTTTGACTGTGAGAAGTGGCTATGGGTGATTATACTGGTTTTTTATATCTTAGGATAATTTTAATTAAAGTTCTCAGAGTGTACTTGAATTAAACCTTTGTGCGGTTTAAAGGGCTAAAGCTATTCTGATGCCTTTTAATTTTAGCATTCAATTTGACATTATATGAAAACATTCTTCCCTTTTACTCTTTTCTGTGGTTTTCGTCATTCAGTAGGGAGAGCAGCCTGTTGAATAAGTTGGTAAAAACAGAATTTAATAGCCTATCACTTCAAGATAAGCAGGAGTATTAAGGTTCATTCTCAACACTTGCTTGAGCCAGTGGCTTTATTTCTTTAAAAAGTCCCTGCTGTTGGTACTGAGCTGTGTTTGTATCTTTTTAGTTGCCTACAATACTGGAAATTGTATGAGATGGAGTGGAAAAAAGTGCATAGATATCACACCTTTTTCAATACTATAGATCACAGCTTTTGGATAAAAAAAATGGCATGTGGAAAACTTCCTTCCACTCTTACCACATTGCTTTCATTCTTTTTTTATTGTCTTAACTAATATATCCTTGCCTGCATATAAACAGGTACTAGGGAAGAATTTTCTTTCAGTGTTTATTTCATTTTTCTTTAATGGCATTCTGACAGCTGGAAAAGACTGGATTCTACTTCACCAGTTTTTAATTTGTCAGCTTTATTTTTAGTCAGTTGGCCATACTGTGAAGGTCTTTGTGGTGAGAAATAAAGTTTGAGGCGTTTAAGAGTTGCTGATAAAATAATTTGTGATGGCTTTTCTTCTGAAGATATTTTCTCCTTTCAGCATTTTGATGATTTTTAACAACTTCAGTAAACATTGACACTTCTTTCGTTTGGGTTTAAAGTTTTTTGAAATGTATTGGCTAGATAGAGGAGAGACCTAACTTAGTACTCTAGTCTGGCTGAGTTTTCAGTCATCTGCTTTGCGTAGCTTACAGAAAGCAAATAAGCTGCTCTCTCATTCTTACTAAGTCAGAGCTTGAGAAATTAAGAAGAAAACCTTGGGATGGTGTATGAAGATGCAAATAGGAATGGCCGTTAAGGCCAGAGGTTCAGGAGGTGTAAGGCCACAACTTGAAATTACTGTGGTATGGTGAGGTGTACGGAAAACACAGGCCACAAATTAGCAGTGAGCTGGACTGCAGTATTCCCCCTTGTGGAACAATCTTTCTAATATTTAAGTTTGACTGTATTGATTCAAGTCAGTTGCATCCTTTGCCTGCTTTTCAGCTCCCTCCTAAATCCTTCCCTAAAAAAAATTCTGTAATTACGTTCCTTTTTTTTTTAAACTACCTGATACATTGACTTTAACTGCAAGATAAATATTAAGTAGTCCATTATTGTGTATAGGTACTCTGAGATGAGTGTATACACACAGGCAAGAGAATGAAAGCAAATCTGTTTACAGAATTAGGCTATATTTAAGGATACTGAAATTTCTGCCAAACAAGGAGCACAGTGAAATTTCATCTGCCATTTATGTTGTTCTTAATGTTCTTTAATTTAGCAGACAAGATAGTTTGGTTGTAATTAAGCTCTTCTAACACTGTTCTTTCCCAGGGTTGTGGTATAAATCACTTTACTCTGTACTTTCCTGCATCTTCACTGTCTCCATTTTTCCTGTATAATTTTTCTATAAACCATCTCTGGGATGCAGGGAAACTTCATGCTGTAAATTATGTCTTGTGTATGTAATATAATTTTGAATATATGCAATTGAATTTCTTGTTCCCCAAGTCTTAGTCAAGTTTTCTGATTTTCATGGTGCTGTTTCTTTTTTCAGTGAGCATACACTTCCTGCTGTGGTAACAAATGTTTTTTTCCCCAAATAATTCTCATGGCAATTTCTATTATTCCTTGCTGCTTTTTCAATAGGTAGACCTGGCAACTAGGCTGAATTGCTCAACAGTTGCTACTGAAGTACAAGAGGCAATGGGCATACTGAAAGAAAAGAAATTGCGTTTAAACCTAAGAAAAAGGGGTTTTTTATTCTCACTGAATACTGGTTGAACATGGAAAGGTTGCCCAGAGAAGTGATGGAGTCTCCATCCTTGGACTTGTCTAAAACCTGGCCCTTTTCAATATGGTTGAGTTGAGCATGCGCAGGAGCTTTGGATTGGGTGATGTTCAGGGTCCGTTCCCTGAACATTCGCCAGCCGTTCTCTGTATCTGTGAAGTGAATCTGGTTTGTTTTAGCTGCAATTCACTTCAACACCACCACGCCTTATAGTTTCTTTGTACCAAATTTTTCAGCAGGGTCCATCTTTTCACCATTTTCTAAAAAAAGAAAAAAAAAAGATAAGACAACCCTAATTAACCCTTAAAATCTTGGAGCATGTTTCATGAGTCTTAGGAAAGATACTTTCCTACTTGTGTTCCAGGTACATTCACTTTACCCATTTCCGACTTTAACAAAACAGTGTTGAGAAAAGATATTTTCAAGACTTGGTGCATAGAGGGTTAGTTTAATATAAATAAATGTTCTACTTGTGGAAAATAGGTTTTTCCAAACCCTCCTTTTAGTATATAAAAGGAGAATGAAGTAGCATAAAGAATTGCAGCTCTTAACTGCAAGAGGTTGCAGGTTATCTCTCTCCCATGAGCATAATTCCATTATGTTTCGCACCTACCTTTCTGTTTGAATGAGTGAGCTAGTATATATCGCTTGAATTTCCTAATTTTGGTAAAAACAAACAAATAATCAATTATAAATATTGATACAACATTCTACTAGCATTTTGAATAGAACAAAAGACATTCCTTAGAAAACTGTTAACCCACTAAGAAAACAATCTTGTGGGACAGAATGGAAGCGTTGGAGGAATTCAAAGCACCAGTACATTGAGGTAGAAGAGAAATTGGAAGCCAGTTCCAAACTCTTTTTCCATTTTCTTTTTTTGCTAACTGGTTTTTCAAAACACAGTATGGACTTTTAGTCCTCTTAACCTTTCCTTCAGTCTTACCATTTGGCATAATGAATAGTACTCTCTAGAACAGGACTTTTACTAATGCAAGTCATGACCATAGAAGAGCATGTCATAGTCATACACTAGCTCAGTTATCTTACTGATATGTAGTTTGTATGACTGCTTGTGCTGTGAGGTCTGACCTTAGCAATACTTGTGCTTATTGACCTTACATGCAATGTGTTCCACCTAAAAGTAAAGTAGGGGAAAAAAATCTTCTGTATCCTGTTTGTCCAAATACAGCTTTTTGCTCTCTTTTTAAATTGAACAAAAGGTTCTCATGCTGCAGCAGAATAATTGGGAGTACAGCATCGATACTTGATGTAACATTAATCTGAAACATTTAAATAGTGAAAAAACAAGACGCAGGCTCCATTGTTTTAGATAACAAAGAAAGGTTTTTTGTGTTCTAAAAGGAATCATGAATACATCCACTACAACAATGTGGATTTTAAATTGTAACTTCTCCGGGTCTTCCAAGTTTTTGAAACTTAGCACCATATTATTTACATTGTGAAAGAAATTGATACAGCACCGTGAGGCCCCTTTATGTTTGCCCACACTGTCTACAAGCATGCTGTTTAATTGTGTTGTAGCTAAAACTGCACTTAGGCATTCGTTCTCTTTTGGGAACAGAACTTGCAGATTTTCTTGAGGGCACTTTTCATTGTCATTTGTCCATTTGTCTTTCTTGGCCTTTTTTGTTTTTTCCCCACTCCTGTGATACTGCAGTAGTACAGGCCGTCATGTGTCTTGAGTTAATAACTAGTACCTTTCCCATTCTAGCGTTGTGTCAGTGCAAGAAGAGCTAGTTGAGTGTTTCTTGCTCTGCCCTCTGCTGGTTTAGGAACCCTCTCTCATTCATCCTACCTGTAAATAATATTTTGTACTACCTCATATTAATAGAGGTTGTCACCATCTTAAAAGGAAACAGCTTGTTCCTGCTTTGGATTAAACAAAAAAAACCAAAATAATAATAAAAGCAATTGTCCGAATAGTCACAGTGGAGTTTTGATCATAATTGAATAAATAGGATGCAAATACTTTGTCATTGGTAGTTCTTTCAAAGATTAAATTGCAGCAGAGAGCATACTATAACTCACCTGTACTTTGGAACAGGTGCTGTTTTGTAAATGAGAGTTATTTTCTCTCTTTTTTTCAGCTTCTGAAATTCACAGCTATTTGCACAGCCACCTTTGTGCACAAAGTTGGATAAGATAACATTAAAAAAAAACCAACAGCACACTAGTGTAGTTGACTATATGGATTAATGCATATGTGCATGTTACATAAATAGTGAAGTTTCCTTCAAAGTACTGATTCTTTTAGACAAATTTTCCATACATGTCTTGCAATTCTGGTTTTCCCCTCTCTATTTCACAAAACATTTCAGACTTAGCTGAATTAAAAATAAAACATTCTAAGCAATAGTGTTCCCTCAGGTATATGTGAATATAATGCACTGCAAGCATTTGTTTGTATTAAATCTTCAAGCATTTCTTCAGCACATCTGATTTCCTGTAAGAACTTTTTGTGAAATCTGGGGGGAAAGGGACTTTTGTGACAAAAAAAAAATTGGGCAAGCAAAGTTAAAGTGTGAACTGTGGTTAAGCCACAAATGTTTATCTTACAAATAAGAGGCTCTTTTATTATGCCCAGTATTTTAAGTTTTAAATAAGTGGGATTTATTTATGTAGACTTTTTTTTAGATTCAAAAGTTGTAATAAATATTTCTCATTTATGAAAGTTTTGAGCCCTTTTTTTTACTTGTTTTATTACATTTTAAATATTGTCAAATTTGAATGAGGTTTTGGAGAAATTCAGCTAGCTTTATTCACTGCTTAATAAAAAAAGAGTTGAAAGGTTCTTCTGTGTTGTTTCATTATAATTTTTTGAAAGACTTGAAGGTGTTACTTAAATTTATTGGTATCTGTTGTTTAAAATTATTTACATTAAAAATATTTTGTTTATGTTGCTCTCCCTTTCTGAGAACATTTCTAAGATGTGTCTTTGGGATTATTTATTAATGCCATGGATGTGACAAAGTACCTGTGTAACGGTGACCATCTTGTCCCATGCCCTTCTGTGACTTCAGTATTAAAGCCTTGTCATCTCCTTCTTTCTTTCCTTCATCCAGTACACATAGCTCTGCTTTGAAAATTGCAACTTCTAGTTGTTTTGTAGTGTTTGAGTCTTGAATATTTTCTTCATGAGTATTTGAAAGTGATTTTTGCACTTTTCATTTGGAGTGATTCACATGGAGTTTCTAGGTATGGTGTTTCACTTTTCTTCAAAAGATGTGGTTGCTTAACTATTTACTGTTTAACTCTTGAAAGGCTCCAAAGAATATTGAAAATCAGACTATTTGGAGTACTCCTTGTTCCTTTGTTCAACTGGGAAAGAAGAACATGCTAAGAAACAGCATTTGTGTTGTAGTCTTAAAAAAAATTCGTAGCATATGATGTCCCAAAACACACACAAATCTCCAAAAAGATATTTGATGCCTAAGTTCCTATAAAACAAAACAGTCTCCAAAGTATGAAGAAGTATGGCTGAAAATACAGTTCATACACAGAATTGAATCTGTCTGGTGTTTATGTGATTACGCAGAATGTAAGTGCTTCATAACTTCCCTGTTTTAATTATTTTTAGGAAGAACAGAACCGTGGCAAGCCCAACTGGGAACACCTGAATGAAGATTTACACGTACTTATCACTGTGGAGGATGCTCAGAACAGAGCAGAAATAAAACTGAAGAGGGCTGTTGAAGAAGTAAAAAAGTTACTGATACCTGCAGTAAGTATTTGTATGCAAGCCTTTGATTTCCATTTTCAGAAGTTACTTTTGAAATACAATACTGGAGCAGTAAGAGTCAGCCTGCAGAATGGCATTCTAATTTATAATACTCTAGTGATCTTTAAAGTGTCTCATTGCAGATCGAATTATTCCCTACCACAGAATAGTAGTTTAAAGAGATGTCTTTTTTTTTTCTTTTGGCTGTTTTTCAGATATAGATGCAGGAAATTATCACCTTTAAAAGGCAAACACTATTTGCAAACACTAGTTTTCTCACTTTCGTTCAATATTAGTATGCTTCACTTTAAGGCTAAGGACATATGACATGCTTTTATGTTTCACTTTGAGATGATTCTGATACTTTAAGAAAAGAAGGCATGTTATTTTTGATCATCACATTAAACACTTTATAAAAAGCACAAAGTCCTTTAGTATCAAAAAACTTGCTGTCACTATACTGAGGAAAAACAAACGTAGGGAAATTGGAAAATGGGTTGTCTTTCTCATTTCCTGATAATATAAACTGCCTTCTGGCCAGTCAGATGACTTAAAAGCCTTTTGCAGAGACCAGAATTGCCCTGTGAGAGCCCTTCTCTTAGATATTCTCTGCATTCCCACGCAAAGCAAGGTGACTCAGTGTGGCTGTATGGTGCATCCCATGCCATTAACTTGCATCTTGTGCTCATTTGTACAACCGCTGTTGAGCCAGCATAAAATGATAAGAATAAGCTCTATCTTTTTCAGTTGTGGAAAAATTTTCCATATTATGAGGAAAAATTAGGATTATCTTGTTGAAAGAAAGTAGTAGGCGGTATTAAAAAGACTACTGATTTTGTGTACTTAGTGAATGCTAATAGATGCTGGCTGTGAGGAAATTTGTGGTGACACATGCTGTCTCTATAAGCAGATTTACTCAGAACACATTTTTAAAAGTTACTAAAGAGAGGGAGAGAGACTTAATTTTTGAATTATGAAAAAATGGTTGAATATCAAGCAGAAGGTATGAAAAAATGTAATTTACACCTCTTGACATTGCACATTGTCAATTTCAGAGAGCAGAAGACAACTAGAGAAAGTAGATATTCAGAATTTATTCATTTGTTAAAGAGCACATTAGGATCGAGTTTATAGTCCGGATTAGAAACGGTAGAAAGAAAAAGACTTTTTATATGGACAAGACTTTGAAACCTGTATGTTCATTCTCTAAGTACTACAGAGCAAAGAGTTTAGAAAATATGCAGCTCAAATTTCTGTGTGATACGGAATTCATTTTGTCATACATCTGATTCTTCCCCCTCCCTCTTATTGCTGAATAATATGACTGAAGGGTCAACTTGAAGATCACCTGATAGGTCACAAACCCCCAGTATGTCTGAAGTATGAATGTGTATACTCTGTGTATTTTTGTGTTATTCTTGTTTTGTGGAGCTGTTGGATCGTGTATTTTGAGCCTCAAAATAAAATGAAATGCATTAGAAGTTTTTTTCATTATGATAATGTCAGGCAGATCTTTGTCTTGAACACACTCTGCCTCATTTAGTAACTTCATCAGTTGAGGAAGCACTGTAATCCTCATTACAGAAATAATTGTTTTTTCCCTTTAATAAAAAGCAACAACATAGGGCTAACTATTGTCCAAACAGAGCATCAGTTGAAACACACTTTGTCAGTTCACTTCATTATCATCTTTATATATTATGCATAGGCATAAGAGAGTTAGGTGATACGTATTACTTGTACAAGAGTTAAAGGTCTGCTGGCTCTAATTTGTCAAAATTATGCCTTGCTGAAACAGGCATGTGTAGTACATACTAATGAATTAGTATATAGGTGAACCTGTTTTTTGCGCCACCTATTGCATCTGCTCAATTAGTAGGAAAAATGACTGTTTAATCAAATTATGGTTTCAGGCAGTCTGAGAGCTGAAAAATTCAGTTTAGTATTAAAAGTTACAAATTCAAAACTTCTCTGAGGGAAGCCATAAACCTTCAAGTAATCAGGGTAAGCATGAGGAAAAAAAGGAGATCCTAGCGAATGACAACACTATGGGTGAAATTATGGATGTTGGAAGATGGCAAAGATACTCTAAAATGTATGAATAGAATATTGGAAATTCCCTTTCTTGTGGCAGAATACCTGCAGCTATTACTGTTTTTCAGATAAATATCAAAGGATTAAAATTGAAAAAAATATGTGAATGTATTTCTATTTTATCGCAGTCCAACTTGATTAAAATTTGAAACTATGTGGGAGAGAAGACTCATTCTCATTCTTGCCGTACAGTGACAATTCTTTGGGTTTCTGAGATATATTTCAGAAATGTGTTAGTGTTCTAGTGTTAAGAGATGGGAATTAGTTGCTAATTTCTTGGAATGATCAGTTATTTTTGTACTCAAGATGTTAAAAAGCCTAATTTCTTAAAATGGATTTCTGTTTGAATATACTTAGGTGAACAGAGACGATTTTAGTACTAAAGTATGGTTCTTTATGAGTCTGTATCATTAGTGATTTTTTTTTTCCTTGTGGATTTGAATTAATATTTTTCCTTTCCAGTTGCTCTTGGCTCTTTACCAAGATGGTGGTATAGTCAAGCAGTTTATCTTTAGAAATAAAAAGGACAACTTGAGGCAGGCTGACTGAATAAGCCTTTTTTCTCTCCCCAAGGACAAGTGCCCACACTTTATTAAATGATTTTTAATTTGTATTTAATCTACATTTCTTTGGTATGAAACTTTTTTTTTTTAAATTTCGACTGTACTTCAAGTTCCGTAGGACTTACTCTTTTTCTCTTCCCATAGTTCAGTGAGTTACTGGTCATTATCTAGACCTTCAAGATCATATGGTATTGCTCCTTCCGTTCTTTGAAGAAAAGCAGAAATAATAGTCTGTACAAAAGGATCACATTGAACTGTACTGTCCTTATGCCTCCTTCTGAAGTGAATCCTGCAGATTATTGATCTCTATTGTGTGAGCTTTGAGAGTTACTTGTTATTTGCAAGGGTTCAGTAAGGATGGGTGGATCTTTTGCAAAGCAAAGACAAAAGGTGCACTGATCTGTGCACAGCAGAATGTAAGAAAAAAACACAGAACTTGTGTAAGCGGATGTACATATGTATAGGGTACAGAATTAGAACATCATTAAGGGTTTGAAGTTGTTCTTTGAGGTCTTGGACTTCAGGGCTCAATTCTTCTGCCAGAAGTATGTTGGGCTTCTGCATTTCTAACAACTCTTCTAGCTGAATGTGTTTGTCTAGATATTCCTTTCATTTTATGGATGTCCAGATCTCTTTAATTACTAATTCATCTTTATACTAACTGTCTCTGTGTAGGATGAGACACATACAACAGAACTAAAATTATGGACAAATATGTTCTGACCCTTTTTCCCTTGACTCCACGTTTCCTTTCCGAGGAGAAGATCGTATCTTCTCCTAGTTTCCACCTAGCTATTTTCATTTGGTCTGGAATCATTGTTATTCACATTCTCTGTATTGCTCTTCCTGTGTTGGGGCAGCTTTAGTTTTACTTGGTTGCTGTCTCCATCTCTTCTGAAGACAACTACAACACAGTATTAATTAGTGATGCTCCCTGTCAAACTATGTAAATCATTTGCCACTACGACAACGGAATTTTAAGATTGTGAGGGGTAGAAAATAGTGTTTTAGTAGAAGGTTATTTTATTTTGTTCATACATTTGAATCTTGTCTGTAACATTGATTTTAGGCTTTTCAGTCTTGAATATCTTTACATTTTTCTGTATGGGAAAGTAAATATGTTGTGTACTGTGTGATTTTTAAAAATAGGAGAGTTCTTGTTAATGATGCTTGGTATGTACTCATTTACTAACCATCCTCCTTCTCTTTACTCCTTGTTGCTAGAGATGTCATTTTGATGGTATGTCTGGTTTTGGTCACTCCTATAGAACAGGAGAGAATGTAATGAAGGGGCAATAGTGTTGGTAAAAGTGTTTATTTTTCAGTTGGATAAGCTAAAAGGATTTCTTTCCCAAAGACTGCTTTCAGCAAGTGGCACACGGTGGGGCTTGTTTATTAAGGTAAATTCCTAATACCTTCCTTATAGGTGGAGTTGTAAATTTTCATTAAGGTTCAGCTACTTACAGTAAACTGAAGGATGTCTTACTTTTTACCCTGAGAACTCTGTGTGCTGTAAATTCCATGGAAAGAAACTGGTACAGTAGTAAAAAAAAATAATTTCAGAATTTTTAACCATGCTTTAGCCTTAGTTAAAAAAAGTGAATATTATAGTAATGCTGTACATAATTTGTTGCTCTGTAATTAAGAGTAGCAAAAGCGTGAAATTTCAAAGATATTAGGAGAAGATTTCATTTGTTCTAGCCATCTAAAAAGCCACAATAAATTGTGCATGCAACTTTGGCTTCCCTGAATAGTTCTTTCTAATTCATTCCTGCATGGTGTGTTGGTTTTACATTTTTGCTTTCGTGAGTGAGAATTTAGTGCTGCCTTCTATAGTTTCCTTGTTGAAATGTTGGTCATGCTGTGCAATCCATTGTTTGCTGCTCATTCAATTCAAGTCATGAAATTAATAAGTGATACCGTAGCAGAAAAAGGATAACGCTGTCCTTAAAAGCTTTTTAGGAAATTCCTACGTTACACCTGCTTTATCAGTTCAGATACTAGTTTCTCACAGTGCATGTCATGTAAATGATCAGATGGGAAACTGTACCTCGGGTAGCGAAGCAGCCAAATATCTTGGCAGTGACTGCTGGATAACACGGTAAACCTTTTGATGTGGAGGAGAGGTGATAGTGTGTTATTTTTAGTAGTGTGAAGTGGACTTAATGTTTCCATGAAAGCATGAACCAAGGGCTTGCTGCAGTCCTGCCATTCCTTCATGATTTGCTGTTCCTGCTTCCTGTTTTGCATCAGAAAGTACTGGCCTTCATCTGACCGTGTAGCAAGTCCATTTGGCAGGGCGCTTAACCTTGCACTGGCTGACTTGCTGTGGAGTCAGGTCTGCCGTAGCACTGACAGAAGTGATGGAATGATGGCAGGCAGACAGGGAAAAATGGAATTGCAGTAGACCACCCTTAAATAAACTTCTGTACAGCTGGGAGCGAGTGTGTTCACCCACAAATAGGATGAGAACAAAATATCCCACTGTAGTGAGTTTCTGTTTATGATAGGGAAAACAAAAGAGGATTGTAGGTGTTGCTCTTCCAGTTTTCCACTGTCCAGTATGTATAGTATTGGTAATTTCAGTAGCTTGTTCAGAAATTGAATAAAGAATTAGTTATGTTGAGTAGTCCTTAGGAAATTCTACTATTTATTTTAATGGTCTTATTTTGCTGTAATCCAAGTCTGAGTTCTAAAAAATGAGAACAAGAATCTCTTAGACAAGGTCACATAGGAAGTTGTGTACTGTGGTGGAAACTCCGTAGACCAATGGTTCATTACCACCCAAATAACATCTGTTGATGGAAATGAATTTTTGAGACCATATTTGCTACAACATATCTAGATGATTTTGAACTTAATTGAAGTAAATCTAGTTTAAACTCTGTTAAATTCCTCACCTCTCCTAAAATGATCATTGCAGTACAAAGGAGAAAACTAATATTATTTGTTAGAATATTGTTCAGGGTGACAGAGCACTGGAACACGGTGCCCAGAGAAGTTGTGGAGATACTCAAAACCCTCCTGGATCTCATACTGTGCAACCTGCTCTGGGTGAACCTACTGTGGCAGAGGGGTTGGAATAGGTGGTCTTATGAGGAGGCCCCTTTCAACCCCAGCCATTCTGTGACAAAAATAATTTTGAAAAGGGATATAAAGTGCGCTTTTTATATTATTATTATAAATTTGTTTTCAACTTTCCATATTCAGAAAGCTGGCAAATAGTTAAAGGGTAAACAAAAATTTAGATGATCGGTGCTCTCACATACTTCACTTGATAGTTTTACAAATTTGGACATGTAGTCATAATTATGTAAATGTGTAAATATGGCTAGTTTTTTTAGCTTAAACTTAGATAGCAGTTCATATGGGTTCTTGTTCTCCCTAGGTTTTCCTTATATTAATGGGAGAAAGAAACTTCTTCAGTCTTCTTATCTCTAAGCACCTTAATCCAGCTGTTACTCTGAATCTTCTGGAAATCTTTGATGGCTTCTAGAATCCAAGGAAATCAGTTAATTGTGTCTACACAAAGTTACTGCTGAATACCCTATTTCTTTTCCCCTTTTCCTTCTTCTCCTTCTTCCTCTGTATTTATTTATTTAAGGTGTTACAGATGTATAACTTGAGAAATGGTATATCTGATTTCTGAAAAAGACCTTGAGAAACTTACAAAATAGTCTCTTCTCAAAGAGAAACAAAGAAGCTCTGTTGCCTGAAACTCAGTATGCACATGCCCTTCCAAAGCAGGATTATGCATTGATTAGGAGCTCTAATTAGGTTCTGCATGGGTTTTGTCTGTCTTCCAGAAATGTGCTTAATGTATTTGGTTTTTTGGTAGCATAGTTGTGGAAGAAAAAATGGTTTTGACCTGTTCTGGTAATTAATTTTCTGCTATCTGTAACTTCATTTTAATTTCTCATCCCATTTTGTAAACTTGCTTCCTGTACTCCTGGCTATTTTTACAGTGCTTCCTGTAGTCTTTTTGTTGTTTTTTTTTTTTTTTTTTTCTTCTGTACCTCTGTGCTTTTTCTGTTGATGATCCAGGAGCAGACCATGTGGGTTGGGATTTTATATAATATCTGGTGAAAGTATGTCTTTATTCAATGAAAAAGTAGATGATTTAAGCTAAGGCTCTCCTTATCTGTCCATTTTAATGAAGATAATGATAAAACTACAGTGAATTGCCCATGCATTATTTTTCTTATCCTTCATTTCTAGGTACAGTTGTGTTTTGGTTGGTTGATTTTCTTTTAGAAATCACAGCTTTATACCTAAGTAAATAAAATCATAGAATTGTGATTCCTAGGGGAATGTAGTATAAAGAGCAAGAATTTTTTGTCCTGCACTTTTAACAAATTTTAATATTAAACACTAACCGGGCTATATTAAGGAAGGCCAGATCACTTTATGTACAAGTCAGCTTGGCAGTGGTTTTTGGGAGAATCGTAGCAATTACAAAAATTTTTTTGTGAAACAATAGTAAAGTAACCAGTAAACATTTAAAGCATTCTTTATCATGGTGTTAATTTTGAAATCTAGGTTTGTGATGACACAAAAATAAAGCTTGTCATACAAACGTCTCTAAAACAGTCATCTGGTTGCTCTATATTATACTATATTGATATCAGAACACAAAATTCTAATCCCTGGAAAAGTGCCCAGGGTTTTTCACCTCCTATTCAATAGAAATCTTAAGTGTTTCTTTTTTTAAAACAGTGCAGAAGTGCTTGAGCTTCCAGTGGAGGAGGAGTAGGTTTTCTCTTTCTTTCATGAGTTGTTTATAGGCTAAGGCTTTAGCATGAGAATGTTACAGACCGTGTTACCAGGAGAAACATAGGTGGGCATGATACAAGAGATTGGCGCTAACTGTGTTAAATAGCTTATATCATTTTGGACTAAGCCATTTCTAACATACTTTACATTAAACTGAAAAGGGGTAAACCATCCTGGAAAGTGATTAGATTATATCTTACTGGAAAGTAAGCAGCATTTAAGATTCCATCAAGTAGTATATTTTTTTGTGTGTTGTTGGAAATGGTTTGGGGTTTAATAGTTTTAATAAGTGTTTTGAAAGCTCTGCCTTATTTTCAAATATACTTTTTTAATACGGATAGCTTATTGAAAACAATCACTGCCTTCTACATTTTCAGTATTACCCGTATTAGCTAATTTTAATGTTTCCACAGTGTCTGTGTACATGGTAAATTATGTTAATCAGCTTCAACTTGTGTTGTAAACTGAAATGTTTTAAATTCCTAATTGTTTGGAAATACCGGAGAGAAGGAAGTTGAACACCAGCAAATCTAATGAAAAAGTCAGGGGTCTGTAGCATTGTATTTAGTCCTTTGATATTTTAGTCTTTTATAAATGGATTGGAAGATATGAGGTTTTCTTTTTGACCAAGCACAGCTGTAGATACTAAGAACTTAAGTTGCTTTATTTATAAATAAATAATTCCAGCCTTTGATAGATACTTTGCTACAGCCTCCAAAAATGTACATTACAAATCCTTTTTCATGAGGCTGAAAAAATCAAAGCCCCAGAGCCACCATTTGGAGTTGGCTGTCTTAAGATCATGTGAAGCAGCTTTGATGGAAACTAATTTTCAGTCATGTAATTGCATGCATCACTGTGCTCTCATCTTAGAAGTAGCTTCTTTGTGATTCTTTTGCTGTCTAGCTTCTGTGTCCTAGTTTGAAAACAAAATTTAAACTGACTACCCTGATTTTCTTGGCAACTGTAGTAACTATATGGATATAGTTGTAGTAACGCAAGCAAATGATACATCAGGTGAAATGAAACTAGAAGCTATACGTACTCTCAGGCACTTGAATGATGTGGTGATGGAAGTAGGCAATTCCAGTTCATTGCTCAGACTTTTGCCTGTGTTAGGCAGCAGGTGGCCTTATTTTTCTCTGTCTGCTGGTCTGAGGTTTTACTTTTCAGTGAGTAGACCTGTACCTTCCCGGTTCTTACAGAAAAGTTTAAAAGTTTTAAAATAAGAACTTACTTAGTTTGTTAGAATTAACAGTCAAAATCAGTACTGTTGATAGACATGTCAGATAAAATCTTCATGTATTGTGCAGAAAAGCTGTTTGCAGAAGTATCATCACTTGCTTTTTTCTTGGAAGATAACTTCTGAAAGGCCAAGGGATCTAAGAGGAGTGTCTGAATTTCTCCTTCAGTTTTAACCTGCCATAGAATATACATATTGTGTTAATCTGACTTTTCAGTTAATGGTGTCTTGTCACTTGGAACACATAGACTGTTGATAGCATGTTGGGACAAATACTGTTTTCTCTTAATGCTTGCAAAAGCAAAGCCTGTATTTGCCTTTCAGTTATGGTTCCTGCCATTACTGATTAATTTCCAAAGCGGGGCTTGGGCTGTGGAGAGGGACTCCATTAGTGATCCTTGAGTAACAGCTCTGCTCTTGGTGGATGGTGGAGAACTCTCCAAAGAGATACTTTCTTACTCAGCAGTGAGAAAAGATTCAGAGAAATCTGCTACTTTTGAAGATCCAAGGTCAATCAGATTCAAGAAAGATAAACGTGAAAAAAATCAGGCTTTTAGATTTCTCGTGTCATAGAAACTCTTGTCATCACCTATGGTAGCGAAGATACTCTTTAAATAAATGAATTCAAATAAATAAATAAAACGTCTTCGTCTGTAAAACATGGAGATAGCACCCTCCTGTATTGTGAAATACTCTGAGAGGTAAATGTTTAATTTAAAAAAAAAAAAAAAATGTATGAGTGGTTATTAGTGGAACACTCTTTCTTTTGTAGCAATCTGTAGTTTCACAGGTGGTTCTTGAAAACAGAAGAATGAGCAAAGTTTATATAACTGGATTGGGGATTGTGAGGGAAACTCTGAAGGTACTTGGGGTTCATACAGAGAGTTGTTCTAATAACTGGTTTCATCAATTTCAGCTTAGAATTAATTCAAAATTGTCTTAAATTTTTCTGTTGTGTAAGCCTTCATGTAAATTCTGCATATTGCTGAAATATTTTTGTGAAGAAACTTCTAACATTATATATAAATATCTATAAATAAGCTATGTTGCCTTTGTGCTACAGGTAAACTAGGCCTTAAATGATGTGTCTTGTGTTCATGACAAAGTAAATGGGAAGATTAGCAGTTGTGCAGAGTCAGCTAGGAGTCCTGCTCAATGGGCAGCCTTGAAGGAACTCTAACAATATCATTTGAGAAAATGTCATCTCTTTTTCTCCATTCAAATCACTCTGCAGTGCTTGGAAAATAAAGTGAAACATGTAAGACACTAAAACTGATAAATAGTGCAATTTGTTCTTATTATGCCATGCTTTACATTCTGTATATTTCACAGCTTTTAGAAGTAATCTCTTCGCAGCAGTCCCAACATACAAATGCTAATCATTATTAAGTAATACTTTCTTTCACTACTGTCTGTAGCAGGGATTTTTTTTTAAAAAGATCCTAAGTGAGTCCTGTAACTCGATCCCACTAAAATTAGTAGTACTTTGTACATCTGAAGTATACAGACTGTTCTAAAAATCCTAGTCTAGGTTACTTCTAAGAACTGGAAAGATGCACAATTGTGTAGCTATGATACTAATAATCGATAGTTTAGATTTGAAAGCTAAGGATTGATTTTTACTAAGAAGTCTCAAACTGATTTGAAAACTTTAGAAATCTTTGCTAAGACAACTTGTATAATGATGTAGTTAAGACAAAATCCCTTACCTATTCTACCTAGGTGCTGGGTTTTTTTTATTTTTGCTGCATTTTAACCTGTTTAATCAATTTCCTTCAAATGTGAATCACACATCCTCTCAGATGAGTATTAAGGAACCAAGGAATTCAATGTTATTTAATGAAAAGCACCTGTGACTTAAGGCATGGCTTCTCTTACTAGATTAAATGCTTTCTGATGGAGGTGTCTCTAGTAGAATCATAAAGGGAAAAAGAAACAAATTACTCCTTTTGGTGTTTTGATACCACTATGGGGTTTTTTTCATAAGCTTTGCTTTTTAGTTTAATAATTTCATTCACAGAAATGTCAAAGTAGAATCCTGTTTAATTAAAATGGTTTATTAGCAGGGATCTGTAACTGACATAAGAGCAGTAAATATAGCTCCCTTGTGACTTCTCTAAACAGCTTTTATTTCAAGGGAAGCTTATGTAAAAAGTAGGAAAACTTAAGTTTTTTCTATAGAACATCAGCCTGTTACTTAGGATAAAAAAGCAATTGCAGAAAAAAACTCCTAATTTGAGAATCGTATTTATCAAAATTAAACATGTCTATATTCCTCTAAAGCATTAGTAGTATTAGCATATGTTACCAATTCAAACAAGTTAAATAATACACTTAAAAGCATAGAAATAAGGGTTTACTGTGGATTCTGGAGGGAGGAGGATCTTTTTTTCAAGTTACCCTTTCAGTTCTGCTCTGTGTATATATTCACACTTTACTATTGGGGCATCCTTTAGATGTCTAACTAATTAGACGTTCTTTTCCTGGCTTATGGCCTCAGACTTATGACTTAACTTTGTCAGGATCATTTTTGTATTTCTGATGTTACGGGTTTCTTTTCCTTGAAAGAACATAGATGTGTTGCATTTATGGCAGAGAACATCATCTGTCCTCCCTGGCACATAAGCCAAACTTGAGAGACAAAAAATGGCGCCATCTAGAAAGCGTAGTTGGTCTTTGGAGTTTTCCATATATTTTCCTGGAGAAGGGATGTTGATACCGTGTGACTGACTGTTCCTTCTCTTATGTCAGTGTTTGTTGATTCAGAAGTATAAATAGGATCTGACCATGATTTAAATCTCAGTTCTGCTTCCTATGAGAAGTACTTAGTGTTACAGTGCAGAGCTCTCCTTTCCTCATGATCCCTGAAGTGCAGCATCTTAAGAATGGTAGCCAGAGGATGGTTCTCCTGTCCCTTTTTCTTTTTTCTAGATGTTAGTTCTGCACAGTTGCTAAAGGGAGAAAAATACATTAAAACCGGAGTATTGCCTTGCTTGGAGAGAGCACTATAGTCCTGAAGGATATGATGTGAGTGAAATTGCCTCTCATCGCAGTAGTGAGGACCTTCCTCAAGAGCAATCCTTTGGTACATTAATCTATCCACCTTTGCTTTTTGAAGTATTTTCCTAGGTCTTCTGTAAACTACCACTTTCCAGAATATTTGTTATGCATAGTCTTCTGTTGCCTTGTCTAAAATAGGTTGCGTTCAGAAAACTTTTGCAACTGGTGTTTCTGAATCCTTGCTGAGTCTTGCAGCCTTCTCCAAAAGATGTTTTGGGAAAAGAATTCATGAAATGTTATGTGGACCAGTCTGTCACTTAGGCCTTTGTAGTTAACATCCAGACCTTGTACTCGCAGCTGTGCACACTCAACAGTTTTACTGACTTGCTGTGTTATTTGCTGCTTATCTTTACATAAACCATTTGGGTTTTCTTACTCTTGAGATGCCCCTTACCCTCCCTAGTAAGACTGACCATATGTTATATCTCTGACTGTTGAAATAAGAGCTTTCAGAAGGGTTAAAACTGGGGACACAGATCATAATAAGGGTGACTTGAACCTTGTAACTGAATAGATTACCTACTTTCATAACCAAAGCCAAAGCAAATGACATTTTTTTGTTGTTTGGTGGCTCATGGGGTAGCCAAAGAAAGAAAAGAACACACTCACTGCAAGACAAAATATGAAGCCAAATAGTGATTTCAGATGATGTCCAGGTGGACTGATTAACTGTTTACAAATGGCAAAGCCACGTAAGGAAGTGTGGGTGGTAGTTTGGGTTTTTAACTTTGCACTGAAGCAAATGTATTTGTAAACTGCCAAATACAAGTGGACAGTATAGTCTTCAACCTAAAAAATTACCAGAAACCCCAAAATGTAAATTATACTGTATCCTTATTAAAGTATTAAGTAATAACACTAGGCACTAATTCTTATTTGTTTAAACAAAGAGAAATAATATTTCTGTACTTGAAAATTAATATTGAACTTTTCTTGAGGGAGGATGGGAGTGGTACTCCTCGGTAGGAAAATTTGTATACAGTATTTGGGACCATACTGCATTTAGTAAGTTTGCTTATAAACTTCAGCATCTATAATGATAAAACAGAGCTGTGCTCCTGTTGAGAGGAGCTGATTTTCTATTCTAGTTGTAGCCCTTATACTGTGTGTAGGGAAATAAGTGCAGTGTGAGATGCTGCAGTATAGGCAGGCATATGAAGATACACATTGTACCTAGAACACCAACAGGCACTTAATTAAAATATTAATGTAGTTGGCAAGCATAATGTATGGGCAAGCATACTTAATGCATCAGTATGGTTTTATGTCAAATGCTCTTTACATCTCAGATTATGTTACCTTATGTTAGACTGCTTGTACCTGTTCTTTGGTACTAGTCCTGACTTCACTAGCATCCCTATAAACCACTGAATGAATTTCATGTAGAGGTCAAATGGAGCAATATGTGAGGGGTTTTTATTGGTTTTGGGTTTTTATACTTTTTGTTGATAGAAGTTGTAGACTGCTTCACTAATTGGGCCAGATGGATCTGACTGCTTTCTTAGATGAGTCAGCCTACACTTAAAAGATGTTTTTAACAGTACGGCTGCATTTCATTAGAAATGTTTTGTGATAAAATTGTCTTTGGGTTTCTTATTTGCCATTGCATATAGGATTTTAGAACTAAATCTTTTCTTAAAACAAAAATGCAGTAGGTTTAGAATATCTCCGTAATTTTTTTTAATGAAAGTTACTGAAAGCTTAACTTTCTCAAATGTTATGAGTCAAGCTAATACAGAATTTAAAGTCATACTTTGAGAAACAAGTATGGAATGTTAGCTATTCACTTTAGATTAAAAGGGAAATCAGTCAATATGGTTTGAAATTAAATGCATGGCTTGATCTCTCTCTTAACATTTTAAAAGTTAGTTTCCTTTCATTTTTAGTAACTTTCTAAGAATGTGTCTTAATTTTGCGCTTCTAGTTCATTACTGGTTCTGGTAAATTTTCATCTGGAGAAAGGAAGAAAAGTTGTTGTAGTGTTTACTGTGGGTTTTCTTGCTCTAAAAGAAATGGTGATATGGACCTAAGCTAAGGAAAGTTCATGCTCGTACTTGAGTTTTATGAGTAAAGGATGGTTGTTCTTAGTCCTGCGTTTTACGTAAGAAGTCTGTCTTTTTTCAGCTACATTTTGGATTTTTTTCCTTTCAAAACACTATCTTCATCAATAGTCATAACTTTTTATGCAAAAGTTCAATGTGTTTTTCCTACAATTTATTATATAAGTGTAACTCTGTTACACTTACACCTGTTGTTTCCTTCTGTGCTGTCGTCTTGTCCTAGGCACGTGTGTGACACAGCTCTTAGACTTGTGTTCTGTGTTCCATGAAATGACTCAAAGTGTTGAGTCTAACTGATTTCATCTCACTAGTGAAATATTCAGTGATGCCACACTGTTCTTTTCACACAGCTTTGATTTGGTGCTTCCATATTTTCTTAAGCTTTTCAGAGACATATTCCTGTTCTTTATCTCAATTGCCACACAGCCTTAGATATGCTAGGCATATTACAGTTATCTTTCTTGTGATGAATACCTACTGAACTTAAACATTTACAGCTAAATTGAGTATTTCTTCTATGACACCTCAGCTCATTGTTCCAAAATTGAAATATTTTTTTTTAAAAAAGACAATAAATGTATACATGCATCCAGAGGATATAAAAGCTAATTCAGTAACTAGTATGAAAATATGTAATTTCACTGCAGTAATGTTTTCTGATGTGAAAATGTCAAAATACTTTGAATTGTGAAAGTATATTCTTTGCTTATGGCAGTGAATAGAGGCCTCTGAGAGAAAGCTGACATCTCTGGGTTTTGTTTTTTGGTTTTCGGGGGGTTTTTTTAGGTGAAATGTCTGAATGAGATGTGATAATAAACACAAGACTAGCTGGCATTGTGTACACAAAGCTTAACTAAGGGTGTGTGTATATACATATCTATATATAAATATCTTACAATTCTGAAACACTATTTCTAATGAAGAGTGTTGCAAGAGATGATGATACTTCAGAGCAAATGCTGGTAGTAAGTGTGGCAAATGGGCCACCTCGGTGAGAAGCCAGTGGCAGCCATACAAAGTTAAAAGAATATTTTAAATTGTGACCATTTAAAATATTCATGTAAAGAGATAATTTTACAATTATTTGACTGTTAACTATTGCTAGAAACAAAAACTATTCAGGTTATGGTCAACAGTGAAGAACATAACCTGACTCTAAAGGTGGTATTCAGCAGTTTGTTCTTTTCTCACAAGCTGACTTGCTTTTTAGAAATGTCAGTTAAATGCTTAGCTTGAATAAATATGTAAGTGAAGCAAATGAGAAAGTCAGGTGTTAAATGGGGAAAAATGGCAAGAATACACAGCATTGAAATAAACTACTTGTATCCAGTTGATCTTTAGCATTCAGAAAAAGGGATAAAAAAGCTCCAACTGAGAGGTCATCTAACTGCACCAGTTTGGTTTCTGAATCAGGCAATAGGTGTAATATCCTGATAACAGATTGTACTGGGCATGCTATGTCATAAAAAGGCACTGTAGTATGCCTTATTATTAATAATCCTTCATAAAAGTTTTAAATAAGGTGATGAAGTGATTAATAAGCATCCTTGATACGTGGCATCCATGTTTTGTTTCTCCAAGCTGATGAAGAGATGGAGTTTAAAATAAAAAGAAACAAAAATAATTAATCTGTAGACATGAGCAGTGGGGATAAATAATGTGGAGGGGACATTGGCATTCCTTTATCTCTACACCTTGTAGAGAAGTTTTTTCAATACATTTATGACAATAGCTTCAACGGTTTTTGTTCAAGTTAAGGTAAAATCAGTTTCATATGTGGATTTACAAACATTTAACTAGGGCATATCAGTAAATACATTTCTTCTGTGGTATAAAAAGATTTTACTTTGTCCCTTGTTTATAAGCTTACAGAAATAGTAGAATTTATCTAATCTTGAGGTTATACAGGTGAAAGGAAATGAAGAAAGGTAATTGAAGATAGATCAGTTATTAAATCTAGAATTGAGAAGGAGTGAGTTCAGGTTTGTATCCAAAGCATTCCCAGCTTTAGGAGTTACTTGAAGATAAGGACCTGTTGAAGCTGACACTGTCAACAGACACTACCTTCACCTTGTAATGTGTCTCAGCCTAATTTTTATGCAAAAGGAGAGTAGCTTTCCTGAAAAAAAAAATGAATTAGTTGTTTAGAGAAAACCTATTTTGAATAGTGTGATATTTACCTTCCTGAAAATGGTTGTGGGATAATTTTACAGCCACGGCCATAGCACTTAGTTTAAGAATCTTTAAAATGCATATTTGGTTAACCACACGTTTGTGCCTTTTTTCACTGATGAACAGCCTTGTGCGAACTAGCCAAATGCATTCTGAAGTGCAGGTCACTGACGTGGATGTTGTTCTTCAAGTTAAATGCCATAAGAGTTCTCAAATTCAGTGCCAAAATGGTATAGTAGTTCTTAGACAAGTATGGTTCTTCACACTGTCTGGCACTTCCACTGAATGAATCTACAGCGTTGAGTGGAACCTGAACTGCAGGCTGATCCAAAAACTAATCCGGGCTCATCAGTACAGTCCATCAGTAGCTAACTGGGATAGACTGTTAAAACAGGTCTTCAAGAGATTATCCCATAACACTGAGGAGTTGTGGGTTATTTATAAAGGAATTGTGGAAGATTTAAAAATTAAACAAAAACTTTGAAACCTATCTTCATGTGCCCAGAACTCTTGGTAGAGAGCTAATTGCCTCCAATTTTTAATGGCTCAGAAGTTTGTAATCACTATGATCTAGTGCATTTGTTCTCTCAGTGCCTTTTTTCGTTTTTTTTTTCAGTTACTCCTGGTTTTGGTGTCCATACTGAACCACTGGGAGGGATAGGGTAGTTAGATCTGCCACACTAAGAAGGGAAGAAGGCAGTATGTATAGGAGTGCATACTCAAATTTTAGCTGAAGATTTAGTGCTTGCATTTATGATCACTTGTAAAAGGTGCTGTTGTATTTTAGGATTTTTATGACATAATTTCATAAATGAGTTAGAAGTTGCTAATCTGGGGAGGATAGGATGTTAGTCGTGTTTAATTCATCTCAGGGAGGATGTTCTCTTGTCTGATTTTCCAGCTGCTCTACACATTTATAATACCCGTGCCTTCCTGTTTTCCGCTTCTTCAAAAATAAAAGTTACCTTCTGCTTCTCCAGAGTACTAGGAAAATAAATTTTATGGGAGGATGGAGACCGCTGTCTTCATTCACTGTAGAAGACTGAGTTAAGCCAGGGTTTAGGCTTTTCCCATACAATAAATGGTGGTCCAGAGACGGTAAATGTTTATTCTGTTCAACATTGAGCTGCTGTTTACATTTCAAGGGAAGAGGGAACAGCTAGGGCAGAAGAGCAAGGGAGCAGTCATTAGTTTCCTTCACATTTTCTCAATTAAAAATGACAGGGGAAAAAAAGTTTTCTCACCAAAACCCCCACATTCTCTTCTCAAAGTAAATAATGGTATAAAAGGACCTAGGTGGCTTTTTAAAAACTGAGACGTTCTGATGACAGAGACAGCAGATGCTTACACATTCAGCATAATGACACAATACTCAGTAGCGTTTCGTGTAGTTCCTTGATCTGCATTATAGACTATTACATGTAGTGCATAATAGCAATAACAAAATTAATTAAGTTAATTTGAGGGGTGACTAAGTATCTTCAGTAGTCAAAACGCTGGAGTTAGTGGTTCCGTTGTCTCCTTCTCTGCCATGCACCTGGCTTTTTGCCTTCCCCAGTGTTTGTTCTGCACGACTTAGCGGATAGGAGGTGCTTTGTCTTTGCAGTCTTGGAGCCTCTCCCGTGAAGAGCCGTAATGTGAGAGCACATCCCTTCCTGTACACAAAGGTGTTGCTGCTGTTCCGTGCCGAGCACAGCCATTTTAATCTGAATGGGGAATCTGTCTGGGGACCCGAGTACAGTAATTAGCAGTCTCTTCAGAGTGTCAGAGCAGAATTACCATTGTAATGGTTTAGCAGGAGGATAAAAGGATTGAATTTGGGTCTGCCTTCCTGCCAAACTAAATGAGTTGCCATGGGAATTTTCAAATATAAGAGGCGTTTACTTAAAGCAATTTGGCGAGTTTGAATAAACTCATAAATTACGGGGTTTAGAGGAGAGATCCCTGCTTTCTCTGGCAGGGGCTGAACAGCAAAGAAGGCTGTTAGAAAGCTGCTTACATTCTTAATGAGAATAAGTTGATCCATGCTCTCTTGCAGACTATCAGCTTATTAAGGCTAAACTGTTTCTGCTAAATACAGTACAGTAAGCACATTTTGAGAGACACAGTTTGCAACAAATCCCTGGAGTAAAAAACAAAATCTGATTGCTCTAAACATAAATTGAATTTCCTTTGCTAGATTAGATCTATTTTCAAGTAATGCTATTAAAAATGGTTCTCTGTATTGTTTCAATAAACATTAACCTGCTATTGATTTCAACTTTCCTCTGTGCATGTAATATTTATTACAACACTTGTCAAATCTGCTTCTGAAAGGGGAGGGAGGGCATTGAAGGTTTCTTTAGAACACAAATAAGGTGCAAACTATTTTTTTTCGGGTCACATGTAAATGTTTTCCCAACTCAGGCCTGCCTTCTCTCTGAAGGGAGTTGGGCTTTGACCCGCTGACTTCTTTGTCAGCGCCGATGCTATTGAAATGTGAGAAGATGGACTTGGTGCTTTCACAAGTGCCTCAAGTGATGAACATCACTTATGCTTGTTTAACCTTCAGTTGTGCTCAAGACGTCAGCTGTAGTAGTAAGAACTGATGACCAGTGTTTTGCCCTGCCTTGTTTGGAAGCATGTATCACTGTTCTCCTAGCCACTTAGATCTGGTAACTTAAAGAAACAGGGAAGGTTATACATGCTTGATACTTTGATACTAGCTTTAAAAATGTATATACAAGGACATGTCATACTTGAAAGAGTATGCAATATTTCCCCCAAAATAATTTATATCTGCGGTATGGCTTAAGGCTTAAATGTTTTCTTGTGATCCTTTTTAATGCATATCTCAAATCTTTACTCATCATAACTATTAGGATATGGTAGTGGAACTAATTAAAAAGAGAGCAGTAGTGCCGTAATGGCAGTAATTTTAACTTTAGTTTAAAGCCGTAAAAATATACGGTTAGAACTCCTTGATACAATCTTACATCTCTAGCAGGAATCCTGTAAATTAAGGAAGGAAAATAGTAAATTTGTGCTGGTGATTCAGTGGTTGAACAGCTGCTAATTCTAACAAATTCCTGAACTGTTACTAATGATGCAGCTGAAGCTGTTTGGTAGCCTCAGGGTACTGTTTCTGTGGAACTTTAGAAATATCTCCAAAGAAATTAGATGAAGACAAGAGCAGCATTTACTATTAATAATACTCAGAATTTTAACTGTTCATTTAGAAGTTACTTTGAGAAATATCGGTTCATTATATTAATTATATTCTCCAAAGTGTGCGTGCTTAACGTTGTCAGGGAATTGATTTTCTCAGACTTGATCTCCACCCCCATACTTTCTTATTTCTTAGATGAGTTAGATGGAAGGCAAAATTTAAAGGTATTATCTAAGTTTGAAGTGGCTTGAGACATTGAAACTATGAATACTTCAACACTGTATTATAAGAAGGATGCTAAATCATTAGTGGACCATACTAGCATTAAAGAAAAAAAAGTATAAGAAAAGGCAATGCTATACAGAACTGTTTGGGATACTGGATTGAACTGAGGGGGGGAAAAAAAAGGCAGCATATTGTTATTATGTTGTTACAGCTTTCAGATTTCTTATTCTGGGATTTATTTTTTTTTCTCTGTTTTAGAATTTTGTGTTCATAGGCTGTGGGGCTTGATTGGGACCTGTCTTATTTCACATCTTGTGCCCTCCTCCTCTTCTCCTCTGCTTAATTTGCACAACTGAAGTGGAATTAAGTGGCAATGGGAGCACAGACACAGCTTAAACTGTTTTTTTTTCTGCCAGGTCAGATGTTGGGAAAGGGATATTTGCTAATTACTGGTAACTGAATCTGGGCTGTATAATACGATTTTAGTTTTGCAATACCTGTAAAAGGAGGAGGGGGGGATTGCTACCTGATATTTCACTTAATTTTTTCAGTGAAGGGCTTTCATAACCTAAAAATTATTTGTCAGTCACACCAGAAACATCCTTCTCTGGAGTGAATGAAGGCATGCATAGGACAAGTTACCTGATAGAGGGTGGGTATTTCCTTTGAAGGATATTCTGTCCTTCTTGTAAGCAGTGCAGAGACAAACATTATAGTTTTATCATCTAAAAGTATGGCATACAGGAAAAAAGTCTTATCCTAGGTAAAACTGAGGTGGACCTGCTTAGATTTGAATCTGATTCCAGCTGCAGTGTGTTTTCATGAGTTGTGATGAGCCTGTTTAACAGTTCAAAGGAAAATTTGCTTTCTGCTTCACTGCTGAATCCCACTGCAGGCTACTTGATTTTTTGAGTGGATGTCATAAAAGAGCACCCTTCAGACCTTTCCATGAGCTGATTTTATTTGCTAAACGCTAGAAAAGCAACCTACAAATTTTCTGGGGTTTTTTGAGCGGTAAATGCGTTTGCTGAGTGACTCACCAAGCGCAGGAGAACAGAGAGGAAGGATCAGGGATATGTGCGCAGACAAGGTGGGAATGTCATAGTGGGGAAGAAGTGGAAGCTGTGCAAAATACTTATTCTCTGGGTTTTGTTTGTTATATTTTGAGGGTTCTTGGCTCCTGCTGGTCTAGGAATTCAGAGAAGCAAAGAAATGTGCATTCTGCTAGACCAGTAGAGGTAGCAGCTGTTTCTTGTCCAGGCACTCCCTCTCTTCTAGTAACCTCTTAAGTATTTTTATCCATTCTCCCTTTAATTTTACTTTTGCTGGGGCATCATTACTTTTGCCTCTGATCTTTAGAGCCCAACAGTTTGTTTCTCTCTGCAATTTTTTCACTTACTAACTTGTAAGCTTTTGGGAATAGGTTCTATGCATGCGTATTTTTGGTATCTGAACTCCAGATCAGAATAGTGTTTATATACTGTTACACTGAAATTAACGTTGCATGCAGAGACAGTAAAATAAAATGCATCATCTAAGTCATTGGCTAAAGAATATCAAGAGTTCTCACTTAGGATGGATCTATAGAAGAATGTAATACAGAATAAGGAAAAAATATTAATAAGGAAATTGATTTTTGTAGGGTAATCACACTAGCAAACTAAGCTTTACTTTCAGTTTCTTAACATGGACCTTTGTAAATAATGGGTATACTGTTTAACTGGTACTGATTTAAAGTTGGTGATATAAGATGTAACAATTGCCAGTGTAGGATGATGATGTTTTAGAAGAGGTTCAAAATTAGGGGGGGGGGGTTTAGGACACGGAGTGCAAATATCAAAGAAGTTCAAAGATCTCTGCAAAATATATATGTGTATAGATGTTTACAGTAGTAAGTAGATGGGTGTAAGTAGATGTAGTCTTTGCTTCTGATGAGCAAATCTACAATGGAGAAAGTGTGCCTCACATAGTTTAAGGTAACCACTAGAGGAACCTGATTAGTACAGTTGGTCAGGTGAAGTTACGATAGTATTTCTCTACTGAAGGTTGACATCAAGAGAAGGGAAAGTCAGAAAGAAAAATGATTTTAAGTAAAGAGAAGTGGGCAAAAGCTATAAAAAGCCGTATTGTAGCAGAATGAGGAATAAGAAATATGAAATTAAATATTTTAATATGAAAAAGAAACTCGTTCAATTGTCAGGTGGTAGTTTTCAGTTAAAAAAGAAAATTAGACTGCTGAGCTTCAGATTTAGCAAGAATAAGCTCCATCTGGAGCTGAGTCAATTGATGCTCTGCACAGGCGAGGTCTCAGCTCCCCTCAGACACACTCTTCCCCTATGCTGGTGAGCCTGCAGTGAGCTTTTTCAGTTTTGTAATCTGTTAGAAAACTATTCAGGTTAAAAAAAAAAACAAAAACACACAAAAAACCAAAACAAACAAAAAACCCCCAACAAAAACAAACAAACAAACCAAAAAAAACCCAAACCAAGCAAAAGAAAAAAGGTGTTGCCAGATTATTAGGTTGGCATGGTTTAGTCATGCATATAGTGATGGATACAGGAGAGCAACAGTCCTATTTTTGTAGGACTGTGACCACCACTAGTTAAATTGGTTTAAAGTACCACAGGAGTGCCAGTTGAGAGGCTTTTTAGATCTTGAAAAAGAGTTTTTGACTCCTTTGACAGCAATGTAAAACCTCAGCCTAATCATCCAGAACTAATTTGCAGTCTGGGAAAAGTCTTAAGGATAGCATTTTAATTTTTTACATTCTAGAATTGACTGTTTTATTTTCTGGGTAAACTTGCCTGAACTTGTTTCCTCTGAAATTATCCTCCCTAAGTTTTCCATCTGATCGATTCCCATTCCACTCTTGTTTTTCAAAGTCTCAGCTTTCTGAACTCAATCATGCAGTGATGCACAGTGACTTCTTTTTACACATTCAGGAAATCACATTCCATTACTTTATGTGAATCACTTCAGAATTATATTACTTTCTTTTCACAGCTTTTGGAACTTCGTTGTCCTTATTTCCCTTGATTTAAGGAAAAGGACTTCATTTGTCTCTACCTGCTAATGACAAGTAAATGAATATATTTCAGTTAATCTCATAGTGTCCGAAAATTTGCATCAGTTTTTAGGGTTTGCTTCTTAATTTTTCAGCCACGTCTTGTAACTGAAAGCTTATAATACATTTTTTTCTCAGTTTGGCTTTTTTTTTTTCTTCCCTATATACAATTTTTACACACGTTAAGGTTTTTGCTACAAAGTGCTGTGTATAAGAATATAGTCCGTAAAGTTAGACACTATGCAAATTTAGGTATTATTTTGAAATATTCATGAGATTCTGAAGTTCAGGAGATTAAGAGGCACTAAGGTGATTTATCTTGTTGTAGAAAATGTATTTTAAGCCGCTTTTGCTTGAGTGTGAACCTTATCTACTGAAACAGGAAAATGTAATTCTACAGTCTCTGATACACAGTTTAATTGTACCTATTTCTAACATCTCTCTCTAAAGAGTTTGTTTCTCCTAATGATTGGATTAGAACAGTGTGTGTTTAGAGAACCAGAGTGTCGGAACAATATTTAAGCAGATTTAAGATAGAAAGATGTGAAAAATCGAGGAAGAAATCTAGAAATGGGACAGTTGTACTGGTATAGCAAGGGCTCAAGGATAATTCTGAAAGTAAGTGGAAATCACATATCAATATGCAGTCAACAATGCACTAAGGAGTGAGAGTGACGGGCAAGGCACACGTAGTGAATGTGTAGAAAGAAATGAAGTTACCACTGAAGCGGTTTGGTGTTACTAGGGAGGATTAATATTTTTAATATCAACATTTCTTGTCCTCTGCAAAGGTCATACAATATGTGTCTGGCATTTAATGTTAGTTAGAAGGCTACGTAGAAATATTGCAGGAGTATCCTGTCAAGAACGGTTTCCTGAGCATGACGTGACAGCATAGATCCAGGATGGCTCAGTGACTGTGGTTTGTTTCAGCCACAGTTCAGGTATTCAACTGCTTAGATAATGAAAAAGAAAAATCATTAAATAAAGTTTTGGTACAATATCTGGTCCAGAGTCTGTAGCAAGCTGTTCAGATGCAACACTGTAAAACATGCAAAGATCAGCAACAAATAGAAGCACAGAAGTCTTAATTATTTCTCTCCTAGTATAGCCTTTAACTTGCAGTGAAATTTGATCAAATTCATACTGTGAGTCCTGCTAAATGGTTACTTTAGTGTCTGTGTCTGCTGAAGAGGCAGATTTTTAAATTAGTGTGTAGAACAGCAGGGAAGAATAGTGAAATTAATTATTTAAGATAGGCTTGATACATGCTTCTCTTATTCTAAGAAAATTGCACTTAAAGAACTTAATTGTCATGTATACAAATCAAATTGTACTTAGTAGATTCTAGTAATGTAGCATTTTAGGAAAAAAGAAATGAAAACATTTCAGTCAGTAATTTCCTTGGGAATTTTCTCATAGGTTAGCCAGTCCTTTATTTTGGCAAGTCTTTAGTCTGGTACCTTGTGATTCCAGTACCTTCTGGATAGAAGACTGCATCATGTTTGCTATACTACGGTCTCATTTCTATATGCGATCTGTCATTACCTGCACTTGCTTGTGAGAGAGAGGGTTCTGAAATGTGACCCGCATACCAAACTGGCAGGCTCTGTTGTTTATGCAAGGCAACTGAATATGGCAGGAAGAAAAAAGTGTAGGTTTTACTGCATACTCCAAAAAACACATTTTATGGAAACTTTGGTGGGTTTTTTTTTGGGGGGGGGCTTTTGTTGGGTGGG
>JAWWEW010000112.1:31223009-31241323 GCA_035583185.1 Anabacerthia variegaticeps | reverse complement strand
TTTCTTGTTGTTTTATAGATAAATTGTTGAAATACAGTCTGGTGGAAAGTTATTTTTTATTGCAATTGGGTATCTTTTTTTTTTCATAATGTAAGAGCATTTTTTAAAAAACACTAGTAGTACTTTCACAACTAAATTATTTTTGCTATTGATGTCTCCTGCTTTGAGTAATAAGTATTTATAATCAGGTCTTAAAATATGTAGCAGAATGAAACTTCATATACCAAGTAGAATATCGTAAGAAACTGCTTTTGTGTTGCTACACTGTGAAAAATAGGTGGTTCTTATTTGTCAAAATCTGGGTGTCAAGAACTGACCTTTAGGTATGTGATAAATTCCCAAAGCCCAAGAGGTGAATATCTTGAAATGTGTGAAGCTGGTTGAATTTTCTTTGGCACATCCAGTGAGTCTTAGTCCAGCTTTTAGTTCCTTTTTTTTTTCCTTGAGAACTGTGATGAATAATTAAAATCAGACTTGCATATGTTTGAATTAT
Organism: Anabacerthia variegaticeps; assembly: GCA_035583185.1. Classification (NCBI taxonomy): domain Eukaryota; kingdom Metazoa; phylum Chordata; class Aves; order Passeriformes; family Furnariidae; genus Anabacerthia; species Anabacerthia variegaticeps. Next base: position 31,240,830 of record JAWWEW010000112.1, on the reverse strand, counting down.
TCTGGATGATTACACTAGAAAATTATGTTGACTGCATTGAAAAAATTCAAGTTATCATCACTTCTGTTATTCTGGAGTAGTTACAAGAAACTGAAGTATGTTGCATGATTTTTAATGATTTACTAAGAATCCACTAATCTTTTGTAACTAAAATTGCTAAGATTAATGGAATTGATTGCAGAATTAAAATCTGGTGCATGTATATTTTTATGTAATATTTGTAAATGTCAGAAGTATTTTGGCTAATTGAGACTTTATAAGGCTTTAAAAAATACTTTTAATACTAAATTTATGTTATGTAGAAATAAAATAATGATACAAACTGACAAGAGAAACTTCTGTGCCTTCGCTCAGCTCCTATGTGACACAGTATGAGTAAACATTCAGGGCTAGCTGAAGTCAGTTTACCATCAAACGTGTGCTTCCCTACCTAGCTGATGCTCTTAACTGATGGGCAATTCCCAGCACACACGTATGGTTGGTCAGGTGTGCCTAGCAGTGGTGTGGTGTGGCTCCCTCAAAGGCCCTTTGTGCTGGCCTCTGCCAGGCAGTGCCAGGTTCTCGCTCCTGTCTGTGGAAAATAAGGGTTGGCTGGTCTCTAAAAGCTGCAAAGAAAGCTCAGTAAATAGCAAAGAAAGCCTTCTCCCTAGCAACACACTGCCTTGAGCAGCCTGAGCCTTCGAACGGAAGGTCATATGATTGACATATTTGTCCCCTAAAGAGAATGCACACAATTACTTTTTTCACTTTGCTGTATTTTTAAGCTGTGTGAAAGTGGGTTTTAGCAGCCGTACAAGAGAGGAGACTGGCCAGTTGGAATACTACCACCCCGTCCTTCTGGACTTCATCAGCTTGGAGAGTTCAAGATCAGGAGAGGTGTCTGTGGTGTTTATGGAAGGAGCTAACTTTGATTTTTAAACAGTATTTAAACATTGGCATTAGAGTACCAGTCAAGTGTACATAAGACGCATATGTGATGTTAGATTCAGTGGAGCTATGGGCTGCTCATATACCTGTAAGCAGTTGAAAGTTATTGTGAACTTTTAGTCCTCACTTCTTTTAGCAGCTTGTTGAGAATTACTGCAAGTACATACCAAGTACGTAGCTCCTTTTAAACTTTCAATGATCTCTTTTCTTAACTGGACTAGAAATTTTTTTAAAAAGAAAGGGTTAAATTTTTTAGCATCTTATGTTTAAGAAAACGTATTATTTGTCTAAATGGTAGCTTTATACAGAGTTCTGACTGAAACAGTCATTAGATGACTCCACCTTAGAGGTGTTGTGTGTGCAGAAGACAGTTATTTTGAAGATAAAACAATCCATGCAAACATTTTACAAAGGGAATGGAAGTGAAGTGCAGACATAATTCTTTTAATCACATTTAGCTCCTATGATTTATGTTGAAAATGTGAGTAGAGAAATACACATGACAGTCAAAGAGGCTATTGGAAGACCACTGCTCCCTGAATATTAATATTTTAGAATTGGAGAAGCCTAAATGTTCATGGGTTTACTCCATATTGTAATGCATTGGTTTGGTTTAATTAGTCAGTATTACATTTTCAGGACATCTCAAGCTGAAGATAAAAATATGTTAAAAGTTACTACTGCAGCTTGAATTCCCATGTGATAGTCTGCAGCCCTGAATCCTGTGTTTAATGAAACACTCAAGAGAAGGTACACTTAAAAGATGTGTACTAATTTGCAGCAGCAGTCTTTGTACTCCTTGTCACCAGCAGTTGGTTTTCTTTTGTTCCTATAAAAATAGGGACTTCTCACATTCTTTCTTGGTTACTAAATTTTATATGAAATGTCATTTTTCTCACTTTTATTATTTTTGGGTGGGAACATGTTAAAAACAATAATGGACATGTTTTCTATATGAAAACACGGGGTCATGTTTCAGTAACATTTTGAAAATGAATGGCTTTATTTATGTATTAAACCATTAGCAGAGCTGTAAAGAAAACTATCTGGCTTGGGGGTCCCTAGAGTTTGCAACAAAATACTAGTTTTGAAACCCTTTAATGGGGTTTGTCCATGACCCTGGTCCCATCTTGTCCCCCTGCCATGTTCCCACCCACTCCAGTGTCTGAGCTTGGTATCTTTGTACTTCAGGGAAATTTACAGCCATTTGGAGTGTATAAACTTAAACTTTGGATAGAAATCTCGTGGGATGACAGAGGGAAAATAAATGTTACAGGTCAGGCCAGACTTACCTGCAATTATTTTAATTGATCATTGCATTGTTTTGTTTCTTAACAGCTGCCTCTAATTTGTACCTGTTAGAACAACCACCTTGGTCATAGGTAGTTTTGTAACATATGTTGGTTAAATTGTTTTTATACTTTCCGTAAAACTCAGAATGGATTAAATAATTTGTCCCAATGTAAGTGGAATGTGTCAACACTGTCTCACTGTGTTTGGCACTGTTCAGTCTGTTTCAAAGCCCACAGCTGGAATAAAGATATAATACTTAATAATATAGATCATGTTTGCATTCTCGTTTCAGATTGCTAGGATGTTAGTGGTACTGAGGATGCTGCCGATAGAGTTGTATGTGGGAAATTTGTAGCAGAGGCTTGTCTGCTACTATCATTCAGTGTGCTTATAGTCTAACTCCTGTTTTCAGAATTAAACTAACCAGTGAGGAGGAATTTTGAATGTCCAGCATTCTGAAAGTATAAATACCAAAAATAAAGTGTTCAGCTCTGAAAGTTTTTAACTGGGCATGCACATTGCTAAAAATAGCTCTGTTGCTTTAGATCACATTATTGATAGATACTTCTTTTGAATATTAATATCAGCAGATGCCTATGCTAACAAATAAATCTGAATGTATTAGCTAAGTTGGTTAGAGCATGGTGCTAATATTGGCAAGGTTGTGGATTCAATCCCCACATGGGCCATTAACTTACGAGCTGTACTTCATGATCCTTGTGGGTGCCTTCCAACACAGGATATTCTGTGACATTATAATTCTGTCTTGTTAAAAACGTTTTGGATGGTACTGTATAAATATAGGGCTTTTTCCTTTAGGACATTTTGAGATTTAGTGTGTGCATATATATTTCATGAAAGATACTTTCCTCTTCTGGAGCTTTATGAATTGCTGAAGCTGTTGCGTGTGGTGTATAGAGATTCTTGTCACTGATTTTAAAGCATTAAAACAGAGTTGCAAGGAAAAGAGGAATGATAATTTTAAAAAAAAGGAAAAAAAGAAAAATACTTGGCAAAAAGCAAGTTCAGATATTAAGTATTGTTGCAGGGCTGTTTTAACTTATGCAAAGGACCCTTTTTACCTTGAAAGCCCAAAACCCTGTGATTTAAATATGAGCCTATCATATCTGTCCTGAAGAAATGCAGGACAGACATAAAAATCTGCTAAGGTCAAGCAGAATGCTACTGGTGATTCCTCCTGCCCCAGTGTGTTAACACCTAGTACCTAGGAGGTATATGATGAAGCAAACATGAAAATTCCACTGATGTTGTATTTCAGCCTGGCTTATAAAATGCACTTCATGCAGATTTTCTGTACCTTATCTGTATTTTCTTCTTGCAGAAATGGAAAGTGGGGGAGGGTGGGCATAAGGACTCTCAAGAAATATTACTGGTAAGCCAAGTATCATGATTAAACAGGGATATGTCAGATAAGGTGATGGGAAGTGTAAAAAGATATGCTGCCTTTTCCCCCTAGTGTATCTTTAACATTATGACCAATGAATTTGTCAAGTGAAACAGCACAGTCTTCTTTGAATATCATTTGAACTGAGAGCTTGCTTTGAAGAAGATAAGCAGACTGTGTTGCCCAGAAGAAATAATGATGCTAATTTATCTTTGCCTGTCCTCGTAGACATAGCAACGTGTGACAGTGTTGAATAGGAAATAGAGAAATAACTGAGCTATAGTTTGCCACCTATTCAGTGCCGTAGTATTGTTGATGACATACAGGACTCTGAGAAATATGGCTGGTCTGGAAGTCTGTCTCAAAAGTACTCGGAAAAGTTTCAAATAGTAAAAGAATAGTGGCCAAACTGTCCCAGAAGAGACCTCTTTGTCAAATTCTCCACGGCTCAAACAAAGTTATGGTGTATGCTTTCTGCTCCATCACCCTCAGAAGTGTATCATGTAGGATAAGAAAATCTAAGTTACATATGTTCGCCAACGATTTCTAGCTGTCAGTATTTACATTCTGGGCATGGGAAACTTGAAGGTCTTTGTCAGATTTTTTGAGGGAAAGGGATGATATGTTTTCTTTTAATACTGAGTAATAGAATAGTTTATCAGAACTAAAAGCCTTTACAAAAGTGAAATCTTACCTCTTGCAGTAGATAATTGATTAATAGTTGAGGTAGTCCCATTCAGAGTCTTCTAAAAAAGCTCTTTGCTTTGTGTTTTACTTCTGGTTACTTGTCATCTTGCCTAGAACATTGTTGCTATAGATACACCTTAGATTTGAAAAAAGACCTTCTAAACATGGATTTTAAGTGTATACACTTTAGCTTCAAAAATTTCAACATGCCTTAGCCTTTATAGTAAATTTTACAATATATTGATGCTTGAGATCTGGTTTTTTGTTTAATACGTGTATGTCTAGGAATTTGTAGTATGTTGTTTGTAAGATTTTTTGTTTATAAATTATGAATGGAAGGGTTTTGTCCCTCAATAGAGACATTCATGTGTAAAGACTGTTTGACTGGTGCATGGTATGTTAGGAGTACTTACTGATCTACAAGTGAATTGCAGTGGAACGTTTTTCTTTGTCAGGGAGATAAAAGCATTCTAGAGTCCAGGGAATCCAGTGAGCGCCACAGTGCAAACCTCTAAGTTGCAGCTGTTTGGCTGTATAGCAGCTGGAGTCTGCGGGAAGGCAGGGTGACAGACCCCTGAGGAGCAGCACTGCCTCCTGGATAAGCAGGATAAAATCAGTGGCTGTAAAATACTTCAGTGCTATTATGTTTTACCTGAATTTGTGTTAAATTAATGAATTGCAGGTGGCTTATACCATACAGATAGGCAGTCTAAAAAATAATTAAACTCTTCATATTTAATGTGTTTATGTCCAGGTGGTAGAATAGTTACGTTTATTTTGTGTGGCAGTTATAGATTACTTTTTTATTTGAAGAAATGTTTTAAGTATCTATTCTTGTTCATTAGTTTAGTGTTCTTCTTAACTGTCCAGTTCTCTGCCCGCCTGTTTGGAGTGTGTGTAATGCCTTACTCGCATATTGAAAAGTGTAGTGTGGTAATGGAAGAATTCTCTACTTGAAGTAAATGTATAGAAAGGCACACAGACTTTGACAAGGTGTGGTAGCTGAAAGAGTTCTCTCCGGGGATGGCAGGAAAGGAGCGAAGCTGCTGTTGAGTATTGATGTTTAACCAGCGTGGTGTGGGCAGGCAGGAAGGCAAGTCTGCATAAGAGGTTGCTGAGGTGCTTGGGAAGTTAAGTGCCCTTCGGTGCTCTCGAGATGCTGAGGCTGCCTGGTCATTCTTCCCATGAGCCTGGTGGGACAGGCCTGATGCAGCTGACAGGGGGAAGATGGGTTATTTTTTGGCCTTTGTGTTCACAGTTATTCAACCATCGTTTTACCTTACCACCATTTCCTCTTCCCACTTGCTGCTTCTACTCTGAGCCTTAAAGCACAGCCCTGGAACAGCCTATAAAGGACTGTCCCTTAAGCCAGGTTTGGCTGCATTTGGTGTCAGACAGTCAAACTGTCTGCTGCCTTTCCTAGGACAGGGCTCACTTCAGTTCATGAGAATTCAACTGAAGTGCAGCGACGTGACAGGATTGCAAAAATGTCATCCAAAATGCATGACCTTTGGAAGCTAGAGTGCCAATGAAAGTCACTAATATCACCTAAGTAAGTGTATGTATTTGTTATGAATGTAAGAAAAAAGTATACCTGTTACTTTTCCCATAGCAGTTACTTTAAAAGGAAATTGAGCATTATATGGGGAAAGTATCTACATTTGTACAGATGGGGAAAGTATCTACATTTGTACAGATGTGTTGAAAGCCTTCCTTTCCAGTGTTAGTAATAAGTGGAATTGGAGTACATTCTGAGACTTAGCTGGGTAAGACTCTGAGGCTCAAGGAGCTCTGTCAGGGTAAGGTATCTCTGCTGTAGCACAAGTGAGTGGATTGTTTGGTTTCTGAATTAAGTGAGCTGCAGTCATGTTCCTTTTGGGTCCAGCAGCAGTATCGCAGGGCAGTGTGGGCACTGGCTATCCCTGCTGGATGCTGGCTTGTGGATCTCTAATGTTGCTGCTTGATCCTTCTTTTATTTTAAGGCAGTACCTTTCTTTCCTTCTCTAGTGTAATTCATTACAGCTTCTCAGAGTTGACTGTACACAGAATCTAACAGTCTACCTGTCACCTCCCAAACTGTTGCCATCTTCTGAAGTCCTTCATTGACATAGCACAGTGAAAACATTTACATTTGGAGGTTGCATGCCTGCCTGTCTTCCACTTTGATAACATACGTATCTAGTGTGTGTATGTTTTCTGTACAAATAAGAAGTTAAACATATGATACTCTTCAGAGTGCAGTGTGTGTATGAGAATCTGAGGCATTGTAGTGCCTAAAAATAATTTCAGAAGCACTAGTTAAACAAAAGGATTTTCTGGGGATCTTGGATTATCTGAGGTTCAAGTATAGATTGGACATTGATAATGAAAGGAATTCATTATTGTTTTATCTGAACCCCCCATTCCATGACATGAAACAAGCTCTTACTAATAGCAGTTTATTACAAAACTACATTCTTCTATTTTTTTTCCTGAAACTGTCAGTTTTGCCCAACATAGTGAGACAATTGTGGTTTTAACTGGGTGTTCTTATGGGCAGTGCTGTGTATTTAGTTTGAAATTGTTCTATTTTCGGAAGTGTTTCCCCAGAGACTTTATGTAGGAGGCACTTGTTGTTACTAGTGTTTTGAGCCTTGCAACTATTAATCCTACTCTGATAAAGATTGGAGAGCAAGTTACTTAAAATGGTAGTTCTCACTGGCATTCGGTCTCCTTTAGGTCTATTTATTGCCATCCCAAGTAGAATTGAGCTACCGTGAGGAGTATGGAGCCACGTGTTCAAAACCCAGTAAGCTCTGGTGTCTGTGCGCAGTTGGCTTTGTTAGGATTTCCTGCTTGCATCTCCTCGGTATTTGTATTCAGTGAGCAGTTGCAAGTGCTAACATTTGAAGAATTATGTTTCAAGATACCATTTAAGGCGTTTTTTTCTTAATCTGCATGTTATATTATATGTGATAAATACAAGGAAAGCACTGGAGATTTAAGAGGATGAGAGGTTTGAGTCAATCACTTGAGCTTCAACTTAGTAATGCAAATCTGGCTTTAAGTGACCTTATTGATGTTTGCTCAAAGTAGCTTCCTTTTGGTACAAATGACTGAGCTTTGTTGCAGCTATTGTACAGGTAATGTACTGTCCCTTCAGAGACTGCCTTTGTATCCCTGGTGCAACCTCTCTTTGCTTTAACAGAGAGTGCCTGCAGAAATGCCTGGAGCTAAGGTAGATCGAATGCTCTGCCTCATTTGATCATCTGTCAGCAAAGAAGCGAGAGGATAGGGCAGGGAAAAACACGTGCCCCTTGCTCTGTCCCAGCTCTTGGAAATTTGAGGGCTTGGCTGTTGGCGAATGATCTTCGAGTAGGTAGCTTGATGCAGAGAATGAAGGACACGACAGTGTCTGAAAGGGTCCTGAGAGCTTCTGTGACTTCACTTTGAGAAGAGGTGGCCAGCGGCTGCTGCAAGTTTAGGGTGCGAGGGGGTGGCAGGATTTGGAGCTGTACCAGTAGGGTGGTGCAAATAGTGCAGAGTGTCTGGCGGAGATAGTATTGTATAATAAACAGTGCCATCTTCTGGGAGGAGTCGGAACGTTGACCTTGTGGTTAGCTTAAAGGTGTTTTTTAAGTGGTTGGGTTGGGGGTTTGTTTGGGTTGGATTTTTTTCTATGCAATATGTTCTTTAAAAATCAAAGTACCAGGAGTCAAAAGTTAGTGTTAATGTCTGGTAATGCAAGTCCACATCTTACCTCTGATTTTTTTCCTGACACAGTCATTAAGAAAAAGTTTTAAGCTGTGTTTTGGGGTTGTTCAAAAGAAGAAAAGTTTATCAACTGGTGAGCAGTAGTCCAGAGAGGTAAATCTCAAAAATAAAAGTTAAGGACTTGCTCTGCTTTCTTCGATGAAGTCCATTATTATTTTCACAAACATACCTTGTAAAACCTATGTAATTGCAACATCTATTCTTACAGAAAGCAATAGTGACCTACAGGAAAATGTTAAAAGATTCAAAGTAAGAATGATTACTTAGACTTACATCTCCTTCTTTTGAGCATGTCAGAAGGATAAAAATGTTTTCTGTCTCAAAATTATTATCCTATAAATAGTTCTATTGGGAAATATTCACTGTGGTGCAAAATCTGGGATTAGAGTTACTAAAATTATCCCAGCAAGTGGAACGCAAGATTCAGCATTTACTGAGACTTATTAATGGTGTGGATCAATCACCTGAAGTCTTATTTGGAGGAAGTGAGCAATTTTAGTAGCGTTAATGGAGCTGTATGGGAGATGCAGCTGACATTGTGAGGAGGTTTTCTTGTTTCCTGCTTTCAAATAAACAAGTATATGAACACAGACAAAAAGCCAGTAACAGAATATAACTGGTATGGCAGGAGGGGAAAAGATGAATCAATGGTAAAAAAAAAACTTTATTGCTAAAATAGGTCGGTAAGATATATCCAGAATGACAAGAATTTATGAGGTCTGGATAGGGAGATAGATTTGGAATTGTTTTTATTGTGTCATGATTGCCTAGGTAATTTACCAGCAAAGGTGTGATGGAATAATAGTTTCTTAAAAAAATAAAAGATAATTATTTTGCATGTAAATTGTAATTCTCTTCTGAGTATGTCATGTTAGCCTTGCTAGAACCAGTATATTTTATATTCCAAAGTGTCTCATTTTAATGGCTGTGGAGTCTGAGGTTTCTGGATAGTACAGTACTTAACCATACAATTGATTTGTAGTTAAAACGGTAATTGAATGTGTATTTACTTTTTCAGTATTAGTGTCAGCTTGGTCTGTCATACAGTATTTAATAATAAAGAAAATGTCTAGCTTTCAGTATATTCTGAATGTTTAACAGCAACATCAGTTGTTACTGTTTGGTAATCTTGGTGTTTACACAAGCCCTCAGTATTACAGCTAGGTCTTTCAGTTTCTGACATTTGAAAGGAGTTTAGTGTCAGCCCGCCTTACCACGTTGATTTTACATTGTTGATAAATATCACCTGTTGAAATTTCCACTGGGAGGGGTAATGGCCCTCAAACATACCTCACAATAAGTACTCTCTTTGCTTAGATACAATTTTAAAACTGGTTTTGTTGTAATTTAGTAAATTCCTTATCCATAGTTTGGGAGTAAAGTATGTATAATAATACTTTACTGCAAACTAGCCTGAAAATGTATTTCCCTATACATTTGGAACACTGTGTGTTAACTCATAACTACTTTGAGATTACATGTCACTGGTGCATTGCTCTAGTGGGCACAAAGTTATTTAATAGAATTCTTTTGTTACTGGTGTTGATAGCTATTCTTAGTGGCTTTTAGTTCTGTTTTTTTTTTTTGTAGTCATGCTCTTGAAAGTCCTGGTTCAAACCATTTGTATGTGCTGTAGTCTAAGAGAGGTGAACTCTTTCTGAAACCAGACTTTTCAGAGTGGATCGCACACTGTTTTTATCTAGGTTCCCGTTAAGTTGGAAAATGCTGTTCCAAATACCTGGAAAATATCGTGTGAATAGATAAGTAAAAACATAAGAAATCCAGCTTAGCAAAGGAAGAATGCAATGCAGCTGACAGTGAAGCTGCCCTTTCTTGTATCTGACTGAGAATTTCAGCAGTGGGCATTCTGTACAAGAAGTAAAGTGGTAACCTAACATTAAAGTAGACATTGACCATCTCCCTTGGGTTTCCTTTCATGTTTTCTGCTTGATAGAGTGTAAACTAAACAAATGGTAGTAGTTCTGGAAAGACAGATCAGAAAATATCTGGTCTTAAAACTGAAATTATACTGTTAGAAATGTTTTTGTTATTAACGGAGAAAGTGAGCCTTTTTTTTTTTCCCTGAACACTACTTAATATTTATGCAACCTGCATGGTACTGGTGGAGTAGATAACTTCAGGGAAGTAATTTATATTGAAGCAAAAACAAGAATAATGTATGCTGTGGAAATAGTAGGTAAATCCTCATCAGAATACATCTACATGTGCCAGAATTAGGAATTCAGCCTTACGGCAGTTGTCAATATCCTGCCTGAAAAGCTGCTCTCAAAGTTTGTTGTTTATTTTTTGTTTGGCCCACCCCCCTAGTAGTCAATATCAACTATAGTGGAGCAAGTTACAATAAATTACAGTGCTTAAAAGTTGTGATGTCTGTTGTTCCTCTGGCCCATTAATACAAATTTTTAAAAGACTTTAGGAGTACATGAAAATGTATTTGAGAAGAAATTTCCTTAAACAATTTCTATCAAACACAGATAGATTTAACCCTATTTTTATAATTTATTTTATGAACCTTCTCCAAAACTCTCTTAAGGTATTAGTCAACGTGACTTAATGATAGTCAACAGGCACGTAATTTTAAGGAAAAGTTGACAAAGCTTGCTGGTATTGTGACTAATGGTAAACAGACATTTTGCTTGGTTAAAACTCAGAGGCATTTTATTCTAGGTCTCTTATATCTTGTGCACTAGTGAATTCATAATCCTGACTTTCTTCCTATCTTTTCATACGCAGGCAGAAGGAGAAGACAGCCTTAAAAAGATGCAGCTGATGGAGCTTGCAATTCTGAATGGCACCTACAGAGATGCCAACATCAAATCACGTAAGCATGTCATAAGTAATGTTTGCAGGTTTTGATTCTTAATGCGACTCTTTGGAAAATGTACAGTGGCAACTATGTTGGAGAATGGAAGGCAGTAAAAACCCAACAAAACAGTAGGTAGCTGTTGGAAAAGATCTTTTTGGGGATAAGTTATGTCAGTTTGGGGGTTTTTTTGTTTGTGTTTCCACCCCTGCCTTTTGTTTTTGAAACAGTGTGTCTGGGTTGAATCACTTAAAAATATAAAGTATAAAAAACCTCAACCCTAAAGCCAGATTTTTCTATTATACAATCATTTTTCCCTTAATACATATAAAGGACAATCAACTCCTTTTCAAATTTATTTTATAGATTTAATTTTAAAATGTTACAGATGTTGAGGATACTGTGAATACGTTTTTCTGTGTTATATTCCTTCCTTTCATCTTGCTTGCATGTGTACCCCCAGTGTTATGTTTTGCCAACAATTCATCAACCGATTTCACAGCTGAGTTCACAGGGATCAGTGATGTAACAAGCCATTTTTACGATTACTTCCATTACATTTGTGTGAAAATGCTTTTGCAAACGCATGTATGCCCAAGTTTGCACTTGAAAATTAATTACACGCACCTACTAATGAAAGCATATACCTATTATGTGTGATACAAATTATTTTCTCTAGTTGAAAATCTAATTTTTCCTCCTGAAAATGCGATTGCTGATGCTGTTCCAAAGTAAATTTTTGCTGTAGCTGTGATACAGATGTCAAATGTAAGCACAGTTAAATCAGTCTTTTCACTAAGGGCCTACTGATATTTGCAAATTTGTTTTCTCCACACAGTCACCATTTCAGTGTTGCATATGTTTAAAGGTTGGAATGCAGTTAGGTCAATTTGGGAGTGCTTACACCAGTGTAATTATTCTGATTTGAAAAGAGACATAAGCAAGGGCTTTTACCACTACAATGGTAATGGTAAATCTTTCTGCCCTAATGAGCACTGTAATATTTAAAGCTAGATCAGTTTTAAATATATATGTTAGTCTCTAAATTATTGCAAATTTATGAGTAAAATAGCTTTCAGAATAGCTTAAATTGATGCAAACTGTTGCATAGAAACTGTTACGTTAATTAGAACAACTTCTGTCGGATCTGCTCCCATTGGCCAATCAGGGTAAGTGGGAAGATAGATTTTTTTATTTTATTAGAGATTTCCACACTAATACTCATTTTTTGATAATAAAACAATATCACTGTTTGTGTTTTGATTTTAGTGAAAAGTTGAAGATATAGAAGCCATACTGGTTTATTTCTGTTTCAGAAAGGAAAAATGTCTGAGGCAGTTTTTTAATTGTCTGTACGCTTTTGTTTAAAAAATAACAAATATGAAAAATCTGAAAAACTTTCACCACATTTCTCAGGCCGCCTGTCAATTAAATCAATGTAGATCAACAGTAATGCACAGAAATCTATACATTATAACCCTTTAAGATTGACTGTTAGCAGCAGATGTGTTAGTGCTTAAGTTGTTAATCTGATGTGCCACCAGGCTTCAAATAACACTTAATGAAATGCGCTAGCATCACTTAAAATGACTGGAAACAGACCAAAAAAACCCACTAAAACAACAACAACCAGAAAAAAAAAAAAAAGAAACCACACCTATTTTCTTTAACTTAAGTAAGGTCGTAGTGGACTTCTAATACAAAGGAAGTATCTTACTTGGTGAAATTACATTTGGAAATACATTTGTGTCTATTTTATTCATGCTAGAGTAGGTGAGGATTGATTCATGTTTCTAGGTCATCTTTAACTTCACTGATCCTGGAAATTGGAATTGTATGTAGGATTAAATACATTTTAAGATGTACAGAAACTATAGTCTTATACAGCAGCTCTGCATAACCGAGTGTCTGTGGACTCTATAGATGCACTAAATTTTTGTACTCTGTATTTGTGACAGTATTTTCCTTGTATTTCCTGCATGCATCTCAGTCTCATGCAGTCTCAATAGCATAAAGGAAGAAATGTGGTCTAAATGGAGCTTTTGTGCTGTGTAACCTGTTTGAGAAATCTACCTCACTGTTTTACAATGGCTTTTTTATTTTGCATGTTCATACTTAATCACACTGGAAAATGGAAAGCTGTTTGCATTTGAATGGTGTGCTTTGGCACTGTGTGATCAGCGCATGTACTAATGATTTCCTTTTATTTTTCTTCTTTCCTACTTTTTCCCTTTTTTCCCATTCTTTCCACGTTTTGTACTGCTATCTCCATACTTTCCTCTGAATTTCTTTGCTTACTGTAGCAGCCCTTGCCTTTTCTCTTGCAGCAACAGCCCAGGCTCCAAGGATTATTACTGGGCCTGCGCCTGTTCTCCCACCAGCTGCCCTGCGTACTCCTACGCCAGCTGGCCCTACCATAATGCCTTTGATCAGACAAATACAAACCGCTGTCATGCCAAACGGAACTCCTCATCCCACCGCTGCAATAGTTCCACCTGGACCCGAAGCCGGTTTAATTTACACACCATATGAATATCCCTACACGCTGGCACCAGCTACATCAATCCTTGAGTATCCTATTGAACCTAGTGGTGTATTAGGTAAGATCTGTGCACGTGGATGACTGGAGAATATATTGCTTATGCTTTTGCGGTATTTGCAAGGTGTAAAGGTCATGGAGTTCAAAGAAAGAAAAATTTGCAGCAACAAACTTAACTCAGGTGTATCAAAACTGCCTAGAAGAGCTGCTCAAATGGTGCAGGGTGAGTTTAGTTATATTAATAAGATTACTGAAAATAAAATCGTCATGTTTGTATAACATTAGATGGTGGCTACATAGGCACAGGAAAAAAAAGGCTAAACAGAAGTTGACATCTATTACATGTAATTTTGGACTCCCATAAATACCAGATTTGTTTGTCTTCTCTTTAACATAAATTAATGTCCAGCAATCTTTTCTGTATTGTTTTATTAGCAAAACTGGAGGGAGTGGAAAGGTCTTTTTCCAGTTGGAATTTTTACTTCCTTATTTAGTACACAACTGGTAAATCTCTCATCACTGTCAGAAAGCTCTGTCATTTTGTGAGCTGAGAATAATTTCAGCGAACGAATATAAAGCAAACCAAATTCTGACCAAAGGAGGATAAAATTAGCAGCTCTACTGATTGCTTCTTTTATATAATTGCATTGAAATGTCCATGATTCCTAATATTTCAGACCACTGACTTGCTGTGTGAAGGCAAAATGATAAAGCAGCCATGACAATTCAGTTAACTGGTCAATATGAAGCAAGCAGTTCCAATAGTTTCTTCCTTTCTTACCCTCTACAGAATCTAAGTAATCTTTTCTCTTCAGTTTGTTCTGAATTGCCTATGACCTTGGTGCTGCATAATGTTGATTTTATAGGACTTTGATCTTAGTTTGTTCAGTGACAGTTATTGATTTACACGAATTCTAAACATCCCTAATGAGCACTGGACAATAATGTTCAAAGTCAATATTTTGTTGAAAGTGTTGCAAAAAGTCGGTGTTTCACGTGACAAATAGTTGGTGAGTTGTCTGTATGTGTGCACGTTTCCATGTTACATTATGTACACTAAAAAAGAAAATGTATTTCAGATTTCTGTCTTGCAGGATTAGTGAATCAATAATAAAAATTCTAGTAGGACAAAAGTATGCAGCAGGTCTGTCTTTGAGCAGTTTATGGTTGTTTTCAGTTACCCCACAGCTAAAATTCAGTGATCACATGACAATGTTATAATTTATTAATTTCCCACAAACATCAATATTCTCTCTAGCTCCTCTACCCCCAGTCTGTGAGTTTGCTTGTGATACATCCTGGGGTAAAGTCACAGTTAAAGGGTTTGACAGAGTAGCTGTCAGCTGTTGGTTAGTGGCAAACCCCTGTCCTGAATTCACTTAATAGCAAGTAAAGAAATACATCATTCCAGAGTAGTAGTTTAATACAATGCAGGGAACTTAGATTTCTCACAGGATTTTCTATAAAGAGATAGGAGGGGCAAATTACTCCTAAAATGGTATCTGAAACCATTGCATACTCTTGGGCTTAGCTGTGTGAGGTCTATTGCCCAAAATAGATCTCACCAAAAACATTACTTAAAAAAGGAAAAGGGAGGGGGGAACACCCCACCCCCCCACTTAAGTTGCATATAATCAATAACTCTTAATACATCTGCTCTGTTATCTGAGCAACTGTATAGAGTTAATTGAATTAAATTAGTTTTTCTTCAAGTTTTATTTTTATGCATGATTATTCTCATTTATAGTATTTTGTCCATTTTTGTGGTGGACCTTTAAGATATCTTAAAATAATTCTCTGTAAAATGGCAGAGAAATGCATCCCTATCAGTATTTTTGGGGATATTGGTATTGGGATCAAATTTTAGTTGGTGACTAACTCTTAATTCCCTTCCTTTTATCTTCAGGTATGGCTTTCCCAACGAAAGGCTAAGAATTCAAGAACGGTCTTAACTGATCCTTCATCAGATCTGAATTTTAACAAATGCTTAGTTTCAGCAGCCTTGAAAAAAGCTTGGCCTAGCAGTCAGTGACTTACTTGCACTTTTTTGCACATAGATTTAAAATAAAATAGTGCTATTAATTTGGATTAGGTCCTATTATTACAGAGTAGCTGTAATTTATGAGTGTATAGTAGTATACTGACTGCTAAGTGTTCTATATAGTGTTTGCTTTACTAATCACCTAATTCATTGCAGTTCATACTTATTGACTTAAAGTTTAAAATCACAATCTGTAGGCTTGAAGAATTGCTTTAAAACTTTTTTTTTTGTGGTAGAACTGGAAGTGATCTTAAGGTTAGCAAATAATTGTCAGTATTAAAAGATGGCATTATTTAAAATAGTCCTGCTGCAAGAAAGGCACTTCAGTGAATATGTGACTAGTAAAGCTTAAATGTGCTTGGGTCTAATAGATTTCATGAAATACTGTAATTTTGGGATTGTAAATGAATGGATTAAACAGGTTAAGGCCAGGATGTTTAAAATAAATGCAATATTAATCTGCACAGATAAACTTCTTTTTAAGATTAAGATTTGAAACTACTGTGCCTTAACTTGTTGCTTTTCTTAAAATGAACTTTTGTAGTTAATGATCATTTAAATCCATTTTGATAAACCTGCTGTTAATGTTTTCTGTGAATGTTTTCTAACTTTGTCTTGGTAATTGCAATTTAACTAGGTGCGGTGGCTACTAAAGTTCGAAGGCACGATATGCGTGTCCATCCTTACCAAAGGATTGTGACCGCAGACCGAGGTTAGTTTAGTTCTGCAGTTCTTGTTTGTAAGAAGTGCTTTGAGTGTACATGAGATTTGCAACACCAGAGCTGGTTAACCAAATACCCTGTTTTGACCTATTCCATTGTTTTTCTCAAAAATCTGAACAGTTAATATTTTAAAGCATCGGGAAGTCTTGCTGTTTTAAAAAAAAGTTTTATAAACTTGGCTTTCCCAGCTCAAATATATTTATGTATAAACTTCGATATATTTAATAGCAATGCTCTAATTGATTCAGTTTTTAAAATGAAAGATCCAACTGCATCAAACAAAAGCTATGAAATCAGTGCTGTAATAATTAATGTGGTCCCGCCCCCCAATTCGTTCTTTTAATTGGTGTGGAAATATCAGATTGGTGTTGCAAAATAAAATGAATGGATGGTTGCTTCATGAGAAAGAAGTAAAGGAATAAATGCCTCCTGTCTGTGTCTGGAGAAATCTGAAGATTTAGATTCCTTTTTTTTCCAATAAACTTTTGAGCCACTGTACTGTATATTATGAGGAGGATGCATGTTCTCAGATACCTAACTGAATTCAGAAAGGTAAGGGCTGTGAAGATAACTTCAAAAGTTGTTTGAATTTGAATTAGTAAGGGTAGGAGAAGGGAGGGTGTTTTGGCGTTTTTGTTTGTTTGGGGTTTTTTTGCCAAAATCTATTTCTTGGTATTTTTCTTTTGCTGCTAAAATGTGTAACCTGAAGGAGAAGCAACTTTTGAAGTCCTGTTGGTGAGATGACATCCAATATTTGGGCATCTCTCTTTAACCTTTGAATGGAAAGTAAATCTTCATTTTTCTCCCATTCCTCAAGTGTCATGCCTTTGGACCCCTGAATGAAGTATTTAAGCTTATTGAGAAAACTGATATTTTCGGTTTATTGACATTGACTAGGAAGCAGTGTGGGGGAGTAATTCTTACCCCATCCTTGCTGCTAACTCTCTGTGGGTTTCGGCAAGTCATTTAATCTCTCTGTGTATGTTTTCCCATCAGTAAAATAAGGATAATAATACTTCCCTACCTCACAGGGGTGTTGTGGGGGTTCTTGTTTTGTACAGGGCTTTGAGGATGCAAAGCATTATGTGCCAAGTATTATTATTCTGCTCTCATCCAAATCAATGTTGTGCAGGTTTCCATGATACTGTAATATTCAAACATCAAAATCCAGTGACAGATCTGACATCTCCTAACATTGACTACACTTCACTTCTCACAACCTTCCATAAATTAACTACAGGAAAGAATACAGATTGTGGTCAGTACAGTAAAAGGGCCCTCCTGGATATTTGCTATATTTATGTAACACTTTTACCTTTCATATGATCTTAGTCTTTACAGAAAGTGTAAAGCTGATAGAAGACACTACTTTAGTTTTGAATAAGATTGTTTTATATCGCTGCACACTATTTGTAGCCTGTTGACTTCTCATTTCTTGAGAACTCTTCAGTGGGCCAACAGGGTATAGTCAGTAGATCATAGCCCATGTTTACAAAAAAAAAAAAAAGAGGATAATTAATTATCCCATTGAGTCAGCACAGATGAATAGATAAAAACAAGTACAAAAGTGGATTTCAAAAAGCATAGAAACTGAACACAGTAACTGCCATCTTATAAGTAACATTCCTCA